>CAUYUJ010015634.1:160521-185521 GCA_963575745.1 Prorocentrum cordatum
TGTTGTTGTGGTTGTGGTTTTTGTTGTTCTTGTTGCTGCTGCTGCTGTTGTTGTTGTTGTTGGCGTTTTTGTTGTTGCCGTCGTTGTCATTGTTGTTGGTGGTGGTGTTGTTATGGTTGTTGTGGTTGTTGTGGTTGTTGAACCTTAATTACTAAACAATTATTATTGTTGGACCCCCTATATTCGCCCTGGCGCTCTCGCCGAGGCGCCGGCCGCATTTCCTCTGAAATTGAGGCTCACGCTCAGGCGTTTTGGGGTTCCGCCAAAACCGGCCCCCCAACAACAACAACGCTCCGGCTCGAGACTTCCTCCTTTTTTACTCGGGCTCGGTGCTCTTGCTCGCCGCCGAGAGCGGCTCCCGGGCCGGACGCCCGGGTCGGCGCCCGAGCCGGCGCCCGGGCGCCGGAAAATCGAGTTCCGAGGCGGCGCCGAAAAAAGGCCATTCCAATACACATTTTTCTGTCGAAAATGCTGAATTTCTGCTTCCGGCGCCCGGGAGGGAGGCCGTCCGGGCCGCCTGAAGGCCCTGCGTAGTTAGTAACAGTTAGCGGAACTTCTAATTGTTATTAACGGAGTTATAACTAGTTAGGTTTGGCCAGTTTGAAGCTGTTTTTTAATGTTTATGTTATGTTTTTGCATCTCATGTAGTTGGAAATTGGGGCATCATGATTGGGCGTTTCGTCGATTTGGATCTGCTCAGGGGCCTTCAGATTTTTTTATCGTCCTGGGGCAAACGCGACGGTCCGCAGCGCATCATGTTAGCAACATCGCGATTTGTATTCTACTGGCCAAATGCACGTGATGTCGTTCTCTATTTTCCTGTAAATCACAGGAGCTTTCAGCGAGGTCAGAGGCATCAGAACAGGGTCTGTATCATCTAAAAAGATGTGTCTGGAAAAACCTTCAGCGGCGTTCACATGCTTAGTTGCAAGCTGCTGGACAAGCACCTGCGACTCGCCATCGTCGCATTTCACGTGAAACCACACTTGCATTGCTGCATGCATCCCGCCCGACCCCAGAAGTACGATATCACCGCGCTTGATGCGGCCGAAATCTGTCATGGCTTCGATGCTGGAGACGGCTGTCTGCGTCCCAGGGCACATGCGTTTCAACGCATTCAGCAGCTTCTGTGTTGCTTTCGTTGGGTCGACTAAGCCAGGTGAAACACGCATGGTCTTTAAATCGTGCGCGTGCTGCGCAGTGAGTTGGACCATGAGAGCCTTCTCTGGCCCCTTCTTGCACATGTGGTCTTTGGCGAAACGTTTTACGTTTTTGTGCTTGCGTTCCTGGACAAAGCAACTGAGCGACCCATGTTTTTCAAACATTTCTGGCAAATGTGTTGCCATATGGTGCTCATACACCCAATAGCTTTCACCATATGCGTCCTGATGGCACCGAAGATGTTTCACTATCGCTGACTCTATCTGCGCGGTCGTGACTGGAAGCCGCCGCGCCGCCGTGATGATCATGTCAACGGCATCTTGCAATGCCAGCATACTTGCGATCTGGGGGGCCACTTGATCCGATGAAGGATGCATGGCAATTACTTGTCGAATATACCTGCACAAAACAGGCAACGCAGAGATCTCTTCTGAGGCACTTGCTTGGAGCTCACCAGTCTCCCATACAGTTGCGGCTGAGTGGTGTTTACTCGGCCACGTCCACTTCGTGAAATACTCATGCAACTCCATTGTATCACACAAACACTTGAACTGCGCATGCCCTAAAAGTGCTTTTACTTCTCTGTCGAATATACCAGACACAAAATAAATATGCATCCAGTCAAAGCAAATGAATGACGCAGGGAGATATCGCAAACCTGGGTCCAGCGCTATGTGTTCGGGGTGGAAGTTCCATCCTTTGTGCTGTGTGATGGTCGTGTACTGCCCCTCTGAAAACTCCCCCCGCTGATATTTATCCCAATCGGGTCGAAGTCGTTCCAGGATCGCGATGATTGTCGCGTCATCGTTTCTGCGTATCTTTGACGCATCCAAGCGCGCGTCTGTCACAAAGAAACCAGATACATCATATGTCAAATAATCAAACTTTCTATTCAAGACGTTGCGACATAACGCACAGGGTTTGGAACCAGCGTGCCCTTTGTTCATGTGTAGTTCCCGCAGTGCCTCTTCGTCCCCTATGACGCACGACAGCTTCGCGACGATCGTCGCGTGCGACGTTGCGTCGCCGTTCTCTGACACGTCTAATGTAACACCGCTCGTCTCAAAATTGAAACCACCAGCAGAATTTTTTTTAAAAAAAACTTCTTTGAGGGTCATCTTGATGCACTGCCCGATGCCACCTGGGATGCTTTTTATTGTTTGCGCACCGCGCAGTGCTAAGCGTGAACCACGCATCTTCGTTACCCAAGGACTCGTCGAACTCAGCGAACGACCAGTAAACAGCATCACCCCCCCGATAATCTTTCCCCTTCGCCAGGGGGTCTCGCGGTGAAATACCATCGAAATATAAAATGATGTGCCACGGCGACGCCAAGCTGCATGGGTGCTCCTGAAGTGAGCGGCGAAACATCTCCCTGACTGGAGCGCTAGCCTTGCAGCAGGAATACAAAAATGGCCCAGGACAGCACACCCAGTTCTCGAAAGTTCTACCACTGACTAAAGGCGTGTCTATGCAACGCAAGACGTTCCCATATGCGTTCGACTCTTTGGCAATGATGTTTTCGTTTGCCCTGTATTGTGAGCTCCGTGAAATATTGTCGGGCAACCCATGGTCTCGCACATATTTTAGGACACCCGACAGAGCACGCTGTGACAGGTATGAGCCCCTGTGGAGCTCCACCAGCGCCTCATCCGCCTTGCGTTTCCTGGCGGCGGACGCGGCCATGGTTTCAGCCCAAATGGCTACAGACTCGATAACGATGCCAATGCGCATCATAGGATGCATGCGTCGCGTTATGGTAGGGGCACGCTGCATGATGCATCTGAATGCAGCGAGGCGATAGATCACAACAGAAGTGCACGTTGCATATCGATGCATATGGCATGATACGACGTCGCATCAGAAGGACATGTAGGTGCATAGTGATGCATACGAAGTGCGACGGTAGCTCGCAAGAGAAAGGAGTGTTGCATATTGATGCATGCGACTTGCGATGAAAAGATCGCAACAGACTTGTGTTTTAGACATCATGGTGCAACGTCATACAAGCAAGAGAGAGTTCGTCGATGTGGCGCCGCCCACCGCCGCGCTGCAGCTGCGATGCGAGCTCCCAGCCCTGCTGGTCCTCAACAACCCCCTGGTCCTCCCCCTCCCCGCGTCGAGCACCTAACACTTGGCGTCGATCCACGCCAGCGCCGCGCTCCAAGCCTCAATGCGATTCATCGTCGCATTGCGGTCGAAGCGGACGCGGCGATCTGCCCTCCCCACAACGGCCCTGAACACCTTCTGTGAAGGCTTGTAGATCACGTAGCCGCACCTGTACGGCGCGTTGCACTCGCACGTCGGCGGCTTGGGCAGCACGGCGGGCTTTGGCACGGCAGCCGCGGGTCGCCGCATGGCAGGGGGCCGCGCCTTCTTCATTGGCACAGCCCCCTCGGCGTCTTCGACGCCTGCCCCGCCCTCGGCGTCACCGACGCCTTCGCCAGCCGCGGAGGGGCGCTTCCTCGCCTTGGCGGTCTTGGCCTTCTTGGCGAGGAGCGCCCTGAGCTTCTCCTCCTCGTCGGTCAGGTCTGGCTCGGGCTCATCATCGCGCGGCTCCTCGCGCGGCGGAAGCTTCGGCTCCTGCTGCGGCTCCTCGCGCGGCGGGAGCTTTGGCTTCGGGGGCTCCAGCTCCACGCGCGGCTGCGCAGGCGGCTCGGGCGGCCTGAGAGCCGCGGCCGCCGAGTTGGCGAAGAGCGCCGCGCACAGCGGTGCACCGAACAGGGCCTGCATGACTTGCAACTGCCCGCCAGCCGTAGGGTCTGGGGCTGTCATTGGGGGCGCTGCAGCTGCAGGCGAGGTCTTCGCCGCGCAACGCCTGCTCGACTTCCTCACGTAGTCTGGCGCGTCCGTCTGGATCTCCTCCAAGGCGGGCCCATCGTCCTTGTGAGCTGATTTCCACCACGGCTCAGCCGACATGTCCTCGATGCGGTCGAAGTTCCACACCGTGGCGTACCCAGCGTGGACCAACCCTTGCACGTGATGGCCTTGGAGATGGCACCCTTCACCTCTCCGAGGAGCCTGAGCCAATCGCCCCCATGCCCCTTGCCGCTGCCCCACGCCACGAGCGCGGCCATCTTGCCCTTGGAGCTCTCGGAGAGCGTGTGGGCGCCGATCAGCTTGCACCGAGCGGCGACCAGGCGTATGCACGCCTTCTCACTCAGGTCGCCGCTCTTCAGCGATTTGATCTCGCTCGCCGTGAAGACCCTCGATGCAATGCTAATCTCTTGCCATTGCTTGGATCCGCCTGGCATTGACAACGTGCCTGTCTTGGTCCCGACGCTCTGGCACAAGCGTGCGATGTTCTCTTGGGTCCAAGTGTTCAGCGAGTGCTCCCTGATTGTTTTCACCAAGGCTGTCGCCTCGTCAGTACTGATCTGTGACAGGTTGTTGATCTTCATGAGGAGGCTGTCGTACTGGTGCTGGGCCACGGCTGATGGGCACAGGCCACATGCGATTTGTGTCGATACCCACTCTGACATGTGCTGCAGTTCCGCGCGGAGGTTCGGAACCGTCGTCATATGACGACAGTTCCGAACCTTCGCGCCTCGCGCCTCGCGATAGGTCGCGCCTCGCGAAGGATCGCGCCTCGCGATAGATCGCGATCGATCGCGATCGAGCCCAAATGGCTATGCGACGCGGGCCTGTGTGATCTATATTCGAAACGAGAACCCGACACCAACTGAGCCAACTTGCAATGCCCCACGCATCGAAGATTGGTGTCGGATGGCAGTGCGAGTCTACCACCTGCAACGGGTTGCATGCATCTTGGCATAAATAGAACCGACGCGTATATGGCGATGTAAGTGTTGCCGCGTCGCGTATCCCCGCCAGCCCATCCGACTCGAACGAAGAGCGCAGACCACCTGCAGTTGTTATCATCATATGTCTCATCATCATTTTCGTTAAGTGCGCGCGCGCTGATGCCGATGGGGCGGTCCAAGACATCACTCACAGAACTGGCGTTCTGGATTTAACCTCACCAGTCGGGAGCATCCCAAAGTCGCGATCCTCCGTATCCTCCTCCTCTTCCGCCTCATCCTCCTCATCTTCCCCTCCCCATCCCTCTCCTCCTCCCCGTTGTGGCCTTGGGGCTCTATATGTGGTTCCTCTTGGGGTTTTGGTGCTGCGTCATCCTACAGATATCGTGAGGCGTCGGATGATCCTATGACGCGAAAAGGCGGAAACGCATAGCACCAATGCCATTCAGAGTGCGAAGCAGTTGTGAGGGAGCGATGGGGGGGGGGGGCACGGCTTAGTAGCGTAGTAGGATGGGCAAGAGCATCAGCACCAGCAGCAACAGGAGGACAACGACGAGGAGGGACGAAGAGGGAATGATGTGATGGGGAGGACGAGGATGGGGATGAGGATGAGGATGGGGAGGGAGGGGGGAGGAGGAGGCGGAGGAGGAGGGAGGAGGAGGAGAAGGGGGAAGATGAGGAGGAGGACGAGGCACCTGCGCTATCATGCCGACATTATCATCCCAGACTCATCTTGCATTGATGCATGCAGGTTTTTTCTCTGACCCCTCCACCCGTCGTCCGTCGCCCCCACGCCCCTAGCGGGCATCGCGCTCGGCGCGCGCCAGCTCAGTCTCGGCCCGAACGTGGGCCGCGCTCGCATCATCCGCGTCGAGCAGCGCGTTCATCCACGCGTCCTTGCTCTTCAAAAACGCATTGAACCTCTTCTCTGCCTATCGGGGGGGGAGGGAGGGGGGCGATCGCACGGAGGCGGGTGGGACTGGCGACGCCGATGGGGCCATTGACTAAGGGGGTGGGCTCGAGAGCCCATCCCCTCCCCCCTGGCCTCGAGGGGCCCTTGTGTTGTTGTTAGTTAACAACCGCCTGCCTTCTTCTCAGCCTGCGTCTTCGCTGCTTTGGCATGCTTCAATGCCGCCTTGGCAGTCTTCACTGACCGCTGGCGTTCCTGCTTTTCATCCTGCAGCTCAAAGCGCACCTGCGCTTCCATCGCGATCGTCTTCGCTGATTTTCCCATGGACACGTGAACCACAAATGGGGACGCGTAAGCCACGCGTGAACTGGTTCGCAAAGGTGGGCGAATGAACCACAAATGCTGCTGACGGTTTGCCAAACGTTCAGCCCCGCCATCGTTGGCGACATGTAGTAAGCTGGGGGGGGGGGGGGCGCGAGAGGTGTGAACAGAGAGGGGTCGAGATGAGGAGGCGGCTGGGGGTGGACATGCAACGGGAGTGCCCGATCACGGCGTCGATGTAGTGGGGGGGGGGGGGGGGTATGAGTAGGGCAGTGATGTGTGTCACATGGTTGGCACTCATGCCATGCGACCGCGTCGCAGACTACATGCGTTTTCACGCAGCCGAGTTGGTTGAGGGCTGAGAGAACGCAGCTTGTAAGCTGCGGCGCGCGCGCGTGTGTACGCGACTATGCCTGCCATGTCAGCCGACTTGAAGGCGCTGCGTGCCAAGCACCGCAAGGAGGACACGGAGCACTTCAATGAAAGGTTGGATACCCTGATCAGGCACAAGCAGCATTGCCAGAAGATGTCCAAAACGGCGGACCGCAAGGCAGCCAGTATCTCATGCATGACATGTTGCAAGTGGTTGCAATCCATTCACGTCGAAATATATTTGCTGATTAGAGCATAAACGTTTGGGCATCACCCGATGCAGTTGTATGCATGTTCGGTTGTGTTGAAACGCATTGCAATCGGCTGCGAGTAGTTCGCGTCGAAGGGCGCACTTGTGACACTATGGGGGGGGGGGGGGGGGGTGCGTTGAGGCAGCGCCCAATGCAGTCGTATGCATGCGCGTTCGGTTGCGTTGACACGCAGGTATGTACTATCATGATGTCAGGGTGTGAAATTGGTTGTGTAATGGCTTGGCGTTGCGACTGTGGTCGCATGGTCTCAAGCGGTTGGGCGAACGGTCGCACTTAGCAACGGCGTGTCAACGCCACGTCTGAACCCCGTCCATGCCCACTCGAAAGGCAGACGCTGCATACAAGAAGATGGAGAAGCTCGTGAAGAAGGCGGAGCAGGCCGCGGATTCGTTCACGTTGCTCTTGGACAACGCCAAGATGTGTAAGGGTGCGGTTGATCGGGCGAATAATCGCCTTGTGGAGGCAGGTGCTGCCGATCGTGCGCGGGGGCGCAAAGCCTTGGGTATCGGTGAATACGCCGCCTGAGTGTGGGTGTCGGGGCGTACTTAGATGGGGGCTCGTTGGGGTTGTGCGTGCAAACGCATGTATGCGAGCCTTCAGGTTCTCGTTGCAGCTTTTCGCGCGATAAAGCACCCTGCGGAGAGACCGATGACACGAATACGAATGAGGACGAGGAGAAATAAGAATAGGATGAGGAGGGTTAGGCGGTGGAGGTGAATGAGACGGAGAAGGAGGATGATGGGGATGAGAATGGTGAGGAGGGATAGGGAGGAGGAGAAGGAGGACGAGGATGAGGAGAAGGGGGAGGGCGAGCAGGAGGAGGGGCAGGATGAGACGCCCCCGCAGTCGTCTCCGCCGCCGTCGAACTCGTCGCAGCCAACTCGTCGCCACCAACTCTTCGCCGTCGCCGTCGCTATCGCAGCCGCCATGGCAATTACTCCTCCTCATCTTCTTCCCCCTCCTCCTCCTCCTCCTCCTCCTCCTCCTCCCCATCGTCCCCCTCTTCCTCCGCGTGCTCCTTGTCCTGCTCCTCCTCATGCTCCTCCTCCTACTCCTCCTCATCCTCGTTGTCGTTCAATCGTGGTCGTCACGGTGGCCGCCGCCCTCTCCTGCACCGCGCGCGCAGATGACGGCGCAGGCGACGGCTTCGACGGCGACGGCGGGAACGAGGAGGAGACATGATGAGAATGAAGAGGGTGAGAATGAGACGGAGTAAGAATGAGGAGAATGAGGATGATGAGGAGGAGAATGAGGATGAGGAAGAGGAGGCAGAGGAGGAGGAGGAGGCGGGGGAAGATGAGGAGGGTGATGAGGCGGAGGAGAAGGAGGAGGAGGAGGAGGAGGCGGCGGCGGAGGAGGAGGAGGAGGAGGATAAAGGTAGGATGGGGAGGATGAGGATGAGGGGGAGGATGGGCCTTCCCCTCCTCCTCCTCCTCACCCCCCACCTCCTCCTCAGAATCCTCCCCCCTCTCCTTCTCCTTGTCCTCCTTCTCCCGCGCATCCTCCTCTCATCCCACTTCCCCTTATTCTCGCTCACGCCACGCTCATGCATCACTTATCAACATGATCCAGCGCAGCCGCGGGCAGCGCAGCCAAGCAGACAAGCCAATTCTAGGCGCAACGTCGACCACGAGCGAGATGGAGACCCTCGAAGTTTACTCTAAACATGAGCTCAAACCCTTGGTGTCGTATGTCAGAATCTCACATGCGACAAATCTGTCGTATGTCAGAATCTTACATGCGACAAATCTGTCGTATGTCAGAATCTTACATACGACAACGTTGTCGTATGTAAGAATCGTACATACGACATCTCGCTCTTATATATCATAAGGATTCTATTAACACATCCGTCGTATGTTAGAATCTTACATACGACAACGGTGTCGTATGTAAGAATCTTACATACGACAACTTTGTCGTATGTTAGAATCTTACATACGACAACTGCGTCGTATGTTAGAATCTTACATACGACAACCCCCACCATAATAGATCATGCCCGACGGAGGAGAGGCAGCGCGCGGTCTAGAATGAACTCCACGCTTGCTGCCGCGCTGGTGGCGGCACATTAATGCGACAGCGGCGGCTTCGGCGCCGCTTTGGTAGTGGTGTCTGGCGCTACTGATCAGCGGCGAACAGCCGCCTCCGCCCAGATGTCGGGAGGAGGAACACATTACATATCCAGTTCTTGGCCCTCATCCTTCCCCCTCGTCCTTGGTAAGAACCGTTGAAGGAGGAGGGATGAGGGGGCCCGATAGAACTAGATCTGTATTGTTTTCCTCCACCCATATGCGCCAGTGCGTCCGCTTGCTCCACCTGACGTAGTCGGCCTTGCCGCGGTCCGACATCAGGTCCTGCAGCCCGTCCAGCTGCTCCTTGGTGGCAAGGGCCTTCGCCAGCCTGATGTGGCGCCCGCCGCGGGACTTCTCCTCGCGCCAGCCCTTGCCGCCGTCGTAGCCTTTATCGCCCTTGCCGCCGTCGTGGCCCTTGCCACTGTCGATGCCCTTGCCACTGTCGTAGCCTGTATCGCCACGGTCGTAGCTTGGATCACCGCCGTAGCCCGTGTCACCGTCGTAGCCCTTGCCGACGTCGTAGCCCTTGCGATCGTAGCCCTTGTCGCCCTTGCGATCGTAGCCCTTGTCGCCCTTGCGGTCGTAGTCACGGCTGTCGTAGCCACTGTTGCCGTAGTTGTCGTAGCCACGGTTGTCGTAGCCACTGCTGTCGTATCCGCGGTTGTCGTAGCCACGGTTGTTGTAACCACGGTTGTCGTAGCCACGCTGGTAGTTGCCACTCTTGTCGTAGCCCTTGCTGTCGTAGCCTCTGTTGTCGTAGCCCTTGCTGTCGTAGCCCTTGCTCGAGCCCTTGTCGTAGTCGCCCCAGCGCCTGCGGTCGTACCACCTGTTGTCGTAGTCATCGTCGTCGCGGTCGTACCACGAGCTGTGGTGGTCATACCACTTGGAGCTGTACGGGTCGTAGCGGCGGTCGTAGCCCTTGTCGCCCTTGCCACCGTCGTAGCCCACGTCGCCCCTGTCACCGTGGTAGCCTTTGTCGCGGCCCTTGTCGATGTCGTAGCCTTCGCCGCTGCCCTTGCCATCGTCGTGGCCCTTGTCGAAGCCCTTGCTCGAGCTGCCTTTGCCACCGCCGTAGCCCTTGCCACCGTCGGTGATGCCCTTGCCACCGTCGTAGCTGGCGTAGTCGTAGCCCGTGTCGTCGCCATCGCCGTCGTCCATGAACTCCTGCAGGCCCTGGAACGAGTTCAACTCGGGATCCAGCGCGGGCGCCAACTCGAGATCATCGAGCAAGCCGTCGGCCACGCGCGAGCGATCGTACTTCGCCAAGACCTTCGCCGTCGGCGGCGTGCTTGGCGGCCGAGGGGCCACCTTGCTGGTGGGCTGCAAGACCTTGGCGGCCGCGGCGCGCCGCCGCTGGCTGAGATCCTCCGCCGCCTCCAGGAGCAGCGTCGCCGCGGTCTCGTCCGCCGTGGTGCTGCTGGTTGCACTGGTGATGCTGCTGCGGGTGGTGCTGCTGGTTGCACTGGTGGCGCTGCTGCAGCTGGTGCTGCTGCGCGTGGAGCTGCTGGATGCACTGGTGGCGCTGATGCAGCTGGTGCTGCTGCGCGCGGAGCGCTGGTAGCTGCTGCGCGTGGAGCGCTGCAGCTGGTCGCGCACTGTCGCGACCCAAGCAACGCTCGGGCCTAAACGGCGGTGGCAACGGAGGAGGATGAGGTCGGGGAGGGATATTCACATCATAGCGTAGCATTGCATGGCATACCATAACCAACATCATGGTTCGCGGTACTGAGTTCATTGTGAGGTCGTGTGATGCTGAGTTAATTGTGAGGCTGTCTCGAGCGAACGCAGACGACGATGTTAACGCATCTCATTTTCAAGTTCACATCCCCAAGTCAACTCTGAAACAACGCATGCATTGCTGCATGCACCCATGAGTGCACAGCGCGAAACGATTCGCGACGCAGCCACGCCCCCTCACCCGAATCGCCCCCTCACCTGAATCGCACCCCCCCCCCCTCCCCCCATTTGCGCGCGCTGCTGTTTCTGGACCGAGGCCCCCTGGAGGACCCCTTTCTCCTCCCAGGGGGGCGTGGCCGCGCGCGGTGGCGCGCGCGGCCATGGCGTGCCATGACAGCGCCGAGGCGCTGAGCCGCCTGCGCGAGGACTGCTGGGGTGAGAGCCACAGGAGAAGGATGAAGGGGGATGAGGAGGACGAGGAGGAAGACGAGGATGATGAGGAGGAAGAGGAGGAGGAGAAGGAATAGGAGGAGGAGGAGGAGGAGGAGGAGGAGGGAGGAGGAGGAGGAGGAGGAGGAGGAGGAGGAGGGAGGTCGGCGGATTTTCGCCCTCCATACAGGAGCTCCAGCGGGAGCGGCGGATCACAGACAGGCTGCTCGACGTCACCGAGCTCTTGATTAAGGGCTACGACTACGACAACAGTGGCTACGACAACAGTGGCTACGACAAAGGCTACGACAAGGGCTACGACAAAGGCTACGACAAGGGCTACGACAAAGGCTACGACAAGGGCTACGACACGGGCTACGACAGTGATGGCAAGGGCTACGACGACGGTGGCAAGGGTTACGACGATGGCAAGGGCAAGGGCTACGACGGTGGCAAGGGCAAGGGCTACGACAGTGGCAAGGGCCGCGAGAATGACGGCAGCGGCAAGGGCCGCGACAAAGACGGCGACAGCGGCAAGGGCCACATCAGGCTGGCGAAGGAGCAGCGTGACGGGCTGCAGGACATGATGTCGGACAGCGGCAAGGCCGACGACAAGGGCGACGGTGGCACGGGCAGCGCCAAGGGCAGCTCGAGCAAGGGCTTCGACAAAGGCTACGACGGCGGCAAGGGCAGCGACAAAGGCTACGACCCGTACGGCAGCTCGAGCAAGGGCTACGACACGGTCTACGACACGGGCTACGTCAATGGCTACGACAAGGGCTACGACAAGGGCTACGAAAAGGGCTACGACGATGGCAAGGGTGCTGATGGCATCGGTCGCGGCTGTACAAGCTACGACGGTGGCACGGGCATCGACGACGAGGCCATGGGCTACTACGACGGTGGCAAGGGCTACGATGGTAGCAAGGGCAGCACCGGCGGTGACAAGGTCTACGACGGTGGCCAGGGCTACGACGATGGCGAGGGCTACAACGGTGGCAAGAGCATTAACGACGGTGGTAAGGGCAAGGCGACGGCCCTCGACAGCGGCGGGGGCTACGATGGCGGCAAGGGCCCCGACGAGGGCAAGGGCATGAGCATGGGCAGGGGCGCCGATGTGCCGAACAGCGGCATGCGCGACGATGGCCCTCCGCATCTTGAACTGAGTTCTGTTACTGAGTCCCCGCCGCCAGCGGGGCCAGATTCGGACTGAGCACGCGAGGCAAAATAGAATAGAGATTGGAGGGAGAGGGAAGGGGAGGTGGGAAGGCGAAGAGGGAGTGGAGCTACTGGAAGCTAAGCGTCGTCTGGCGCATCTCCCGTCGGCGAGTGAAAACAGAGGGCGGCCCATCACCTGGTGGCGAACCATCGCCTGGCGAACCATCACCTGGCGGCGAACCATCGCCTGGCGAACCATCGCCTGGTGGCGAGCCATCGCCTGGTGGCGAGCCATCGCCTGGTGGCGAGCCATCGCCTGCTGCGACTGGCGGGTCATAGTACTCCTCGGACCCATCAGCTTCAGCCTCATCACGTGCCTCGTTATCTAAGCGATCACGAAGGGATTGGGCTGCGTTGTTGATGTACGTGGGAGTCCAATCGTCCACTCGCTCCTGCAGGCGCTTGCCGTCGACCACCATGAACACCGTCCTGCGACGTTTGTCGCATTTCACACCTTCCACCCCTGCTGGTGCTGACCGCAAGCGATGTGTTGCCTCCTGAATGCATGAAACCGCTGCTGCGATAGACGCAACCCGTATGTACTCAAGTCCCGTTGGCGTACATTCGACCCACACCTTCTTAGTAGCATTCAGCTCAAACAGAAGCTTCAAGGTAACTGCATCGTGATGCAAATGCTCATCACCATGGTCGCACTGGACTGCGGGCATATATATCGAGACAGTTTCTGGTAGACCACCATCCCGTTAGGGCACATGTCTAGAATGCGTTCTCTTCTGCGCCCTTCACCCCCTTGGGGGAGTGGTTTGCCTGGACGGTGGTTCCAAGAAGGGCTCATATATACTTCAAGATGTCCACGGATATGTCCCAATATCACGCGATGCCTCAACATGCAGGCGTGGATATCACGCGACCCAAGATTGCCCAAGCTTGTCCAAGATATCACGCGATCCAAGATTGCCCAAGAAGTCTCAAGGTCAAGAGATCGGTCCAAGAGTGGTCCAAGAGCGGCCTATTCACGCAAGCGAATTAAGGCATCTCCTATTCCTCCTCCTCATCCTTTTTTTTTGTCATCCTTATGCTCCGTCCTCCTCCCCCTTTCCCTCCTCCCATTTCTCCTCCACCATCCCCCTCTGTTTCAGCCCCTCCTCCTCGCCCCCCTCCCCCGCCACTCCACCTCATCATCCAATGTATCATCCTCCTCCTCTCCTTCCTCCTCCCCTGGTGGGAATGCGCGAAGCGTCCACGATTGCGACATATCCAGAGAACTCCTATTGTTCTTAATGACGCTGGCCCTGTCGCAATCTTGCTGAAGCAATGGGTCGGCCTGCTTCAAGTGGCCCCCAATGGCGTCGGTGCAAGCGGCGTTGCGCATCTTCAAGATCTGATCGAAAAACGAATTTGTCGCCAGAGGCGATTGGCTCTTGGAGGGGTTGGGCGCAGATATAAATTTTTGCAGCTGCCTATCCGCTCTCGACAGCTCCACGAAGAGCCCCCCTGCCGTATGCATCGCCGCCCTCGGGGCCCATGGCTCGCGATCCTTAAGGCCGCCCCCCTCGATGACCGTGCGGAGCTGCACGCTCACTGCCATCTGCAGCTGCAGTGCGTGCGCAGATGCAGCGTGCACTCGCTTGGACACAGCCAAACGCCTGCGGGCCGATGCAATGGACAATTGCAGACGGGTCCGATGCGTGTTGACGCAATGATGCAACGATTGCAGAGGAACCATACCGACGATGCTTTCATGCATTTCATAAACACCCCCCACGACACATGGTATGTGTAACCGACGCTGCCAACACGCGAGCCTCATCGCTTCCTGGCCTTCTTAGCCGCGGGCGCAGCAGGCACATCGTCTACCTTGCGCTTGGGCATGAGCGATGCCAGCTGGGCGCTAAGGACATCGCCCTTGTTGATGGCGCACTTGTTTGTCAAAATTGGTACATGCACTGATGGGACAGCTGTAGACTTGACGGTCTTGAGCTTCATGTTGGGGGTGCCGTGCTCACCTGAATCCTGTGCGAACCAGAAGGGGATAACGAGCGAAAACGGTGCCTGCTTCAGCCCTCCAACGCCAGTGTTCGTCTCAGCCTTAGGCATCTTGATGCCACCACTGGGGGCCAACGCGATATTGAACGTCAATCCCTTGGGGTCCTTGTATGTCTTCATGAACACATGCCCACGCTGAACTATACCAGTCTGCTTCTTCAAGTAGATTGCCGAAGAGAGTGGCACAAGCACCAGCTCTTCAGCCTCAAACGAACGCGTTACGGTGAGAGCACGAAGCTTAACAGGCGTAATCGCGCCACTCAAGTACTTGAGACAGTTGCCGTTCTGGCTGTATGCATCATCCAAGGCCAGCCTGATTTTGGCCTCCTCGATACCCCACTGGTAACCGACAGACTTGAGGGGGCCATGATCAGCGAACTTGTCGATCGTTTCCTCTATGTGGGAGCAGCGGGGAAAAAAAAGATGAGACATGACGACGCAGAGCCAAATGAGATGAGGGAACGACGAACGAGAATTCAAAGGTGCGGGGGTGTATATGCATTCCACATGCATTGCGACGAGGTCGCAAGACTGTCCTTCATAATCGTGGACACGACGAACTTGCCACGTAAGAAGTCGTCGATGGGGTGGCATGTCGCACTGCCCGTGGCCTGAAGCTTCAACTTCACGCCAGTCGCAGCGTCGATGGAGATCAGCTCGTAAATGTTCTCACCCAAGGTGTCGCTCGCCAAGGCGACTTTGGCGCCAACCTCAAACCCCTTGTCACTGAGCTTGTCCACTTGGTTCGACCACTTGCCCGAAGCGGTGTGCTCTTTCACATCTGAGCTACGCGCCTGCCCTGTCACGGCTTTGGATGCGCCCTCGCGACCGATCTGCTTCCATGGGCTAGCAACTGCTTTGCCAACGTGCGTTGCCAACGCAGTGGTGAAGCTGACCCCGATGTCATTCAGCGTCTTGCAAGTGCCTAAGCGCTCATCGGGCTTGTTGAACACGAAATGAACTACGCGAACGTCAGTCAATCCCACGATGGTGCCGTAGGCGACCGTGTCTGCCGCGATGCCCTCACCGCATGCGATCTGTCGCACTTTCTGAAGAAATTCATCGGCCACCATTACAATCGTAGACTTCTTATCGCTCGACAAGGCGGTCACGTCGCCTGGCTTCAAAAGCATCTGATGGCCATCCCTCGCGAACTTACCCGTCGCACATGTCATCGCCTTCATGCGTGCGAGCTTGAATGTCGCAGCGGCCCCCTCATGCTTGATCTGCACCTCGGCGAGAGACTTCGCCATTGAACCCGTGACCACGCACTGGGAGGTCAGCTGCCGCGAGAAGTCGCGAAGCTCGTTCAGAAAGATCGGGTTGCCGAGGCCGCCAGACAACTCCTTCACATATTTTACTAAGCCATCGATCTCCCCAGGAAAGAGAGAGCCTGCGCGAGTCGCCTCGCGGATTACACTATCCCAATCGATCATGGTGCCACCCGTGTGGTGTCGGTTGGCAATTGCTGCGATCTTGTACATGAGACTCATGCGAGATTCGCATCTGGCAATTTGTTGGCCTGCATTGCCAGCCTCCTGAGCAAGATTACTAATCCACGGGAACTCCTTCACGAACTCGTACCGAAAGACCTTCCACTCAATTCCTTCGTCACACGCCTTAGCGTAGTCTGGTTGAACCTCCCGTAACCTCGTCAGTGACAATTTCCCTTGGTGCGAGATTCTGTCGAAACGCTCTGGCATGACCGTGGGTGCTGGAACCCCTGCGTTGGTGCAACGCAAACCCATGGATGTGTGGCCGCACGTATAGGACGCGAACTTTGCATCGCAATCATACTGCGGCAGCTGGCCCGCTGAGTCCTCCATTATTTTGAAATTGAAGTTCTTGATTGTATTGTACTCAGGCGTGCCCACTGGTGGAAGTTCCATGCAAGCTGGATTCTGGAGGGCTGAGTTCTTGAATCCATTTTTGAAGATCTTGGAAATCAAATCCATAACCTCGCTCGGAATGATTCCATCTCCGTAACGATTCTCTGTGCACGCCATCATATACTTCGAGTGTATTTTTTTCTACCCTCAGGCAGTCTATGCCTCTTGCAATGCTGCATACGTCTTCAAGTAATGAGACCACCGCTGCATCAGGATGCAAGTACATGTCCTTGATGGCCATCATCTTGGGGCGGACCTCCGCGATCTGCTGTTCACGGGAGGCGTTCATCACGCCGCGTGCAGGAGGACGCCACAAGCGCCAGCAGCAATCCTCGCCCAAACGGCTGGAGCCCAAACTCTAGTGACATTCAAAAACATGTGCAACAGAGGGTTGCGAATTCGAAATGATATGTTGCATTTGCAATGCACAACATTCTTGTAACGCTCGATACAATATTCTGAATGCGTTCGCGCGCAAGTCTGGATCATGATTTCCGATATGCGTGATCCCGAAAATCCGAACACATGCATGCGTTTCTGGAGGCAACATCCAAGGAAAACCCGATGCAGCAGCTTTGTTTTCAAGTAAGCATGTAAAAGTTAGCGAAGTTAGCAACTTCGCTAACTCAAGCTATCTACCTCCAAATGCACCGCCCGAGTTAGCCGACTTAGTAACATTACTAATGGTTATAACTTACTTGCAACCTAGTTGCAACTTACTTATAACCTACTTACATGTGCTGCTAACAATTAGTAAGGCCGAGGGCCTTCAGGCGATTCCGGAGCTCGGGCCGGCACCCGGCCCGGCTCCCGGGCCAGACGCCCGGGTCGGCGCCCGAGCCGGCGCCCGGGCGCTAGAAAATCGAGTTTCGAGGCGGCGCCGAAAAAAGGCCATTTCAATACACATTTTTCTTTCGAAAATGCTGAATTTCTGCTTCCGGCGCCCAGGAGGCCGTCCGGGCCGATTCCGGAGCCTGGGCCGGCACCCGGCCCGGCTCCCGGCCCGGCTCCCTGGCCGGACGCCCGGGTCGGCGCCCGAGCCGGCGCCCGGGCGCCGGAAAATCGAGTTCCGAGGCGGCGCCGAAAAAAGGCCATTCCAATACACATTTTTCTTTCGAAAATGCTGAATTTCTGCTTCCGGCGCCCGGGAAGCCGTCCGGGCCGATTCCAGAGCTTGGGCCGGCACCCGGCCCGGCTCCGGAATCGGCCGGACGCCCGGGCAGTTCCGATCGCGCCGAAAAAAGGCCATTTCAATACACATTTTTCTTTCGAAAATGCTGAATTTCTGCTTGCGGCGCCCAGGAAGCCGTCCTGGGCCGATTCTGGAGCGGCTTTGGGCCGGACGCCCGAGCCGGCGCCCGTACGTGGTGCTTCTCTGCTTCTGGCGCCTGCGCAGCTTCCCGAGCCGCTTCTGGAACCATATCTGGGCCGGTCCAGCGATAGGTTTCCTGGATGTGCTGAACCATCCAACTTTTTGAGACTTCTGCGTCTCAAGGATAGGGAGAGAAGACATTAAAGGAGGATCAAAAAGCAACGTCGCTATGAACGCTTGGCTGCCACAAGCCAGTTCTACTTACTTGGACTACTACTACCGTTACCACTACTACTAGTGCTACAGCCGCAACAACAATATCATCAACTGCTGCTACTACAACTACTCATCCTTCCTCCCCCTCCTCCCCCTCCCTTCTCCTCCTCCCCCTCCCTATCTCTCTCATCTCCCCCTCCTCTTCCTCTTCCTCTCCCTCTGAGATGCGGGGCATGCGCAAGGCGATTGCGAAGGCGATGTGCCGTCCGAGCTATGGATGTTGAAGTTCCTCGGAAGAGGTGGTGGCCAAACCTTCTTGGGCGGGATATCTGGGTGAGGGAATATCGGATCCCGCATGCCAGAAAAATCCCCCATGATGGGGTGTGTTATCCAGATGGATGCATGTGTCATGTGGAAGCATGGCGCATGAGGGTAAAATGATTGTTGTTGTTGTTGTTGTTGTTGTTGTTGTTGTTGTTGTTGTTGTTGTTGTTGTTGAACATTATTACTTCTAAAGAATAATTATTGTTGGGCCCCTGGTGCACGCCCCCCTGCGCCGCCTAGGCCGCAGCCACATTTTCATCATTTTCGTGAGGAAGCCTCAGGTAAAACGATGTCATCCAGATCCGGTTGTTTTGTTGTAATCCGTTTTCCCTTGCAAAAAACACTATAAAATGACATTTCTTGTTCTAATATAATCAAATTTCAAGAATCCCTTGCAAAAAATAAGGTAAAGTGGACATTCGCGCGCGCAAGACGAAATCCTTCCAAAACCTTAGTGTTCGCAGCGATTTTAACATAAAAACATCAAAAAACCAATGGTTTTTCAACAAAAAATTGTCAAAATCTCATCCCGCGCGCTCTTGCGGATTCGTAGGAAACCCAACACTTTTTAAACATTTCTGTCAAACGGGCTTTTGCGAGCAACTTTTTCGAACTTCTGCGACAACGGTTGCGCACCTGCCAGGGCCATCATCCCTGTCAAATAATACCATGCGGGACACATTCGTTTTTCTTCGCGCGCGCACGCCGTCGTCGTCGGCCGCGGGGCCCTGAATAGTAGCCACGGTCGTCCGCATGCCACGAAGTGAAGTGTCCGAACGTCATAGGGCGGGAAGCTGGGTGTGGGTGGTGGCGAAGAGTCGTTTGGAAATTTGGTAGAGCTTGAACCGGCCCCCCCACAAAGTGGGGGTATTGCCCGCCTCCTATGAAAACCCTGGCACTGGTGAGAACGGAGTGTCCCCAGTCTTAAATGATTGTTGTTGTTGTTGTTGTTGTTGTTGTGTTGAACAAGGCGGGTTTGAAGGTCGCCCCCCCCCAGCAACCAGCGACCCAGCACCCCCCCCCTCCCGAACGGTCTTCGGCCCCCCCCCTGGGGGTGGGCAGCGCCCTTGAATGTTAATTATTAACAAATATTATTGTTGGACCCTTTAAAGGCGCTTTGGCGCTCTCGCCGAGGCGCCGGCTACATTTTCATTGGAAATGAGGCTCGCGCTCGAGCGGTTTGGGGGACCGCCAAAACCAGTCCCCCAACAACACCAACAACAGCGACAACAACAACAACGCTCCCGCTCGAGACGTCCTCCTTTTTTACGCAGGGCTGGTGTTCCTGCTCGCCTCCGAAAGCCGCCGTCCTAACAAAACCAGCGCTCCCGCTCGAGATTTCTTCCCGTTTTACCTTGGACTGGCGCGCTAGTCTTTCTCTCATCGGCGCCGCCCCCAGCAAAAACAACGCTCCCGCTCGAGGCTTCCTCCCGCTCGAGGTTTCCTCCCTCTTTTATTCGAGGCGGTGCTCCTCCTCGCCGCCGAAAACCGCCGCCCCGACACAACCAGCGCTCCCGCCCGAGACTTCCTTCCGTTTTACGCTGGACTGGCGCCCAGCTCTCTTTTGAATTGGCGCCGCTCCCAGCAAGAACAACGTTCCCGCTCGAGCGTTCCTCCCTTTTTCCTGAAGACGGTGCTGTTCGTCGCCGCCGACAACCCCCGTCCCGACAAAACCACGGCTCCCGCTCGATGCTTCCTCCCTTCTTACTCAAGGCGGTGCTCCTCCTCGCTGCCGAAAACCGCCGCCCCGACAAAGCCAGCGCTCCCGCCCGAGACTTCCTTCCGTTTTACGCTGGACTGGCGCCCAACTCTCTTTTGAATTGGCGCCGCTCCCAGCAAGAACAACGCTCCCGCTCGAGATGTTTTTTTTTTTTTTTTTTTTCCTGAAAGACGGTGCTGTTCCTCGCCGCCGGACAGCCCCCGTCCCGACCAAACCACGGCTCCGCTCGATACTTACCCCTTTTTTTTCTTTTTTTTATTTTTTTTTTTTTTTTTTTTTTGTTTTTTTTTTTTTTTTTTTTCTACTCGAAGCGGTGTCCCTCCTCGCCGCCGAAAGCCGCCGTCCCAACAAAGCCAGCGTATCTCGCCGAGACTTTCGGTTTTTTTTTTACGCTGACTAGGCCCTACTCTCTCAGCATATGGCGCGCTTCCAGCATCAGCAGCAGACCTGATCAGACTTCCTCCCTTTTAATTCAGGGCCAGGTCCTTGGCCTCACGCGACAACCCCATCCCCACCAAGCAATCCTGTCGCTGTTCGATACTTCCTTGTGCTTTACCCTATGCTGGGGTTCCACTGGCGGTCTCGCATCGGCGCAGCAAGGCGCGGGCATGTGTTTTCGAGGCGGGATATGTTGAAAATCCTCGGAGGAGGTGTTTGCAAGACCTCATTGGGTGGGAGATCTGGGAATGGGAATAACGGACCCCGCTATAGAACAAGAGTCCCCCATGATGTGGATGGTTAGTATGATGGTCGCATGCTTCGTGTGGAAGCATCACGCATGAAGGGAAAATGAGGTTGTTGTTGTTGTTGTTGTTGTTGGACTCTCACTTCTGAAGAATATTTATGGTTGATCCCCCCCGCCCTGTGCACATTGTTTTTTTTCGATTGAAGTGCCCCTCCCGGGGCTCGCGCCCTGTTCTTTATCAGGGAAAGTCTTGAGGCTCAAACTGTGCGCCGGCTGCAATTCCTCAAACAACAAGGCTCCCGCCTGAGGACTTCCTCACCACGTTAGCCAGGACCCCCGCTCCCGCCCAAGACTTCCTCGCATTTTATTCAGGAATCGCGCTCTCGCTTGGGACTTCCTTACAATTTATTCAGGAATCGCTCTCCCGGCGCTCTGGAGTCGCGCTCTCGCTGGAGAGTTGCGTGCAATTTACTGACGAATAGCGCCCTTGCGTTGGAATTTCTTGTAATTTACTCAAGCGCCGCGCTCCCGACACCCAGGCACCCAGGAGTCGCGCTCACGCTTAGGACTCCCTCACAGATTACCTAGGAATCGGGATCTCGCTGCCCTTCGTGGCCCCGTTGCAGCCCTTCGTGGCCCCCTCGCTTTGTTTCGTGGCCCCGTTGCCGCCCTTCGTGGCCCCCTCGCTTTGTTTCGTGGCCCCGTTGCAGCCCCTCGTGGCCTCCTCGTTGCCCTTCGTGGCCCCGTTGCAGCCCTTCGTGGCCCCCTCGCTTTGTTTCGTGGCCCCATATATGTATGCCCTTCGTGGCCCCCGCTCGTTCGCGCCCGTGGTGGCCCCATATGCATGCCCTTCGTGGCCACCGATGCCCTTTCGTGCCCTTGTCGCAGCCTTCGTGGCCCCGTTGCAGGCCCTTTGTGGCCCTCGCGCTTCGCCCTTCGTGGCCCGTTGCAGCCCATTTGTGCCCCTCTCAGCTTTGTTTCGTGCGCCCCATATATAGGTATGCCCTTCGTGGCACAGCTAGTTTCGCGCCCGTGGGTGGCCTCATATGATGCCCTTCTTGGCCCCGGTGCATCCCTTCGTGGCCCCATCGCTTTTGCCCTTCGTGGCTCCGTTGCTGCCTCAGGCCCCGTCATTGCCCTCCACGGCCCGGCCAGTATACGCATGCCCTCGTGACCCCCCCGCCCGTTTTCGCGCTCTTCGTGGCCTCATACGCTTCCTTTCGTGTCCCCGCTGTCGCCCTTCGTGGCCTACTTCGTGCCCTTCATGGCCCTGCTGTGTTCTCTCTCGCTCTCGCTTTCGCTCGTCGTCGCCCGTCGTCGTCGCCGTCGTCTTCGACGTCGTCGTCGTCGTCGTCGTCGTGGCCGGTCCCCTGTCCGTCCCTCTTGGGGTCGGGTCGACGGTCCGCGGCCGCCCCGCCGATCAGCGCTGCCGCTGGCCAGGCCGACGGTCCGCGGCCGCCCCGCCGCTTTCCGGGGCCCGGCCTGCAGGGAAGGAAGGTATACCCCCCAAAAGGGGTTCGATCGAAGACGAAGAGGGCGGGTATCGAGGGTTTTGGAAATACGCGTTAGTGGACACTCGAGCAGATAAGGGCGAACAGTCTTAACATGATTGTTGTTGTTGTTGTTGTTGTTGTTGCTATTGTTGTTAGTATCGTCGTGGTTGTCGTTCTTTTTATTGAATTTTCATTTCTAAAAGATAATGGTTGTCGATCCCCTCTGCCCGGTAACAATTGTGTATATATAGATATAGATGTATATATATGTATATAGGTATATATATATATATGTATATATGTATATATATATATACTTATTAGGTAAAGTGCTTCTCCTGGGGCTCGCACCCTGTTTATTACAAGGGAAAGTGAGGTGTCATCAAATTGCGCTCCTGGCCTCCGGTTTACAACAAGAGAGAACGGCTCCCGCCTGATAATTCTTGACCATTTATTCCCAATTCGCGTTCTCGCGCGGGACGTCATCACAAGTTACACAAGAATCGCGCTCTCGCGTCGGACTTCCTCGCAATTCATTCAGACATCGCACCCTTGACACTCAGGAATCACGCTCTCGCTTTGGATCCCCTCGCGATTTATTTGGAAATCGCGCTATCGCTCGATACTTTTTCGCGATTGCTGCAGTACGCACGCTTCAGCAGCCCGCCTGCCCCTTGTTCCGTCCTTCCATCCGTCTTTTTCCCCCTGCCTTAGGGGCTGCACGAATTACACGCTACAGGTAAGAAATATTTACCCTTAAGGGCGTACAGTCGAAGACGAAGAGGGCTGGTATCGAGAGTTTGGGGTATACGTGTTGAATGGCACGCGAACAGATAAGAGAGAACAGTTTTGATATGATTGTTGTTGTTATTGTGTTTGCTGTTGTTGTGGTTGTTGTGGTTGTGGTTGTGGTTGTTGTTGTTGTTGTTGTTGTTGAACATTATTCCTTCTTAAGAATTATTATTGTTGGGACCCCTGGTGCGCGACCTCTGCGCCGCGCCTAGGCCGCAGCTACATTTTCATCATTTTTTCGCGAAAGCTTCAGAAAAGTGGATTGTGTCCGGATCCGGTTGTTTTGTTGTAATCCGTTTTCCCTTGCAAAAAACACTATAAAATGAAAATTCTTGTTCTTACTTGATCAAATTGCAAGAATCCCTTGCAAAAAATAAGGTAAAGTGGACATTCGTGCGCGCAAGACGAAATCCTTCCAAAACCTTAGGTTTCGTAACGATTTTAACATAAAAACGTCAAAAACCCAATGGTTTTTTAAGAAAAAATTGTCAAAATGTCCTTCCGCGCGCGCTGTCCGAATCCCACAAAACCAATGGTTTTTCAACATTTATGTTACATGAGCTCGCGCGAGCTACTTTTTCTTGTTCTAACATAATCAAATTTCAATAATCCCTTGCAAAAAATAAGGTAAAGTGGACATTCGCGCGCGCAAGACGAAATCCTTCCAGAACCTTAGGTTTCGTAACGATTTCAACATAAAAACATCAAAAACCCAATGGTTTTTCAAAAAAAAATGTCCAAATTTCATCCCGCGCGCGCTGTCCGACTCTACAAAACCAATGGTTTTTCAACATTTCTGTTACATGAGCTCGCGCGAGCTACTTTTTCTTGTTCTAACATAATCAAATTTCAATACTCCCTTGCAAAAAAAAGTAAAGTGGACATTCGCGCGCGCAAGACCAACAAAAAACACGACGATCTCAGGAACTTGCCCCAAAAATGTGACCAACTCCGCTCTCTCTGTCTCTCTCTCTGTCTGCTCTCTGTCTCTCTCTCTCTGTCTGTCTGTGTCATGTATTGTATGTCACAATTGCAGGATGCTGGGCACACGCGCGCCCCGAATAAGTGACCAAGTTCTGTGGGTGTGTACCCCACGCCAGTGTAGTAGCCACGGTCGTCCGCACGCCACGAAGTGAAGTGTCCCAACGTCATAGGGCGGGAAGCTGGGTTTGGGTGGTCGCGAAGAGTCGTTTGGATATTTGGTAGAGCTTGAACTGCCCCCCCACGAAGTGGGGGTATTGTCTCGCGTCGCGTGAAAACCCTGGCACTGGTGAGAACACTGAGCGTTCGGGTAAAATGATTGTTGTTGTTGTTGTTGTTGTTGTTGTTGAACTTCCATCTCTCTCTCACACATTTATGTAATTCTCTCCTTCGGTGCACCAGGTGTTTTTCAATTCAAGTGCTTCTCGTGGGGCTCGCACCTTGTTTTTTACAAGGGGAAGTCTTTCTCCTAAGACTGTGTTGTTGGCCCCCGACTTGCATCAACAACGGCTCCAGCCTGAGACATCGCGCTCTTGCGCGGGACCTTCCCAGCAATGTTTCAGGAGTCGCGCTCTCGCGTGGTACTTCCTTGCAATGTATTGCGGCACCGTGCCCCAAACATTTAGGGGTCACGCTCTCGTTTTGGATTTCCTGAAGATTTACTTGGGACTGGCAGTCTCGCTCGCGACTTCCTTGTGATTCATGTTGGATTGACGCTTCGGCGACCCGCCCGCTCGACCCTGCTGTCTGGGCCCCGCCCGAACTGCCCGTTAGGGTCCGCCTTCCTGACCCGCCCGTTTGGTTCTGCCGCTTGTACCCCTGCTCTTAACCCCCCTCCTGCAAATCTCTCTCTCGGTCCATCCTTCTCCCTTCGCCTTCTTTATCCCCTCCCCCCTTCATTCCCCTGCTTTGGGGCTGCACCAAGTGCACACGGCAGGTAAGGAAGACGTGCTCCAAGGGGGGGTACGATCGAAGGCGAAGGGGGCGGGACGTGATGAATGGCACGCAAGCGCATAACAACGAACAGTCTTAACATGATTGTTGTTGTTTCTGTTGATGTTGAACTCCCATTTCTGAGCAATAATTTTGTTGACCCCCCCCCCCCCTTCGGAGCACCTGGTGTTTTTCAATGGGAATGCTCCTCCCAGGGCCCGCCCGTGTTTTTACAAGGGAAAGTCTTCCTCCTTAGACTGTGTTGTCGGCGCCCAGCTTGCATCAACAACGGCGCCCGCCTGATATTTCCTCACGAAATATCGAGAAATCGTGACCTCGCGCGGGACTTCCGCAGCAATTATTTAGGAATCGCGCTCTCGCGTGGGACTTCCTCGCGATGTATTCAGACGCCGCGCCCTCGATGCTCAGGACTCGTGCTCTCGCACTGGCTT
>CAUYUJ010015634.1:190521-208021 GCA_963575745.1 Prorocentrum cordatum
AGGAGCAGAGGAGAGGACGAGGACGAGGACGAGGACGAGGACGAGGAGGAGGATGAGGATGAGGATGAGGATGAGGATGAGGATTGAGGATGAGGAGGAGGAGGAGAGAGGGGAGGAGGAGGAGGAGGAGGGAGGAGGAGGAGGAGGAGGAGGAGAGGAGGAGAGATGAGGCGGAGGCGGAGGAGGAGGAGGAGGAGGAGGAGGAGGAGGAGGAGGGAGGGAGAGGAGGAGGAGGAGGAGAGGAGGAGGAGGAGGAGGAGGAGGAGAGGAGGAGAAGGAGGAAGAGGATGAGTGGAAGGAGGAGGAGGAGGAGGAGGAGGAGGAGGAGGAGGAGGAGGAGGAGGAGAAGGGAAGGAGGGGAGGGAGGGAGGGAGGGAGGGAGGGGGAGGGAGGGAGGGAGGGAGGGAGGGAGGAGGGAGGAGGAGGAGGAGGAGGAGGAGGAGGAGGAGGAGGAGGAGGAGAGGAGGAGGAGGAGGATGACAGGCGGGGGGGGGGGGCTCAGTCCCTCCTGGGGGGCGCCGTTCCTCCTTGGGCGCGGTCCCTCCCTGGGGCGCCGTCCCTTCTGAGGAGGGCGGAGCCACCCCTCGCGGCCCCCCCCAACCTGGCCAGAGCGGGAGCGGCGGCGCGGCGGCGTCGGCGCGAGGACGCACTCCGGGCCGCAGCAGTCGCCAGTGGCGCCCAGGCGCGCCTCTCGGCTTCGTCGTCGTCGTCGTTGTCGTCGTCGTCGTCGTCGTCGTCGTCGTCGTCGTCGTCGTCACTTTGGCCACCGCTACTGTGCTTCCACTCGTCGCCTCCTCTGTGCTCTCCCTCTTTCTCTTCCTCGCTCGGCCTCCTTCTTCTGCTCCATCCATCGGCGTTGGATACTGCCCGCCTCCGTCCTCGTCATCCTCATGCTCCTCCGTGCTCCTTCCTCCTCCTGCCGCGCCGCCTCCTCGCTCTTCCCCTCCCCGCTCCTCCTCTCTTTTCCCTCTCTCTGGTAACAGCCTTGCAAAATGAGCTCGGCTCGCATACTGCCTCGTCTACATTCCCCTTGTCACTTCGTTTCCTACGTGTCAGGCTATTGTATCAGCTTCGTCGCTGCATACGTACACCCCGCGCTTCTGAGCCTGTTTAGATCAGACCTGGGTCCCCGAGTGGTTCGGTGCACCTCCAGAGCGCATTCATGAGCTAGCAGGGGGTTCGGTCCTGAACATCCTCCCTTCTGCTCCTCCGTCTTGCCGATGGGCGGCTTTGTGGACGTGGGTGGGCGGATAGGTCTCCTCTACCAGGCTTCGCACCTCCGATGCAATGTGCCTCCTAGGATGCCCTGCCAGCCCGATCAATGAACGCATCACTGCATGCAGTCCCCAATCATCGAAAGGAATCTGGCTAGTGCAGGGGGCAATATCTTCCCCTTGACACCCCCGTTCGCCTTGTTGTTATCGATTGTACGATTGATAATCTCAAGTGTGTTGCGATATCCTGTCAGTCGTATCGCATCTTGCATGCAAGTGGAGACATGCGCTCGCACATGTAACCCGCCTGACAATCACTTCGAAGCATCCCGTGCTGCCCGAATGGCGGCTGAGCTCAACTTCAATCGCGGCTCGGCCGCTTGGCGATAGCGGTGGACTCCACGGGTTCTTCTTTTGATGCGCTTGGCCTTCTTCCACCCTCCCTGCTTTTTCCTGTCTTCCTCCTCTTCCGAGCTTTCGCAGTTTTGCTGCCAGTTCTGCCATCCTGTCTCCTCCCATCGGACTGAGGCGCTCTGGGCGCAGCCAACCCTTGAACCCTTGAGTCCTCTTCTTCTCCACCTCCTCCTCCTCCTCCTCCTCCTCCTACTCCCCGTCCTCCTCTTCCTCCCCCTTATCCTCCTCCTCCTCCTTCTTCTGCATTGTCTCCTCCAGTCCGAGCGAGAGGTAGGATCGGAGGAGACCTCTTGGTTGCTGCTCTGCCTTCTACCCCCTCCTTCTTCTCCTCCTCCTCCTCCTCCTCCTCCTCCTCCTCCTCTTCCTTCACCCACGGCCTCGCGGCATTGCTCGACCCGCGGCGCTGGCGAGATACTGCAGCTCGCACAACTCCAGCGGCAAGCGCGCCAAGTGTGCCGCCCACCCGCGGCAGTGCGCCAGCTGCAAGACGGAGGCCCTGGGCTTAGGGGCCCGGGGAGGTCCCTCGGATCCGGGCGACGCGAAACTATTGTTACCTATTATTTTTGGTCGTTTCCGGCTTCCGGTGGCCGTCTCCCGGCCGGACCTGTCGAGCAATGTCTCAGGATGAAAATTCAGCCCAGGGGAAAGGCCGATATCCGTGGGGGCCGACGTCACGAACAAAAATGCGATATCGGAGGAGGGGTAGACGAGAGGGGGAGCGGGAGTCGAGAAGAAGGGGGGTACCGCACACCGCGTATTGGTTAGACTGGGAGCGCTGTTGCGCGACGATGGGGGTCGTGTGTGCGAGGGGAAAGAGCAGGATCGGATGGGAACGAGACTAGGAACGTGAGGGCGGTGACGAGAACAATCTAACAGAGTGGAGGAAGGAGGAACTGAAAACTACCAATGTGGAGTGTAAGGAGGATCTGGATACAGGACATTTGGATTAGCACTCCTTGCCTTGTGCCTTGCTTGAACATAACGCTCGAAGCGCCGTGCGTGTGGTACTGATGGAGAAACTATCGACCATTACGTGTGACTCCTGTGACGAACGAATGGCATGCGAGGGTGTTAGGGAGGAGAGGATGGAGCACATGTGCAGCATGATCGGGGTATTGCGATTCGTTCACATCTTTTGTGTCGTTGACCTCACCGCATGTGGCGCCATTTTTCATGGATGGAGTGCCCACAATCTCTCGCTCACAGAGCGAGTGTGTGCGGTCTGTTGGCCTGCCCTGGTGTGGTTGATGGGAGTGGGCCACACCAAGGTGCAGACAACTTATGCGGAGTTCGCCCTGTGCCCCCCATGCTCGGAGAGAAGGCAGTGCTGCATGATCTGTGGTGGGGCTTGGGAAGGGGGCGGCTCAACATGCTCTTACCACCGCCTGATCTTTCACCACTCCTCTTTCTCACACCTTTCTCGCACGCTTTTCCTCCCGCCCGCCTACTCTCATCAGTTAGGCAGTATGAGTACTACTCTCCGCTCTCCGGGCTCTTTCGCCCGTCTCGAGCAAATTGGCGTGCCAGTGGAGCCTCGCGCTGTGATTTGGCGTCAGTTATCCCCCCTGCCCCCTGCCCTGATTCGCTCCCTTCTCCCTTGGTGCCACCGATTCTCCTTGTCGACTGTCGATTGTCTAGTGTCGGTTGCTTGGGGCACTGCCCCTCTTGCTGTCGAGCGTTTCTTTAGCTATTCATTCCGCAGTAGCGTGCGAGGCGGTGGAAGAACCCATTGGGCTCTGCGCAGACAGGCATAGAAACTGGCACGGGGCTCTGGTAGTCCCCTCATTCTCCTTTCGCGCCTCCTCTTCTTACTACCTGGGGAATCTCAGTGATATTCGGCCTCTCGTCCTTGACAGCCGATCGCTTATTTAGTCAGATCGCCTTGAATGGCCAGCACAGTTCGGCGACTTCGTCTTAACACAGCTGAAGCCGCCGATCGTCTAAGGTTGAGCGATCCATGCGATGTCAGAAGCCGACTCCGGGATCGTCATGACACGAGCCTGCCGTGCGTGACCATGTTTTGTTGCATTCGGGGTTGCGAAATATGATGCCCGAAGGACTGCACAGCCTGCGGCCCTGGGAATATCTGGTGGCCTTCGGCGCAGCCTGGGTTGTGGACGGGAGGCCTCTGGGAGACCTCGTGGGGGTCTCTTGGAAAGCCTCTTGGGGCCTCTTTTCGGTCCTCGTGGGGGCGTTTTGGAAGCCTCTTATTGTGGGTCACTGGTGACCTCTTGGGGGCCCCTGGGATCCTTGTGGGGCCTCTTTGGGACCTGAAGGATGAGAAGAAGGGGGGGGAGGAGGAGGAGGAGGAGGACCAGGATAAACCCAAGACACACCAACGATGTTTCAACACGCTCTCCCTCCAAGTTCCCTCTCCATAGTTTTTTCCTTGCGGGAAGTTCCCCATTGGGAGACACCCGTCTGTTAATCTTCAGCTTTGCCAAAACACCACTCCTGGGATCAACGTGACTGTTGCGTTGGGTCGCGCCTGGCGGCTCGTCCTCCCCTGTTGTCCGCCGTTTACTGTCGTGTCGTCCGTCGTGTCGTGCTATGCGCCGTCGCCTCCTCTTCTCCGTCGTGTCGTGTCGTGTCGTTTCGGGGTCCCGGTCCGGGGGTTTATAAAGGCGCCCCCAGGGCGGCGTAGTCTCCCGTGGCCCCCCCCCCCCCTGGGACTCGCTGCTGGGGGGGTTCTCCCCTCGCCTGCAAGGTTCCTTAGGTTTTGTCCGGGGCTGGGCCCACGCGTGGCGTACCGCCGCGCGGCGCCGTGACCGCTCGGCGGGCCGTCAGGCGGAGGCGGCCTGGCGGGGCCGGCCGCCGCGGCGGCAGGGCGTAGTTTTTGGATTGCGCCCCGTGTGCCGTTCCCGTTCCCGTTCCCGTTCCCATTCGCATTCCCACTCCCATTCCCATTCCCATGCCCATGCCCATGCCCATTCCCATTCCCATTCCCATACCCATTCGCATTCCCATTCCCATTCCCATGACCAGTCCCATCATCAGTCCCATTCCTATTCCCATTCCCATTCCCACTCCCATTGCCGTTCCCGTTCGTGTTCCCGTTCCCGTTCCCATTCCGGTCCCATTCCCATTCCCATTCCCATTTCCATTTCCATTACCATTCCTAGTCCCATTCCCCTTCACCTTCCCCTTCCCCTTCCCCTTCCCATTCCTATTCCCACTCCCCAGGAGTCAGGATGCGGACCCTTGCTTCCCTCCGCGGGGATGCGGCCGTCCCTCCTCGTCCTCCTCCTCCTCCTTTCTTCCCACAGCCCTGAAGACCAACGTCTGAAGTGTCCACTCATGCATACGTCAGCCGTCAGCGTTGAGAAAGGCGGCAAGTATAGCGGAGGAAAAGGAGAGCAGCGATGGCCAACATCAACCCGATTCGCAAAATAGATCGAGCGGGGCATAGAGATGGGCGACTGACGCCTCTAGCCATGCTTCCCCAGGAGGCGTGGGGGCACAGCGTTGCGAGGCGGCCTGGGTGATGACAGCAGCAAGGTAGTAATCAACCTGGCTGCTGGCAGGAGGGGCTAAAGTCGGTTCAGCGTTCAAGCAGAGGCACTGACGGTCCCCGATTGGCATACAACTCGACGTGAGTGTCGGAGACAGGGCCGACAGGGAACGCAGGAACCTGACCTCGGGGACTTTCCATACGCAGGGCGCATGGGCTTGCGGAGCAGGTGGGTTTAAAATGAGCAGGGTCGCCAAGCCCGAGGAAGCCGCACACAACGCCAGCGTTAGCACCGCGCGAAGGCACGCATTGTCGAGCTCCAGCTGCTTCCACTCAGAGGGCGACCTAGCTGAAATCCCCCACGGCTCATCGCAGCTCCTTAAAGGCCTGCTTTCCCCACCCTTGGCTTTGCAGCGGGGGGCGGGGTCCCACGAGGTTTGAGGGGGGTCTGCCAATAGACCCACAACACGACCAGACAGGATTAAACTGGTTAAACAATCAAGCTCCTTTCGAAAACCCTCGATACCATTCTGGAAAAGTTCGAGGATGTTTAGGGACAGAACAAAAACATTCAACCCCGCTATGGCACTGGAACTCTCCGCTCGGTCCTGGATGTCGCCTTGACTCCTGGGAACTGTACGGAGAATTATAATGTACTTGGTGCCAGGGAGCGTGGGCAGAGCGACTACCGCCTGGGTGGGTACCTCGTCCTGGATACTCACGGGCTGGCAAGACACTCTCGGCATGCTTGTGGGGAGGCCCCTGGAAGCAGCTGCGCCTCTTAGCCAGGGGCCCACCGTGAGAACAGGCGGGAGCTGAGCTGACTCCGCATAGTGGCCTTTCCCACGGAGCGTCTTAGCTAGCTCCGCGTCCTCCGCCCTAGCCTGCATGACGTGTTAGGCGCTCGACGGAGGAAGGACGGCCATAAGGTCCGCCAGACATTTCGACGAGCCATGCCGAACGTGCTTGAGCAATCTGAGGTGTGTGTGAAACTTAAGCCCGCATGCCACGCACACGGTACCCGACACATAGCTGGGGGCGGGGTCCAAGTGGGGGTGGCACTTCGAGCGATGGGAGGCCCACGCGCCCTTGGTGGCCAACACCGCCCCACAATCAAGGCAAGGATACAGGGCTCGAGCAGCCGGCGGACGAAGAAACGGCGGGAGCGCAAGACCCTTGGAGAGACAAGACCTCCGCCACCCATCTCTGAATTCCTCGTGACGCTGATCGTCCAAGAACTTAGCTCTGGCTGCAGATTCAGCTTGCCTGCAAATTCGCTTCCAAAGCTTTCTACTACTGGACCTCAGGAGCCACATCCACCATGCTGGGGGGCCCGAGGGCTGGAACTCTCTGGCTAGATTCACATGCCTGCTAAGCCACAACAGATCCTCGCAACAAAGGGCAGACCACGATTCGGGCACGGAAGCTAACTCGTCAAGGAGTGCCAGCATGCAAGCCGGCGCTGATTTGAGAAGCCTGGGAAGAAATCGCAACCGCCTAAGCCTCAAGACGAGCTCAATGGGCAGGAGCTCGCAAGTGACATAGACCCTGTGGTCAGCAGCCGCCTTCCCTGAGGCCGAATCGTAGCCGAGTCCAGCCGCCGAACGAAACGGGCTCATATAATTGTGCGCCAGGGTCGCCAACCGTTTGACATTCAACTTGTGCCAAGTTAGGGTGTTAAGTAAGAGGTGCGATGTGCACAAGGAGGTAACATAAATTAGCCTCGCTTTTAAACCAACTTGCTTTCTAGGGAACACCGTGCGCCTCAGTACCCCGAGAGGATGTCGCTGATGATGGCATCGGTGTGCCAGTTCGGGTCCCATCGAAATTTGATGATCCTGATGACTGCCCAAGTGCTTATAAGTCCTAGTGAGGCAGAGGGAGACGCCCAAGGAAGGGACGAGGAGGCCTGCGGCAGCCAGGGCCGCACACTCCCCTCGGGCCTTCCTGAACGTGTGCCGCTGAAGAAGGCCATGAGCCTTGCCTGCCTTCCAGTTCACAGTGAACCCCCTAGGCTTGGTTTCTTCATACATTACCGTAACAAGGGCAGTGGCCGCCTCCTTCCAGAACCTAGCGTCTAACAGCTCAACGCAATTGACGAGGTCATCCATGAAGGCGGGATCCCAAACCTCCTCCTCCACATGTTCATGCTCACGACTTCAGAAGATTCTCTGAGACGGGTCCACATCCCTGGTCTTCTGGAGATATCCCAGAGCGCCTAGCCTATTATTGACCGCAACTATGATAGGGTCGAAGGCTATGATGAACAGGAGGTCCGCTAGTGGCATGCCTGGCCTCGTGCCCACACGGGGGGAAACGACCCTAGTGCTCCCCCGTACATGGAACCAGTTGCACTCCATCACGTCAACCACCGCTTCCAAGAGATGCTTATTTTCGAGCGCGTCCAAGGCGCCAGGCTTGGCGACGAGGGCATGGCAAAGCGGCTCGAGACATTTTGGCACTTCTAAGTCCGTCAACGTGTGCTCTGAATCTCCTCACTGTTCTGGGCCATTCTGGCGACGAACCCGCGAATAACCGAGTAGAAGGCCGCCTTCGAATCCGTGTGCAACGACAAGTACGTACGTTTCCTAGCTTTGGCTGCCAGCATGGCCGATCGAGGGTGCAAAGATGCAATGTCGGTGCCACGCGGGGGAAGTCCACCCTGCTGGACCTCCGACAACATGTGTAAGGACGCTTCGAGCAATTTGCTTCTGAGGAAGGCATGGTGCAACTTCGCCACGTGACAACCTAACAGGATGCCTCGATAGTGGTCCAGGGGTTCAGGGGATCCAGACTTGCGTAGATCGCATTGCCAACCTCCTTTGAACAGCAGGGGCTCCCTGGACGCCATATCTATCTTCACGAAAAGCGGCAACAAGATCTGAGTGCACTCGTACGGAGCGACCTGGAAGAGATCACTGCTGAGCATGTCTGGTCCAGCTCCCTTCCTCTTGGCTGCCTTCGTGATCTCATGCTGGAGTCTGCGAAAGGGGTGATCATGTCCAGCTCTCTGGGGTGCGCGTTTCCGCGCTCGGGAAGGGCATTGTAACGGTCCACTAAGTCGTCCCAGCTCAGTGTCTGCCCGTTCTCGATTACAGCAAAGTAGTCCGTGAGGGCCTCAGAGAGATCTCCCGAAGTGGCCAGAACTTCGCCCTGAGGGCCACGGCGGATTTTCAAACCCTCGACCTGGGACCTGGAGCGGTTTCCCCCGAATCTTTGCAGCTGGCGCAACACCATCCATTCCACTCGGCCCTCGTGGGATGACCTGGCACTGCACATCTGCTGCGCAAGGTCGTCCAACAACCTATTGCGAGAATGCTTCAGAGCCCTTCTCAAGGCCGGCTGCGACTTGGCCAAGAATGCAATCATGTGCTCGGTGAGCTCGCTCGCCGTCAGCCTCTGAGCATCCCAAGAAACAAAGGCCTGACACAGCTCCGAGACCAAGAAATCCAACTCAAGATCTGCGATGTTCTGGGGGGCCCCCGCTTCCAGCGACGCGGCGACCAACCTCCTTGCACCGCCTGAGTCCTGCTTGCCCCAGAGACGCCAAGCCTGTCGCACCTGCCTCCTGAAGACAATCACCCCAAGAAGATCCTCGGAAACGTGCGGCTTGATCGGGGCTCGCGCAGATTTGGGGAAACAACTTTGGGCACCCGCATACATATTGGATAATATCGTGCAAGTGCTGATTCATGTCAACCTGGTTGGGCACCGTGGGGAAAGCTGCCAAGTGCATCCTGAAAGCTGCTGCCTTATCAGGGTCCTGGATGCCCAACGCGTCGAAACCTAGCTGTCCCTGTGCCGCCTTGGTGGATCCTTGGGACTCGAAGCGCAAAAAAACAGGGTAGTGATCTTTGCCAGTACAAGAGGAATCGGTGCCATACCGAACCTGGAGCTGGCCAAGAGCGGGAATCATGCTCTGCTCAACCGCGATATAGTCAATCCTATGGGGGGCCTCGGACTTAGACGCGACGAACGTGTACGAGTCCTGGCTAAGGGAGGGGGCGAGTGTGTTGGCGGCGGCCATCCCCGTCTCCAGGAGCATGTCGTGAAACGGCCCTCCCGACTCGTCCTCATCCTGCCTGAAGCCCCCCTTCCAACTGCATCCGACACGATGCTCCCGGCCCGACGTTTTGGCGCGTCTTGCCGTCGTGGCCTCCGCGTCCCTGCCCGTCTTGACGTTGAAAGTGGCAAGTCTCAAACTGATACTGAACTGGCTGGATTTGCTGGGGGCCGACGTCTGCGAGGGTTGGGGGTCGACAGTCTCCTGTGCCATCTCCACCGACACTCGAGGGCGCCCAGGATACCGAAAGGAGTTATCTGGGCCTAGTGGATAAGCAGCGCGCGTGCCCAACGGTGCCTCCTTAAGCCACCACCACTCAAGGTCGTTCGTGTATTTGAGAGCCTCACGCAAGGCCGGCGGGGGCGAGCACCCAACCGCGCGGTCCGATCGCGCTAAACTGTCTGCCAACTCATTCCAAGGATGTCCAGAGTGACCACATACATACACAAGCAAAGCACCATGACGTCTGCGCGCGCACTGGTACACATGATACGTAAACCAAGCCAAGTGCAGGTTCTCTGACGGGACCTCCGAACCCAAGGAGATGTTGACAGCCGACTGGTTGTCGCAACAAATGACCAATGCTGGGGGGGAGTGCACCGTGTTCGGTCCGAAGAAACCCAAGATCCAGAGTGAACTCCAAAATCCCCATGAGCTCGATTGTCGTGCTAGTGATATCGTCCTTCTCAAACTGCAAAGCTGTGGAGTCCCATGCGCACATTTTTTGCCAGCCGAGGAAGCTCGCCCTGTCGTCGGGCGAGACCGCGACAGCTGCAAGGGCCCAGGCCGAATCCCTGAGCGTCTGTCTGTACGAGGCGTCGACATAGATATGGACGGACCGTGCTCTATGTGCCCCGCGCGCTGAGATATCCAGAGCAAACTTGGCAGTGTGATGCAAAGGGATGTCTCCAAAATCATCATTGCAAAGCTCAAGCCAGTTGACGTTCTGAAGTAAAATCTGATAAGTTCTGTCCGCCTCCTGAAACCCACAGTGATCACTGCCATCGCTTGCAGGATTCTGAAAAAGCAAAGGGTAGAGGTGCAGGGGAGTGATATACCCACCGCCCTCCCCCAAGGCCAGCACACTCCCCCCAGCAACTGCTTCGAGCTGCTCCCTGGGCGGGGCGGGGCGCGACGGCGGTGGAGGGGGATCTGGCGCAACCGCAACTGTAATTGACGTTTTGGTGGCCTCATGTCCTAGCTCAGCAGGCTCATCACGCTCTAAATCGCGAGGACGAGGCTGGAAAAGATGCTCCTTCGAAGTCTTGCCACGCAAGCGATGCCTCACTCGGCCGTTGGGCAAGCTGGACGACGAAGCTGAGTCCTCACTGGCGTCGCCTGAAGTAGCGGCCGAAGAGGTGGTATTACCTGCCTGCGAGTTCTCATCACCATGACCCCTGGGCGAGAGATTCATGGCAGGGGCCGACTTGAGAATCGACCGAGTGAAACAAGTCCGAGAAAGCACAACCCTGGCTTGTCGGACTGGGATTGGTGCACGGGCGTCGAAACGCTTCACTTCGACTGGGCCCCAAGAGACCCTGCTGGGGCCTACAGGTTGGTCCCGTCTGCCAGTTCGTATCCCTGGCACTGCATCTTCCTGGGGGGGGATCTGTTGGGCGAGTCCCCCATGGCCCCCTCTTTGGCTCCCTCCTCGAGCGGTCGGGTCCTCGAGGCCGCGGGGGGCGCCGCCTCTGCTGCCGCCGCTGCTGCTGCCGTCGGTCCCGCCGAGGCCGCCGCAACCGGTGCTGAGGGGGCTGCCGCTGCCTGCGGAGGTGCCGCCGCGGCCGCCGACGCTGCTGCCCAGGCTGGGGGGAACGGCGTCACAGGCGCTGGCGGTGGGGCCTCCGCTGGCGACCCAGGCGAAGGCTGCGTGGGCGGGGGCGTGGGGGGGCGCTGCGTCTGGCTGGTCAGGTCGATGGGGGTTTCCTGGATGTGCTGCAGGAGGTGAGCTGGCCCTGGGATCATCTCCTCCGCCATCGTGGGCTGGGTCGGCACCAGCAGCGCAGGGTCGATCGGCGAGACCTCCTCCTTGGGCTCCATTAGGTCCTGCTGGCGCCTGGCGGTCTCCTCGATCTCCTCCGCCAGCCTCTGCGCCTCCAATGTCTCGTCGGAGGCTCCCTCTGCCTTCGGCGTGTCTGGGGCCGCCCTCTCCTCGGCCTGGGCCCTCGTCTCGGCTGCCGCGCCGAAGTTGGGGGCCCTGGCTGGCGTCAGCGATGCCGACTGCCTCTTCGGCGGCGGCGTCGTTGCCACAGGGCCCTCTGCCAAGAGCGACGGCGCCGTGCCCCCGTGCGGGTCCTGGACGAGCCTCGTCACGTTCGCGCTGTTCTGGAAGGGCGCCCTCGGCCCCATGGCTGGCGCGAAGCCTTGGGGGGCTGCGCCAGAACCTGGCGCGAGCGGGGCAGCGTCCATCGGCATGCCCGCTGGCGCCGACCCCTGCTGGTCAGGGGGCCCGCGCTGGGAAGCGGGAGCCCCGCGAGCACTGCCTGTTGTGCCTGCTGGATCGTCTGTGCCTCCGCGAGCGCATCTGGAACCGTGCCGCCGTGGGTTGGCGGCGGCGCAATGCCCATGGCCCTCGCCAGGGCATGCGCGTGGAAGTTCTGGCCCGTCTGCATCCGCGAGAGGTGCTCCTGGATGGCCTGCTGCTGGGTCTGCATGGCCTTCATCTGCTCCGTCATCGCTGTGATGGCCGCTGCCGTTTGGCCATCCTCGCCCATTCCCCACGGGCTCTTAGGCCTGGCGCCGTGGGAGATGGCGGACTCTAGCGCCGTCGGCGCTGCTGCTACTGGGACTGCCTGGCCGCGCGGCGCCCCTGAGGCTGCGCGCGGGGCCGCCTTCTGGGGCGGCTGAGGCTGGGCCTTCTGCTGCGGTGGCTGGCTGGGCACTGGCGGCGGTGGCGGCGGCGCCCTGCTCGCAATCGCCTCCGCCGCGGCCTTGGCTGACTGGGCCTTGGCCTCTGCCTGCGCTGCCGCCCTCTCGGCCGCCGCCTGCACCCAGGGCCTCTGGGCACTGCTGGCGGCCCTGAGGCCGTGCTCGCTTCCGCCAGGCGGGGCCATCAGCCAGTCCTCGTCATGGTCTGGCGCGTCCTCCGCTTCGCGGAGCTGCTGGATGGAGTTCTGCAGGTTCCGCACCATCAGGCAGAGCGTCGCCTCCTCATCCAGCAGTTCCTCTACCTTGGTTCGGATCTTGCCGATCCGCTCCTTGGCGCTGATGAGCTGGGCCTTCAACTCATGCAGCTGCTTCTCCGAGCCCTTGCTGGCGCTCATCATGTACTTGAGCACGCCGACGTCGAACTCCAGAGCTGGATCCTCCTTCCCTGCGCCCCGAACCGCGACGAGAAGGTTCGCACACTTCTGGAGCTTCGACTGCGCCTTCGACTTGTAGATCTTCAGTTCCTCAGCCTCGGGCGGCGGAGGTTCCCACACCGTAGTGATGGTAATCGCTTCATCTGGTGCTGCAACTGGAATCTGCGCAATCAATTCCCTGATGCTGGCGGACTTCTTCTGGTCCTTTTTTCTGCTGGCTGAACGTCTGGTGGAATCTGGGCGGGGAGCCCGCACGTTGCCGCAAGAGCAGGTCCACAGAGAGTTCGGATTCCTAGTCTCACAATGTCTGCGCGTCCAAGTGCCTCCTCCCATAGTGCTGTGGTGCGACTCAAGGAGGTGCTTAGCCTGTAGCACGCTGAGGAGCAGTCTAGCTCGCCCACGCTTTTCCCGCTGCCTCTTGTGCCAGGAAGGCTCGGGGAAACCTCTGCGGCGTCCCGAGCGCGCCGTGTGTCGCGCGCGCCCTCTGCTGCTCAGCCGCGGGCCTGGCCGCGGGAGCGTTCGCGAGAAAGTATCACGAGGGGGGCGCGGCGCCTGAGCCCTGGGCTGTGCCAAAATGGTCTGGGTCCAAGTGGCTTCTCCTCCTCCTCCTCCTCCTCCTCCTCCTCCTCCTCTGCCCCCCCCCCTCCCCCGGTCCCAGCCCCTACGACGACCACGGCGACGCGGTGCTGGCAGGGGCAGGCACGAAGTCGGAACAGCGCGGCGATTACGTGCCGCCCTCGCGTCTGGACGCCCACGCGCCGTGCCCAGAACACGCGGCGGGCCGCGTGAAGGCCCCCGCCGCTGCCCGGCCGCCCGCGGTCCGGGACCCGAACGGCGACGACGACCCCGCCGACGACGACGATGACGACGCCGTCGACGACGACGACGGCGGCGGCGGCGACGACGACGACGACGACGACGAAGACGACAACGACGACGACGCCGCCGACGACGACGACTTCGACTTCGATATCGACCATTTCTCGCCAAATCGCGGCCGTAACCCAGCGCGTCGGCACGCCGTGTTTGAGCGGGACCTGGCGATGGACCTCTCCGTCGCGGAGCGCCTGGCCGCGGAACGCCCGTTCGGAGGAGGGGGGGGGAGGAGGAGGAGGAGGAGGAGGAGGAGGAGGAGGAGGAGGAGGAGGAGGAGGAGGAGGAGGAGGAGGAGGAGGAGGAGGACGAGGAGTTATGGGCGTTGCAGTTTTTCCGCGCTGGCTGTTTTCACACGGTTTCGGGCCCCAGGACCATCAGAGATCGATCCGTCGCGAAAGATGCCGCACAGAGTTGTTGCATAGGGCTCTGGTCGTGATTTCCCTCGATGTTGTAATAGTTTTGTCGCAGTGTCGGGCCTCAGGGGAGAACTGCTCCTGGAAGGTGGCCTGCCGTATGTAGATTGCAGGCATGCCAGGTACGCTGTGCGGTGTTTGCTTCCTTTCGATCGGGCCACGTGTGCGGCGTACAGCGTGCATTGTGCAGAGTGCGGGCATGCCGATTGGACTGCTGTGCTGTGCACGTCCTCCTGATGGGGCCCAGCATGATCGTGGGCGGCCCCGAGCTGCTGCCCTCCTCCGCCGCCTCTGTGCAGTCCAAGAGGTCCCCCCAGGGTCCGTGGAGGCCCTCGGATGTCTCGCATAGGCCATTGGAGGTCCATGGGCAAAGTACCTCAAGTCTCCGATCCCCGATCCTCCTCCACCTTCTCCTCTTCTTGCTGCTGACCCAGGGGCTCGGGATAGTTTGGCATTACGGCTGCTGCTGCTACTGCTATCACTACTACTACTGCTGCTACTACTACTACTACTACTACTACTACTAACGCTACTCTTTCTTCTCCTTCGCTTATTACTACTACGACTACTACGACTACTACGACTGCGATTATTATTACTACTACTCCTACGACTAATACGACTACTACTATTACTACTACTCTTACTAGTGCTTGAAGTATTACTATCACTATTGCTACTACTACTGCGACTACTACTACTACTACTACTACTCCTACTGTCACCACTACTACTACTACTACTACCACTACTACTACTTCTACTACTACTACTACTACTACTACTACTACTACTACTACTACTACTACTACCATCAGTACGACTACGACTACGACTACGACTAGTAGTACTGATAACAGTAATAATACGACGACGACGACTACTACTACTACTACTACTACGGCCACGCCTACTACTACTGCGGCTACGACTACGACAGCGACTACTACTACTACTACTACTACTACTACTACTACTACTACTACTACTACTACTACTACTACTACTACTACTACTACTACTACTTCTACTACCACCAGTACGACTACGACTACGACTACGACTGCGACTGCTACTACTGCTACTGCTACTGCGTAGAGTTACTACTACTTCCAATACCACTACTGCTGCTACTACTACTAATACTTCGATTGTTTCTTAGTACTGCTACTACTATATAGTTCTTCTTTTTTTTGTTCGGCGCTATTGTTTTTAATTGTTATCATCACTGCAACACATTATTACACACATTACCAGTATTACTACTACTCCTACTTTTACGATTACTACTACCACCACTGCTATCACGACGGTTAGTGCGATTGTTTACTAGTGCTCGTGCCACCACTACTACTATTACTACTACCACTGCTACTACTGCTACTACTTGTACTCTACTACTACTACTACTACTACTACTACTACTACTACTACTACTACTACTACTACTACTACTACTACTACCACTACTATCACTACTACTACTACTACTACTACTATTACTACTACTACTACGGATACTACTACTACTACCACTACTACTACAATTACTTCTACTACCTCCTAATACTACTGCTCCTAACACTACTACTGCCACTACCACTACGACTGCTACTACGGCCACTGCGATTATTATTGCTACTACCACGACAACAACGACTACTACTGGTAGTGCTACTGCTACTAGTGCTAGTACTACAACTATTGCTACTACTACGTGCTATCAATTACTACGGCCCAGGCTACACTATTTTTTCTACTACCTACTACCTGCTACCGACTACCACTACTACTACTACCACCACCACCACCACCACTACTACTACTACTACTACTACTACTACTACTACTACTACTACGACTACTACTACTACTACCACTACTACTACTACTACTACTGCTGCTACTACTACTACTACTACTTCTAGTACAACTACTACTACTACGACTACTACTACTACTACTACTACTTCTACTACTACTACTACTACTACTCCTGCTGCTGCTGCTACTACTACTACGACGACTACTACTACTACTACTACTACTACAACGACGACGACGACGACGACGACGACGACGACGACGGCGACGACGACGACGACGACGACGACGGCTACTACTACTACTAGTGTTGCTGCTACTACTACGGCTGCTCGTACTACTACTACTACTACGACTGCTGCTGCTGCTACTACTACTACTACTACTACCACTACTACTACTACTACTACTACTACTACTACTACTACTACTACTACTACTACTACTACTACTACTACTACTACTATCACTACTACTATCACTACTGCTATTATTATTCGTACTACTATTTTTGCTATTACTACTACTTTCTCTGCTACTGCTAACCGCAGAGTTTCTTTAATGCCGCACCCCCTCCCACTCCCCGCAGAGCCTTCGGCTGGCAATGCTCGTGCTGCCTCTCCTCGTCCCTGCCCTCCGCGCCCTCCTGCTCGCCCTCATCCATTCCCGCCTCGCCGTCTTCAGAGGCTTCCGGATTCCTAGAAACCCTGAAGACGGCAGCGGCGCAGCGGGAGGGAAAGGTTTTCCCCAAAATTGTTTTCGGTCCCAGTCCGCCAACCAACCCGCGCAAACGAGTTTCCATTATACATAAAAAACCCCATCACAAAACATACTTATCCTGGCGACGTACCCAACCCCTGCGCAATGCGGGGCATGAGTAGATTGGGAGTCGTTATACGGAGGTGGTGACGTGACGTGGGCGCATATACTTCTGCGAGCGGCATTCGTGAGGCTCGCAGCCCCCCAAGGATTGCGATGTCCCGCTCAGATCTGCCTGGTGCCTCGCTCCGCTGGACCCACCAGCAGCCCTCGAAAGTGGCGTCAGTTTCGCGGATCGCAGCCCCCCAGGGACGGCGAGGTCCCGCTCAGATCCGCGCGGTGCCTAACTCCGCAGGACCCACCAGCAGCCCTCGAACGTGGCGACAGTTTCGCAGATGGCAGCCCCCCAGGGACGGCGAGGTCCCACTCACATCCGCGCGGAGCCTCACTCCGCAGGACCCACCAGCAACCCTCGAAAGTGGCGACAGCTTCGCAGATCGCAGCCCTTCAGGGACGGCGAGGTCCCGCTCAGGTCCGCGCGGTGCCTCACTCCGTTGGACCCACCAGCAGCCCTCGAAAGTGGACGGCGAGGTCCCGCTCAGGTCCGCGCGGTGCTTCACTCCGCAGGACCCACCAGCAGCCCTCGAAAGTGGCGACAGTTTCGCAAACCGCAGCCCCCCAGGGACGGCGAGGTCCCGCTCAGGTCCGCGCGGTGCTTCACTCTGCAGGGCCCACCAGCAGCCCTCGAAAGTGGCGACAGTTTCGCAGATCGCAGCCCCCCAGGGGCGGCCAGGTCCCGCTCAGGCCCGCGCGGTGCCTCACCCCGCAGAACCCACCAGCAGCCCCCGAAAGTGGCGACAGCTTCGCAGATCGCAGCCCCCCAGGGACGGCGAGGTCCCGCTCAGGTCCGCGCGGCGCCTCACTCCGCAGGACCCACCAGCAGCCCTCGAAAGTGGCGACAATTTCGCAAATCGCAGCCCCCCAGGGACGGCGAGGTCCCACTCACATCCGCGGTGAGTACCCTCTCCGCGGGCCTCCCCAGCAGCCCTCGAACGTGGCGACAGTTTCACAAATCGCAGCCCCCCAGGGACGGCGAGGTTGCGTTTGGATCCGCGGTGAGTGCCCTCTTTGTTGGCCTCCCCAGCAGCCCCCGAAAGTGGCGACAGTTTCACAGATCGCAGCCC
>CAUYUJ010015634.1:215521-220521 GCA_963575745.1 Prorocentrum cordatum
GGGGCTTGTTGGGGTCCTCTCGGGGGCCCTTTGGGAGCCTCTTATTGGGAGCCCCTGTAACGAGCCACGCAGTGTCAGAAACCAACGTGCAAGTCGAACCTGCCGTATGGCAGACCTAGCGAGGCCTCGATTTGCTATAGGGTGCGCGCCAGCAGCGTCTCCGTCTGCGCAGTATCTGCTCGTGGCCTGGCCCAGCTGTCGCCCGTGCTGCGTCCCACTTGCGATCCAGACGTGCCCATGCCGATCGAAACTCTTCAGATCTCCGGCGGTATGTTTTTTGTTTACGCTTGGCGTGTTCCTCTGCTTTCGGCTTCTAGGGCGCGTCATCGGGCCCTGGGACCGTCAAACATACGGATCCGGGACCAGAAACTGCCCACGGGGAAGGGGTTTGGAGGTTTGGTGGCCCGAATTGACGAGGCATCGTCGGCTGTCTGGGAGCGCACTCGCCGGCTCTGCCGAACAGCTTTACATCCGGAGCGTTGCCCCAGTAGATCTTCCCAAAGGATGGCTGTCTTCGTGGAGCCATGCTCATCACTCATAGTCAGGTTGCTTTGCTTTGCTTTATATGCGAATGTTTTTCCCAACCATCCTGTGGTGTTGGGTCCTCGTTTTGAAGAGACGGTCCCCGCGTCCTCCTCTCCTCTCCTCTCTTCTCCTCCTCTCCTCTCCTCCTCTCCTCCTCTCCTCTTCACCCACCCAGTACACCGTTTCGTGGTCCCATAGGGAGCTCCGCCGAAGGCCCCAGTGCTGCCGCCCGCATGCGTCCCGCACACCCAATTCGGCACACCCCTCACACGTTTCGTGGCCCCATAGGGAGCCCCACCGAAGGCCCCAGTGCTGCCGCCCGCATGCGCCCCGCACACCCAATTCGGCACACCCCTCACACGTTTCGTGGCCCCATGCTGCTGCCGCCCGCATGCGTCCCGCACCACCCCAATTCGGCACACCCTCACACGTCTTCGTGGGGCCCCGGGGGGGCACCCCACCCATCTTGGAGCCCCACAAAGGCACAGTGCTGCCAGCCAGCTTTGCGTCACCCACACCATTTCATGGCACATTAGGGAAGGCCCACCGAAGGCCCCAGTGCTGCCGCCAGCAAATTGCGCTCACCCACACCCAATTCGGCACAACCCTCACACGTTTCGTGGCCCATAGTCAGTGCTGCCGCCCGCTCTCTGCGTCACCCACACCCCATTCGAGCACACCCCTCACACGTTTACGTGGCCCCAATGGGGTGACCCGCCGTAAGCCCCCCAGTGCTGCCCCCGCATGCGTCCCGCACACCAATTTCGGCACACCCCTCAGGCGTTTCGTGGCCCCATAGGGAGCTCCACCGAAGGCCTCAGTGCTGCCGCCCGCATGCGTCCCGCATACTCATTCGGCACACCCCTCACGCGTTTCGTGGCCCCATAGGGAGCCCCACCGAAGGCCCCAGTGCTGCCGCCCGCATGCGTCCCGCACACCCAATTCGGCACACCCCTCACACGTTTCGTGGCCCCATAGGGAGCCCCACCGAAGGCCCCAGTGTTGCCGCCCGCATGCGTCCCGCACACTCAATTCGGCACACCCCTCACACGTTTCGTGGCCCCATAGGGAGCCCCACCGAAGGCCCCAGTGCTGCCGCCCGCATGCGTCCCGCAAGCCCAATTCGGCACACCCCTCACACGTTTCGTGGCCCCATAGGGAGCCCCACCGAAGGCCCCAGTGCTGCCGCCCGCATGCGTCCCGCACACCCAATTCGGAACACCCCTCACACGTTTCGTGGCCCCATAGGAATCTCCACGAAGGCCCCAGTGATGCCCGCCGCTGCGGTCACACAACACCCAATTTCGGCACACCCCTCAAACCCTTTCGTCGGCACCATAGGGGGCTCCACCGAAGGCCCATGGCGGCGCTACTTGCGCAAGCATGCGCATGCGTCCCGCACACCATTTCGGCACACCCCTCACACGTTTCGTGGCCCCATAGGGAGCTCCACCGAAGGCCCCAGCGCTGCCGCCCGCATGCGTCCCGCACACCCAATTCGGCACACCCCTCACACGCTTCGTGGCCCCATAGGGAGCTCCACCGAAGGCCCCAGCGGCCGCGCTCACATGCGTCCCCGCCACCCATCCCGGCACGCTCCTCACAACAACAGGTTTCGTGGCCCCATAGGGAGCTCCACCGAAGGCCCCAGTGGCTCCGCCCGCATGCGTCACCACCCGCACCCAATTCGGCACACCCCTCACACGTTTCGTGGCCCCATAGAGAGCTGCACCGAAGGCCCCAGTGGCGGCGCTCACATGCGTCCCCGCCACACATCCCAGTACACCCCTCACGAGCTTCGTGGCCCCATAGGGAGCTCCACCGAAGGCCCCAGTAGCGGCGCTTACATGCGTCTCCGCCACCCATCCCGCCCCCCCTCCCCCCCGCAGCAGCATCATGTTTCGGGGACCCATAGGGAGCTCCACTGGAGGCCCCAGTGGCGGCCCGCACATGCGTTTCCGCCACCCATGTCGGCACGCCCCGCGCGTGTTTCTTGTCCCCATAGGGAGCTTCGCCGAATGCCCCAGTGGCACCCATCTCGGCACACCCCTCACACGTTCCGTAGTCCTATGGGGAGTTCCATTGAAGATGAAACCCGCAGCTGCGGTACTGACAACTGCATATGGTTGGGTTCTTCGCCAGGCTCATTTTTTTTCGCCTAAGTGCTTCTCTTGTCCTCCTCCTCCTCCTCCGGCCTCTCCGTCTCTTTATTTCCTCATTTCCCTCCTTCCTTCTCCGTCTGGCACGAACAGTCTGCGTCGGCGGCCGTTTTCTCCCGGTCGTCATGGCGGGGGTCGTCTTCGCCGTCGGTCTTCTTCGCTGGGGTCATCTTCGCCGGTATCGTCTTCGCTCGCGGTGGTCTTCGCCGTCAGACTTCTTCGCTGGGATCGTCCTCGTTCGGATCGTCTTCGTTGAGTTCTTCTTCGCCAGGTTCGTCTTCGCCGCGGTGGTCTTCGCCGGACGTCGTTTTCGCTGGGTGTGATCTTCGCCGCGGTCGTCGTCGCTGGCAGCAGTCTTCGCCGGCGGCGGTCTCCGGCGGGTGGGTCGAACCTGACGGGCGGGTCTGGCGGGCGGACCCTATCGGGTGGGCCGGGCGGACCCTGACAGGCGGGCCGAGCAGACCCTGACGGTGTATCGGGCGGGGGGGCATTAAATCAGGCGCCCACATAAGCCAGCCACAGAGGGGGACCTTTTCGCGTGGGTCGGGCGAATGGACCCGATCGGGCAGGTGAGGCGGGCGGGCGTTAAAGCGGGTAGGGTTGCAAGCAGGCGAATTAACAAACCAGATAAGACCAGCCGAGCGGGCCAATCCTGGACGGCGTTTCGGCCGAGCGGACCCTAGCCGTTTGGGCGGACGGCTGGCGAAGGCGAGCGGACGAATACGACGGGGCGAAAACGACAGCAGGCGAAAACGACCGCGGGCGAAGCCGCCCGACGGCGAAGACGACTGGCAAATACGACCGTGGGTGAAGACGACGAACCGCTGCTGCTGGAGACGACCGCCGTCTGACAACAACTTTTCCTCCTTCTTCTCCTCTTCCTCTTTCCATTTTCCGAGGAGGGTCGCTAAATCCAAGCTTCTTGTGTAAGGCGCCACCTTGAATGGAGCCTTTCTGGGCGTGCTGTTCGTCCGTCCCGAAATCCTTCCAGACCATCTCGGATGAGGAGGGGAGGAGCACCAGGAGGACGAGGTGGAGGAGAAGGAGGGGGATAAAGAGGATGAGGAAAAGAGGAACAACAATGATAATATGACAACGAAGATATGAGGATGATGAGGATGGTGAGGTCGACGTCATGACTATGATGATTATGATGATGGTGGTGGTAGAGGTGATGGTGAGGATGATGATTGCGACTCTGGCGGATATACTGACAAAATGAGGAGGGCAGCGAGGTGGAGGACAATACATGGAGCAGAATGGGGACGAGGATCACAGTAGCATTAGCAGCAGCACCAACAGCAGCAGTAGTAGGTAGTTGTAAGTAGTAGGTAGTAGGTAGTAGGTCTTCTGTGGTGGTAGTAGTAGTAGTAGTCGTAGTAGTAGTAGTAGTAGTAGTAGTAGCAGTAGTAGCAGCCGGAGTAGTAGTCGAAGTAGTAGTAATAGGAGTATTCGTAGTAGTAGTAGTAGTAGTAGTAGTAGTAGTAGTAGTAGTCGTAGCAGTAGTAGTAGTAGTAGTAGTAGTAGTAGTCGTAGTCGTAGTCGTAAGTCGTAGTCGTAGTCGAGTAGTCAGTAGTAGTAGTAGTAGTAGGTAGTAATGCGACACAGGAGTATTCGTAGTAGTCGTAGTAGTAGTCGTACGTATTAGTACTACGTGGTAGTGTAGTGGTAGTGTGTAGTAATCAGTATAAAAGTAGTAGTGAGTCGTAGTAGTCGTAGTAGTATAGTAATCGTAGTAAAGTCGTAGTAGTATTAGTAAGTAGTAGTAGTAGTAGGGCGTAGTCGTAGTAAAGTCGTTAAGTAGTCAGTAGTAGTAGTAGTAGTAGTAGTATTAGTAGTTAGTAGTAGTAGTAGAGTAACTATTTCAAGTAGTAGTAGTTGTAGTAGTAGTAGCAGTAGTAGTAGTAGTAAGTAGTAGTAGTAGTAGTAGTCGTCGTACTATACTAGTAGTGTAGTAGTAGATATCGGAGTATAAGTCGCAGTAGTAGTCGCGTAGTTAGTAGTAGTAAGTAGTAGTCGTCGGTCGTCGTCGTCGTCGTCGTCGTAGTCGTAGTCGTAAGTAGTAGTAGTAGTGTAGTAAGTAGTAAGTAGTAGTCGTAGTATTAGTAAGTAGTATAAACGTAAGTAAGTAGTAGTCGTCGTAGTAAATGAGTATTAGGTAGTTTAGTAGAAGTAGTAGTAGTAGTAGTAGTAGTAGTAGTAGTCGTAGTAGTAGTAGTAGTAGTAGTAGTAGTAGTAGTAGTAGTAGTAGTAGTATTAGTCGGGTATTTGGGTCGCACCTGGCCTTCGTGTCGCGCCAAACGTCGCCTTCGTGTA
>CAUYUJ010015634.1:225521-260521 GCA_963575745.1 Prorocentrum cordatum
AGTAGAGTAGTAGTCGCAGTCGTAGTCGTAGTAGTAGTAGTAGTAGTAGTAGTAGTAGTAGTAGTAGTAGTAGTAGTAGTAGTAATAGTAGTAGTAGTAGTAGTAGTAGTAGTAGTAGTAGTCGTAGAATCGGTAGGGCAAGACGTTGCCTATGTTACCGGATTCGGAGGAAGAATCCCCAGGATTCCATAGTACTTCCTCGGGAGTCGGCAGCATTCATTGGCATTGTCTCGGATTCTCCGGGATTCCCCAGGATTCCACGAGATCCCAGTTGATTTTTGTAGATTCCTACAGATGTGTCAGGATTTCTCAGGGTGCATCGTGGCTTCTCAGGGTTCCTCAGAATTCCAATGAGTTCGACAGTCTTCCTTTGAATTTCCTTGTAATTCCTCGGGGGTCGCCAGCGTTCCTGAGGTATCCTCAGGATTCCTCAGGGTTCCTTGGGGTCTGCGTCGATTCCTGAGGATCTCCCAGGGCTCCTCATATGTATTTTGGGTTCTTGGATTCCTCAGGGCTCCGAAGGGTTCCTCAGGATGCCTGAAGATTCTTCTGGGCTCGTTGGAATTTTCTGAAATTCTTACGATTCTGCAGAATTCTGTACGGTTCTGCATTCATGGGCTCTGTGGGGATGTCCGAGACGCTCCGTTCTCCTTTCGAACCCTTTTAGATTATTTCAAATAGCACTGTACATGTTTTCTAAATCCAAGGCAAATCATTGGTTCTCTAATGCGAAACTTTGATTTGCTCCGGGATCCCGAGGCGATCACATTTCCCAATCAATTCTTTTTGACATCCAACACAAAACATGGTTTTGTGCGGGGTCCCTAGGCGATTATTATAATATGTATTTTAAATCTTTTGGAAACCAGTGCGAAACATGGTTTTCTGGAGAACCCCTGGGCGATCCAATTTCCTTTGATATTCCTTCTGGCATCCGATACGAAACTTGGGTTTTTCTGCGGAGTCCCGAGGCGATCCAATTTCGCTTTAAGTTCTTTTTGAAACTCAATATAAAAGATTGGCTTCCTGCGGGATTCGAATTCCTTTTAGCTTCCTTTTACAGTCCAATGCAAAACATTGGGTTTCTGCGAAATCCCGGGGCGATCCGATTTCTTTTGAACATTTGTTGGCGTCCAATACAAAACACGGGTTTCTGCAGAAGCCCGAGGCGATCGAATTTCTTTTTGGATTTTTTTGAAATCCAATATAAGTGATTGGTTTTCCGCGGGAGCCCGAGGCGATCCAATTTTCGGTGAAAGTCTTTATGACATCCAACACAAAACATTTGTTTTTGTGCGGACTTCCGTGGCGATCTAATTTGATATGGAACTCCTAGTTTCAATCCTATGCAGAAGATTTGTTTTCTGCGGAATCCCGAGGCGACCAGATTTCCTTTGAAAGTATTTTTTGAAATCCAATACACAACGTGAATTTTCTACGGGAGTCTTGAGGCGCTGGCATTTCGTTTCTAATTCTTGTGTACAAAGCTAATGGTCAACATTCTATGTATATGTTGATTTTTTTGTTTCGCGCGCGCCTTCCCGAACCCGAACCCGAACCAAGACCCTGACCCTTTACCATGTGTTCGAATCTGGTAACACAGACTACGTTTAGCCCTTGTAGCAGTAATAGTAGTGCTAGTAGTAGCAGTAGTAGCAGTCGTAGTAGTAGTAGTAGTAGTAGTAGTAGTAGTAGTAGTAGTAGTAGTAGTAGTAGTAGTAGTAGTAGTAGTAGTAGTAGTAGTAGTTAGTTAGTAGTAGTTAGTTAGTTAGTTAGTTAGTTAGTTAGTTAGTAGTAGTAGTAGTGCGTATTAGTAGTCGACGTAGTAGTAGTATTTAGTAGTAGTAGTAGTAGTAGAGAAGTAGGTAAGTAGTACGTGGTAGTAGTAGTAGTAGTCGTAGTAGCAGGAACAGCTAGTAATAGTAACAGTAGTAGAGAGGTAGGTAGGTTTGCAATAGTAGTAGTATAGTGTTAGTAAGTAGTAGTTAGTAGTAGTCGTAGTAGTAGTAGTAGTAGTAGTAGTAGTAGTAAGGTAGTCTTCCAGATTGTAGTAGAGTAGTAGTAGTAGCGTAGTGTGTAGTAGTCGTAGAGTAGTAGTAGTAGTAGTAGTAGTAGTAGTAGTAGTAGTAGTAGTAGTAGTAGTACTAATAGTAGTAGTAGAAATAGTAGCAATATTATTCGTAGTCGTAGTCGTAGAAGAAGTAGTAGTAGTAGTCGTAGTAGTAGTAGCAGTAGTAGCAGCAGTAGTAGTAGTAGTAGTAGTCGTAGTCGTAGTCGTAGTAGTAGTAGTAGTAGTAGTAGGAGTAGTAGTAGTAGTAGTAGTAGTAGTCGTAGTAGTAGTAGTAATAGTAGTAGAAGTAGTCGTGGTAGTAGTAGTAGTAGTAGTAGTAGTAGTAGTAGTGGTAGTAGTAGTAGTAGCTCAGTTGTGGGGAGTAGTAGTAGATAAAAAAATAATAGTGCAGTAGTAGTAGAGTAGGAGAAGTAGTAGTGGTCAGTAGTAGTCGCATCTATTATCGTTATGCTATTATTGTTCAGTAGTCGTAGTAGTAGTAGTAGTAGTAGTAGTAGTAGTAGTAGTAATCGTAGTCGTAGTAGCAGTAGTAGTAGTAGTAGTTAGTAGTAGTAGTAGTAGTAATTGTCGTAGTAGGAGTAGGAGTAGTAGTAGTAGTAGTAGTAGTAGTAGTAGTAGTAGTAGTAGTAGTTGTCGTCGTTGTCGTCGTCGTCGTCGTCGTCTTCGTCGTCTTCGTTGTTGTCGTCACCGTAGTAGTAGTAGTAGTAGTAGTAGTAGTAGTAGTAGTAGTAGTAGTAGTAGTAGTAGTAGTAGTAGTAGTTGTAGTAGTAGTAGTAGTAGTAGTAGTAGTAGTAGTAGTAGTAGTAGTACTAGTAGTAGTAATACTAGTCGTAGTCGTAGTCGTCGTAGTCGCAGTCGTAGTCTTAGTCGTAGTCGTAGTCGTCGTCGTAGTTGTATTTGCAGCAGCTGCTGCTGCAGCCGCAGCGGCCGTAGTAGTTGCCGTAAGCACAGTAATGGCAGTGGCAGAGGCAGGTGTTTGGGGCAGTTGTGGCAGTATCAAAGGAAGAGGAATAAACATATCATAAGCCATGTCCAGTGCAAGCAGGGCCAGGAGCAGGATCAGGAGGTCGGGGGAGGAGGGGCGGGTTTTAGCGCCGGGAGAAGGGAGGAAACGCCCCGCCGAGAGGACGCCTCGCCGCACCGAGTTGGAGCCTCCGCAGGTCCCCCCTGGGGGCGGGGTGGGAGGGGCGAGGCGCCGTCACTCCCGCCGCTTCTGGCCGCTGCTCCTCCTTCCCCAGGCACACGAGGCCCCGGCAAAAAATGGAGCGCCGGGCTTTTGGCGATTTCCAGCCTCCAGGGGGCCCTCACCGAGCCCCAGATTCGGCGGCACCAGAACATACTAATACTATGTGTGCGTCGCCACCCCAGAGGCGACGCGAGCACCGAGAATTCTTCTAGTATATGCATCGTGGCGGGCGCTTTCTGGCCGTGCCGCTCGGGAAACGGTTTACTACAATATGGGAATGCTATATATTCGGGTCGGACGCGCGCCTCCTTGGAGGACATATAGTACTAGTATGTTTCTGTGCGTCCCACACCACGACTCAGGATGAACAGTCAACCCTAGGGAAGTGGCCTAGAGCTCTGAGGGTCCACGAATCAAAAAAAGTTGGAGCGCTGGATGTCTGGGTCTCCCTCCAGGGTTGCAGAAAGGATGACTTTTTCCGTTGTCTGGTCGCGAGCAATATAAGAAGGCGAGCCGCTGTTTTTAAGACTGACAGCGCTCGGAGGTCTTCCAAGGCGGCCCCCCTCTGCAGTATGACTTAGGCTCCGTCCCTGTGTGCCGGATTCCCATGTGCCGGATTCCCATGCTGCGGGGAAGGAAACTCCATGAACATTGGCCGAGGAGAAGGAGGGACGAGGAGGCGGAGGAGGAGGAGGAGGAGGAGGAGGAGGAGGAGGAGGACGAGCAGGAGGGACGAGGAGGCGGATGAGGAGGACGAGGAGGACGAGGAGGAGGAGGAGGAGGAGGAGGAGGAGGAGGAGGAGGAGGAGGGAGGAGAGGAGGTGGAGGACGAGGAGGAAGAGGAGGAGGAGGATGAGGAAGGGGAGGAGGAGGAGGCGGAGGAGGAGGAGGAGGAGGAGGCGGAGGAGGAGGAGGAGGACGAGCAGGAGGGACGAGGAGGAGGAGGAGGAGGAGGATGAGGAAAAGGAGGAGGAGGAGGAGGAGGAGGAGGAGGAGGAGAGGCCAGGTGTCGTTCCAATTGGCCGACCTTGGTACCAGTCGCCACGTGCAGTTAAGGTAGGAACTACGAGGGGGGGGTTTCACTCGCCTCCCCCTGGCGGCGGTAAGGGCGTTATAGGAGGACGATGATGAATAGGAGGAAGGGGAGGGTGGGGAAGGCAATTGATACCCCCTGGAAGTTGTTCGAGCAGTAGATCCGAGGGCATTCTGGAGGCGTCGACGTTGGCTCGAGCGTGCGCCCCTAGACCTTCTTCGTGAAAGCATCTAGGGCGATGGGGAGGAGGATAGCGATTAGATGAGGAGGGGGGAGGCGGGGGAGACAGGACCCCACCACTCCGCACGCATACGTTTTGAAACGTATTATCGAGCGTCGCCTGGGCATTGCGTCGCATCTGACTTCGAATTTTAGGTCCTTTGGCAGCGCGACCAGAGTGCCACAAATCCTGCGGTCTCGGCGATGATCTTGTTGTTCACAGCAGTATATGTGTGTGTGTGTGTGTGTGGTGGGGGGGGGGGCTCCCCCCGAAGTTGTAATATTGCTTACGTATAGGGATTTCTACAGCGGGCCACATCTTCGAGGGATCGAGATGTTGGCATCTCTTCCGCGGCGGAAGGCAGCGGAAGTAAAACGAGGTCGCCTCCGCCATCAGAAGCCAGCGGGAGCTCGGGGGGAGGCGGTGGAAGTAAAGTCGGCCCCGCAAGAGATGACAACATTTTATGGTTCAGGGTTTCGGGAATTGGCCATATGGTCAAATGGCCATTCCTGATTGGTGAACTGTCGTGCCAGAGTCCTGGTCTTGCTTTCCAGAAGCCGCCCGCGCATCCAACGCCACGAGGAGCACCCCAGCGGCCGCGTCCTGTGCTTGCAGACGAGGAGCACCTCAAGCCACAAGTTTTGACTGGAAGATGCCCCCTATACCTACGGTCCCGGACGTTTGCTTAGCCTGTCGCGCTGCTGGTTAAGGCCCACCGCGCTTCGGTGCGACGCTAGCCCAGTCCCGATGTTTAAGCGTCAACGTCCCGAGCGTTTCCCAGCCTCCCGCAGCGCGAAGCGGGGCGACACGCTATCCGCTCGCAGGGCACAGCGTGTCGCCGGGGCCGCCGCCGCGACGCGCCAAGCAACAGTTCCTGACCGTATCCCCCTGTCGCACGAGCTTAGCATGTGCCTCAGCGAGGCCTCCGGGCGTTCGAGTCGCAGTCCTAAGTCGAGGCCATTCTTAAGCCTTGAGCTGGTCCTTCCTCCTCCTCCTCCTCCTCCTCCTCCACAATTACACAATCTGAATACTGCTCTCCTGTCGTCCCTGGTGGCGTCCGGGAAATGTTCGGCCCCCTTCCCCTCCGCGCACTGGTTTTCTACACACAGGATTTCTGGGAGTTGGGTTCTCGCTTCGATTTGTTTTTTTTCAAAATGCTGCTCTCGCTGAAGCGCTAGCCTCACTTTCGGGCTACCGCTCATTTTGAATCGTGCTCCCGCTGCAGCGCTGGCCTCATTTCCGTCATTATTTCCAGTGCCGTGCCACGGCATGGTTCTCGGTCCTTCCAAATAGGCCCTCAAATCTAGAAAATGGCCTCCCGAAACAAACCATCGGAAGTGATTCCACATTCGGTGTCGATTCTTTGTTATTTTTGGCCTCAGAAGCCCCCCCCCACTTTGGGGCGTCGCCACGCCATGCTATGTCATGCTACGCGGTGATCTTCAACATCGAGCTATGCCGTGTAATGCTATGTGCGAATAGAGATGGGATCTACGCCATGGTAAGGGATGGGAGGGATGGGAAGGACGTCAGATATGACGCGAGCGCACCTAGTTCGCCTTATCCCCTCCCTCCCCTCCTCCGTCCTCATTCCTCCCTCCCCCTACTCCATCCCCTCCTCCCTTTTTTTCTTGGGAGGAGATCGTGGGGTGGTGGGGCAGGGTTCGCGTGTGGCCTCTCAGCATGGTGCCTCTGCCCGCAGTCGGTCTCTACCAAGCCGTGCACGCGTGCGCAAAGATGCTTACAGGGCGCGGCAGGGCGTCGGCCCCACTGGACGGCGTCTCTTGCTGCTTCCAGCGGTTCTGCTCGAGCTACGGTGCTGGGTTCGCCCAGAGCCCTTCGCGTGGATCCTCCGCGTGGGGACGACCAGGAAGGGAGCGGAGCCTTGTCTGGAGAACGCTGGACTTTGATCAGGGTGGCTGCGTCCTCAGACCTTTCCTCCCCTCTGATGTTTGGCGCGTGAGGCGTAACTGTCTGGACATCTGACCCGTTACGGTCGAGTGCGCACGGCTGTTGTGTCCTCCTCCTCCTCCTCCTCCTCTTGGTCCTTCTCCTCCTCCTCCTCCTCCTCCTCCTCCTCCTCCTCCTCTTCTCTCCCGCCTTCTCCTCCCTCCTCCTCCCCCCTCCTCCTCCTTCCCCACCCCTCTGCCCGATCCCTGATCTCCCCCTCCTCCCCTCCTCCTCGTCCCGCGCCCGCCGGGCCCGCTGAGAGAGTTAGAAGGCCCGAGCCAGCCACCCGGTTGCCGCGACGCGGCGGGGGCGCTCCTTCTTTGGGGGAGACGCCGGCTTAGCAGGCGTGGGATGGAATGGACCGCATCGCGGTGCGATACGAAACGACGCGAAGTAGGAGGGCTTAGCTCGGTTCGACGAAACCTGATCCTTGGGCCAATGCCCAGCCCTGAAATTTGCAAGCTATCTCCTGCGGGTGACCGTCAACGGCAGCGAGGCAGGGGTCAGCCCACGGCTTGCGAGGCTGCCCGTGCGTCGTGGAAACATAGCGGCTCGATGTTTTGTGCCCACTTTCGGCATCTGGGGGCCCTCGCCGGGCTCTGGGACCGTCGAGAGACGGCCCGGGACGAAACACCAGTCTCAGGGAGGGGTTCCAAACCTCCGGTGGTCCACGTTGTGAAACAAATCATGGCGTCGGAATTCTAGGGGGGGGGGAGGGAGGAGGAGGGAGGGGAACGATGAGGAGGAGGAGGCGGGAGGAGGAGGGCCAGAGGAGGGAAGAGTACGAGGAGGAGGAGGGGGAGGAGGCGGAGGAGGAGGAGGAGGAGGAGGAGGAGGAGGAGGAGGAGGAGGATTAGAAGATGATGACGGGAAGGATGATGATGATGATGATGATGATGATGATGATGATGATGATGATGATGATGATGATGATGATGATGATGATGATGATGATGATTATGGTGATGATGGTGATGATGATGAGGAGGAGGAGGCGGACCATGTGAATGTTGTGGATGATGCTGGTGATGGTGATGGTGATGGTGATGGTGATGGTGATGATGATGATGATGATGATGATGATGATGATGATGGTTCTGATTCTGATGATGATGATGATGATGATGATGATGATGATGATGATGATGATGATGATGATTACGGTAGTGACGATTACGACAATGATGACGATGATGGTACTGATAAAGATGGTGATGATCAAGAATATGCTGATGACGATGATGATGCTCTTGATGGTGACAATGCTGATGATGCTGATGATGCTGATGATGATGCTGCTGATGGTACAGGATGCTGCTGCTGATGATGATGACGATGATGCTGCTGCTGCTGCTGCTGATGATGATGATGATGATGATCATGATGATATTGATGCTGATGCTACTGCCGAGCATGATGATGAGGATGAGGATGCTGTTGTTGATGATGATGATGATGATGATGATGATGATGATGATGATGATGATGATGATGATGATGATGATGATGATGGTGATGACGCCGTCTTCCTTGGGCAGCCGAGCCAGTTTTGCGTGCTGACGATTCGGAGGAGGGAAGGGGATGAGGAGGTGGCGGACGATGGGGAAGGGCTTTAGCAGAATGGCCCCCCTGGCTTTAAAGGGGTCTTGGGTGGCCCTGCAGACTCTGACCGGGCTCACGAGACCCCTGGAGGCTCCGTGTGCTCACAACGGGTGGCCTGCCCGGCTTCCAGCGCCCGGGCCCTCACGGATCGACCTCGTGACCGGACAGCTGTTGCGTCGACATCTCGTTTGGAGTGACGCGTCGGTCGTTGGAAGTAGCTATTTCTGGATTCCCAGATCCTGGTCTACTCTATAGGCGCCTTGCTACTGAAAGGATCGGGGGCGGTTTTTCCCCTTCCCTCGTCCTCAGGGGGCGGGCGGAGGCCCAATCTGCTTCCAACGCCTTTCTACTTCATGCTTCTAGCTGCTCACTTCTTCCGACCGACGGGCAGCTCCTCTAGAGTCTAGAGTTGCGGGGATGCGTTACAGGGTCAGCGCTAAAAGGAGTCCGCCAACGCCCTCCGATCCTTCCATGGCTGACCCAGGTGGCAAAGGGGGGTGGGCGGGTCGGCTCCTCGTGGCTCCCCGACCTCGGCTTTGGCGCCACGTGGAGCCCAGACCCCCCCCCCTCCCCCTGCCTCTGCCGACCCGGCTTGTGGGGCCGGCATGCGGCCCGCCAGGGTTCGCGACACGGCCCCGGCTGACCCTTTGGGTCCGGGTCGCGAGGTGTTTGGCAGCGCGTCGCTCCGGCGGTTCTGGCCCACCGCGCTTCGGCGCGACGCGCTGTCCACTTCCTGGGGCCCCGGGCGTCAACGTCTCGAGCCTTTCCGAGCCTCCCCCCCGAGGAGCGACACGCGATCCCCTCGCAGTAGACAGCGCGTCGCCGGGGCCGCCGCCGCGACACGCTGTGCAAAAGTTCCCGATCGCAGCGTTGACCTGGGTAGGCCCGTCTAGGATAATTTTGGACATCTGTTTTGTCACGTCGTCTTTTTCGTGACGTCGGATGTCGCGGTACACCTCGATCCTGGCGGAGCCAATCTTGCTGGGCCCAGACTTGCGTGCGACCCTGCCTTTTTCCTAATCGTGGGGCAGGGTTGGCCTGGTCATAGCCTGTGCAGGTGGATTCACTCGGGTAGGTCGGCCCTGCAAACTCAAAGGTACCCTCGTGCCCTGCTTCCCGCGATTCGTGTCCTCGTCATGTCTGGAGCATGGGCTGCCCTGGGGAAAGTCTTGTGTCCTCCCTGGTGTCCTCGTCAATCGGTCCCGGCTGTAGCTGGCGTGCCCCCAGAGTTTTGTCACCACCAAGCGCCCGTGGCCATGGGAGACTTCTTGAGCAAGCTGTTCGTGGACGTGGAGCAGATTCCCCATGACGGATTCGGCTTCGTGCAGGTGCTGTTCCTGGGGGCGGCCTACCTGTCCCCGAGGAACCCCAAATGGCATAACCATGGCGCGTGGAGCGCCAGGGGGGTCCCAGCGCGGATCCGAGAAATCCGCGCGGACCTCCGAACGGTTGTGCTTACGCAGGTTCTCTCGCCTCCAGGTACGTCCTCCTGATCGGGGCGAACATGATCGGGGACGGCTCGGAGCTGCTCATGCTCATACCGAGCATCGCGGGCGTGGTGGGCAGCGTGGTGCTGCCCGTGCTCGGCGCGGTGCCCGACGGGGCCATCGTCCTATTCAGCGGGCTGGGGCCCAGGGAGAAGGCCGAGACCCAGGCCTCGGCGGCGAGCCCAAGGGGGGAGCGCAGACCCAGACCCCCTCGAGGCATGCACAGATCGCGACGGAAGGCTTTCCGATACTCTTCCCCCCCCTCGGGGGGCCGGATCGGACTTCGGGACCGTCAGACAGCGACTCGGGATGGAAACCGGTCGGGGGGAACGGGTCGAGACCTCGGGGGGTCGACGTTATGAACAAATCATGACGTCGGGGGCCTGGGGAGGGGCGGGCCTTCGCAGAAGACTCGGAAGGCCCCCTGCCTGCCGAGAAGTTTTCTAAGCCTCCTCCGAAGACGCAGGTGGCTTCTCAGAAGGCCTCAGGGCTTCTGAGAAGCCCCGCCGCCTTCTGAGAAGGCCTGCTCCCTCTCACATCTCCCCCTTGCGCGCCGCCGAAGGTCAGCGTGGGCGTCGGGGCACTTGCCGGCAGCACGATCATGCTGCTGACCGTGCCCTGGTTTCTGTCCGTGCTTGGCGGGCGGGTGCCGCTTGCTGGCGGCGAGCCGCAGTACGGCAAGAAGCGCCTGGCCCTCAGCCCGGGCCGCCAGGCGCCCGCCGGCTGCGGAGGCCTGCTGCTGTCCCAGGGCGTGTCTGCGGATTCTTCCATTCGAAGAAGAAGCACGGCGTAGACAAACTTTCGGAGTTCCGCGCGGATGCGCCAGGGGCGGCGCCGGAGGCGCCTCCAGGGGGCCCCAGCGCCGATCCAAGAAATCCTCGCGGAGCTCCCGAAGCTGAGGCTTGTATGCCGTTGTATCTTCTTCTACCCGTACGCACGAACGCGGCTGTGATGCTTGTCACTTGCCTGCTGTGCTACATGGTGGTCGAGATTCCCGCCCTGGCCTACATGCACGACGACAAGGCCGCGAGCGACATCGGGCCGTTCGCCTGGGCTGGCGTAGTTGTCTGCGGCGCGCTCTTCGTCGGTTATATCGGGCTGCAGTACTATCTCGCGAGCGCGAGCTCAGGTGTCAAGACGACCCTGGATCAGCGCATCGTGGACACGATGATCAAGACGCTTCTGCAAGGCAGGCTGGACCTCAGAAGTCTCAGCGGCGCCTTCGGCGATATGCCAGCGCTGGCGCTGGACGCAGACGCGCGCACGCCTGCGCTGTCAGGGGCCTCGGAGGACCCGGGGCAACATATTCGGAGGGTCAGCAGCAGCATGCGAGGGAGGACGAGAGAGAGAGAGAGAGAGAGGAGAAAGGTGTTGGATTTCATCATGCTCACTGGGCCCGCGTTTTCTTCGACGCCAGCCATCATCACTGGCATCATCCTCTGTAGCGTTCGGCTCTGGGTGCAACTCGTCTGTTTGGTGATGTTGTACGCTGGAGGGGCCGTTCTCGGCATCTCCTCGATTCTCTCGAGGAGGCGGAGGAGGCGGAGGAGGAAGAGGATTCGTAGCAGCAGCCGACAGGAGTGGCAGAAGAAGTTGCACGCCGTCCTCCGCCCGGTCTTCAACCGCTTCGACACGGACGGCAACGGGTCCCTCAGCAGGGTCGAGATGTACGGCATGCTGGAGGCCGTGGGCTACCACGTGAGCCAGGCGGAGTTCGACGAGCTCTTCGCGAGCACCGACGCCGACAACTCCGGGAACATCGACTTTCGGGAGTTCTCGACCTGGATCTCGCCGAAGCTGCTCACGGCCGCCGGCGCCAGCGGCGGTGGGGTGCTGGCGGACCATGGAGGCGACGAGGCTGCGGGGGCTGCAGAGGTGAGCGCCTCGGCGGACGCGGACGGCGAGGAGGAGGATGACGACGACGATGCCGAGGATCCACAGAGGGCAAGGAACACAAGCTCCTCTCCGACCCCCCTCTTCCCTCCTCCCTCCCCTGGCAATCCAGGTGGCACCCATGCGAGCCTGCGCTCAACGCTCAGCGCTTCTCGCTCCTCCCTTCTTGTTTCTCCGCCCCTAGCACTCCCTCCCCCACCCCTCTCTTTCACCTCGCCAAGGGGGACGCAGTCCCAAAGGGATCCCCTGTAGCCTGACCCACTCCCCCGTAGCCCCTTAGCTCAGGCGATGAGAGAATTCTTCACGCTTCGCGTATCCCCACCAGCCCATCTCAAAACAGCAACTCTAGCGAAGCATGCCGACAGTCGTGTTTTTCAGGCGTGTTTCCGCCTGCCCCCGCATATCTCCCCTGTTCCTCCTTCCTCCCGCCTCCTTGTACATCCTCCTTGTGGTGGGAGCGGGAGAAGGACGAGGCGGAGGAGGAGGGAGAGAAAGCGCTCCTCGTGGTTTGAGTCGTTTGGGGTTTCTCGTCCTGGTGTGAGTCGTTCGGGCCCTTCTTCCTGGTGTGAGTCGTTCGGGCTCTTCGTGGTGTGAGTCGTTCGGGCTCTTCGTCCTGGTGTGAGTCGTTCGGGCTTCTCGTGGTGTGAGTTGTTCGGGCCCCTCGTCCTGGTGTGAGTCGTTCGGGCCCCTCCTCCTGCCCGTCCAGAAACGACGCCCAGGCGAGTAGAGGGTCGTCCTGATGGGCTTTTCGGCGTCTTGGGTGCCTCGGGGGGGCCTCTTTGGGCCGTTTGGGATCCTCTTGGGGGCCTCCTGGGGGCCTCTTGGGGCCATCTTGGGGCCTCTTGGTGCCTCCTGGGCGCTTCTTGGGGCCATCTTGGAGGAAATCGATCAAAGAAGAGGGGAGCTTTAATTAGCGCTGCCCCCTCAGAAGGCCAAAATGGGGCCAAAACCTTAGTAAAATCAATGATGCTGGCTTGAAAGAAGAGGGGAGCTTTAATTAGCGCTGTCCCCTCAGAAGGCCAACATGGGGCCAACACCGTCGTAAAATCAATGATTTTGGCTTCCAAGAAGAGGGGAGCATTTTTCTGCCTCCCCCCGTCGGGGCCAGAATCCTCGTGAGGGGTGTCGTTTTTTAGCCCTCCCAGGAGTCGAAAAAGACCCCTCCAACGACCCGCGGGACGCCCTCTCCAGGCCCAGGGGGAGGGGATAGGGGGAGGGGTAAACCCCTCCCCGAAGGGGAAGAAGGGGGGTTGAGAACAGAGAGAGCTCTCTAAACCACTCACGCCCAAAGGGCTGGTGGGATTTTGACTTGCGCTATCCACCACCCTTGGGCCTTGGGCAGACCCCAGAGTGTTCATCCTGGGGGAGGGAGGCCTCGCCTGTGCCTAACTCTTGAACTGGTTTGGCATGCTCCACGAGCGCGAAAACAGGGCCAAGGGGGAAAGGAGGAGAGGGACCCCCTCATCCGAAGCAGTTTCGGCCCGAGCCGATCGGGCTCCAGTGCACGCTGCTGTGTTGCCATCGTCGCGCATTGGCAGGCGCCAGCATGGCCACGCCTTGGCACGGCTACGATACATACATACATACAGACACACATACATGCACACACTTACACACATACATACACACATACATACACACATGGGGCGCTCCAGAAAGGGCCTTGCCTTCGAGGATCGAAGGAGTTGTCATCTCTGCCGCGGCGGAAGGCGGCGGAAGGGCGACGGAAGTAAGACGAGGCCGCCTCCGCTGGCGGAAGTTGGCGGAAGCTGGCGGAAGGCCGGCGGAAGGCGGCGGACGTAAAAGATTTGCCCCCGAGGGATGACAACGCTTTTGGGTGTAAGGTTTCCGGAATCGGCCACATACAGACATACTTTCATACATGCGTACATGCATGCAAAAGTGCATATTTACATACATGCACATATACATCCATACATACATACATAATACATACACACACGTTTATTCATACACACATACTTAAATACATGCGGTTATTCTCACACATAGCTACAACCAAACATACATGCACACCCACATTCATGCACACATACGTAATTACACACATGCATACACATACGTGTATGCATACATGCGTGCAAGCACACACACACCCATACTTCTATACATAACTACGCACGAACATACATACACATACATACATACATACATACATACATACATACATACATACATACATATACACATACATACCTACACACATACACACATACAAACACACACATACACATATACACACATACATGCATACCCACACACATACATACATACATACATACATACATACATACATACATACGTACGTACGTACACACATACATACATACACATACGCATACATACATACATGCACGCATACATCTATATACATACACACGCATCCGCACGTACACACATAGATACGCACACACGTGCACACGTACACAAGTACATGCATACACACATGCATGCACAACTACACACACCCACACATACACGTCCGTAGCCATTTTGGCTCAAGATGGCGGGGAGTGGGCAGCAGCTCGAGTCCTCGGGGCTTCTGTTCGCCGTCTCTCCCGTCAAAGGACAAGAAGTCTTCTCTCGTGCGCCACTGGCGTCCAGTGCTAGTTCTCGTGCACGCCCCTGCTCCACCCACTCAGCCCTGTGGGAGCAAGCGGCAGATCCACCTCTGAGATGCTCCCTGGCGCGGCGGCCTCCGCTCCTGGCACTCCTCGCGCTGCTCCTGGCTCTCCTGCGCCTCGGGCTGCTGGTGGCCCCTCGCCAGTTGACGGTGGTGGCGACCCACTGCAACTCCCTGGAGCTGACCCATGGGCCAAGAGGCCACGGACAACGGACGCTGGTGGCGAGCGCGGGGCTACCTTCGTGGACCCCATGGACGCGGTGCAGGCGGCCATCACAGCCTCCCAGGACTTCTTCACGAAGCAGCTGGATGCTAAGCTGGCCACGGTCAAGGCGGAGGTCATCGCGAACTTCGGAGAGCAGCTCAAAGGCCCGCTGGCGGCGGTCGTGGCCCAACAGGCCACCCAGAACGCACAGTTCAGAGGCGACATCAGCGAGCTCCAAACCTCGGCGCAGCGCCTCGAGGAGTCCAACAAGCAGATCCGAGAGCAGCTCGCCGACATGCGCAAGCAGCTCCACATGCAGGAGGCCCAGATTCCCATCAACGACTACGAGGGCCTGCTGGAGTGGGACCGGGACGCCGACACCAGCATCATTGTGGGCACCGCTACCGAGAACTTCACTGCTGAGAAGTTCAAGGAGAGCATCCAGCCCATCATGGACAGCTGCGAGATGGAGCCTGATCAATGGTCTATCCAAGGGAAAAGTCCTGCACGCTGATTTGTGGTCCAGTTCTCGGGTCAGGCCAGTGCGGCAGCGCGCAAAGTTCGCGCCTTCTATGCCAAACTCACGCAAGTGGACGGCTCCTGGCTCCAGACGGAGGTGGCCAACGTACATGGGCAGAACTCGCGGCCCTACCTCGGTCTGGACAGATCAGCGAAGTCGGCACGGTGTGAGTTCCAGTCCAAGAAGCTCGCGCAGTTCGGTCGTGAGCTTGCCCCTGACAAACGTTGGAGGGCTGATCGCCAGCAAGGAGTCATCTACTGCAACAACATGCCTGTGGTCTCGGTGGTGGTCGGTGCCACGCGAGAGACCCCCTCCCGCTTGCTCTTCAACTACGACGGGTGCTCCACGCACGCCATCAACAGGGACGCCATCAAGCAGAGCTTCGAAGAGTTTTTCAGGACCACCTTGGAGGAGAGAGAGGTCCAGCGGAGGATTTAGCCGCACCCTGGCTCCATGGAGAGCCTCTCACTCGCACCAGAGCATCTCGTTCACCACATGGAATGCACGTGCTCTGCTATGCAACAATATCATGCAACGACGTCGCAAGCTCCAGTGCATGTCTGAAGCGCTGCGCTCCACCTCCCTGCTGGCTCTGCAAGAAGTACACGGATCACATCATGAACTTCAGCATGCGGTCCACCTCGCGCACATTGAGGCGTCGATCTTCTCTTCCATCCCCGAGCGAGGCACGGGCGGTGTGGCCATCAATGTCCCTGGCCTCCCACAATCCATTGCCGATGACGAGTCGCGCTTCACACACACGGAGCTGGTCCCTGGACCAGTACAGTGCCTCCTCATCAGGACGCTGACAGAGTCTGAGGCGGCTCATGGCGCACTTCCGAACATGGTGGTCATCTACAATGTCCACAACTTCAGGCTGACGGCGCAGGAGGTCGACAAGGTCAAGGTCACGCGCTCCATCCGCGCCGAGGTGATCACCGCCTCGCAGCAGCCTGAGCGCATCACGATCATCGTCATGGGTGACTTCAACTTCATGGATGAGGCCCCCCTGGAGATGAAGGCGCCACTGGTCAACAAAGGCCTGCCGCGTCTGCGCCGACACAACCCTGTGCACCAGCTAGCATGGGAGTCGGTACTGACGAACATGACGGAGGTGGACCCTGAGATTCCTACACACTACACGGAGCAGTCACAGCAGCGCACGCGGATTGACAAGATTTATATCAGCACCCCACCATGGATGCTACTACAGTGGTGCGCACGTGCAGATGTCCCGCTGGCCCCCGAAGTTCTATATGACCGATGCATTTCTGACCACGCCCCTGTCCACCTTCGCTTCGCCCACCGGCAACAGGAGGAGAACGGACAGCTCCAGCCCATCCCAAAGTACATCTTCGAGCACCCTCTCTTCGAGCACTACCTGGGCACCCTGATGGCATCCTCGCCCTGGCAGTCCTACGTTCATTTCGCGCAACTTCGAGAGCTCAAACGGCTCCAACGCGAAGTTGCCCGTCTCACTCGCAATGACCTCACCAACTCCCGTGCTCCATGCTCGGCGGCGGCTTTAACGACTTGCAGATCGATATCACGAGCTGTGTGGAGGGACGACGTGAAGGCTGCGCGCGCCCTCATTGAACGCACGGAGTTGGGCGCCACCTTCTTGGACCTCTCGGGCGTGCCCAATGTCACCCTGAAGAACCCTCTGGAGTTCAGCAGGAAGTTTGATGAACTCCAGCAGAAATACCAAGATGAACGACTGGAGGCTATTCACTCGCAGGAGAAAGCTCCTGACACCCCAGCTCGGGAGCGTCGGCGACTTCGCAAGATGCAGAGGGCGATCACACGGCGTGGCAAGCTGTGGGCCCCCTATGGCAAGGTTCTGAAGCTCAAAGCCATTGAAGTATTGCACGACAACTCCAATACGTCCAACCCTGATGAGATGATTGCGGAGCTGCAGAAACAGTGGGCGCCAGTATTCCAGCCGAAGTCGAGCCACACCCAGCACGTCGTCCGCTACCTGAAGAAGCACGCCCAGAAGTTCGACTGCTCTGACATGGACATCCCCACGATTGGCAAAATGAAGCACCTCATCGGACATCTGAACAACCCAGCTCCTGGTCCTGACGGCTTGCCGTACATGGCCTGGAAGAAGACCCCCATGGCAGCGCAAGTCCTCCTCAATGTCACGCACGAGGTCATGAGAGGTCTCCCTGTCCCGCTGGACTTCAACAAGTCGCTGCTGATATTCACTCCCAAGGGCTCGGAGCCTGAAGACTGCCAGACCGTGACAAGGTTGGCGAAGGCTGCGCGTCCCCTCTCGCTCAAGAACGCCGACTGCAGGATCGTTGCGGCCATGGGCAACTTCCTGATGAAGCCGATTGTCGCGAAGACCGCCCACCATGTGCAGAAGGGGTTTCTCCCGCGTCGCCGCTTCATTGAACATGTGGCCATGATGGATGCGCAGTCGAGGATCGTAGCCATGGCCCCGCGTATCCAGGAGAGAGATCCATTGATGATGATGTTCGACTTCGGCGATGCGTTTCCCTCGATGTGCCGCTTTTTCCTCCACGCTGTCTTACAGCTGGGCGGATTCCCCTCTGCGATCCTCAACATGGTGGACGCCATCTACCTCTTCCCGCTGGCCTTGACCAACCTGAGCGGCCAGCTGCGCATATTCTGCTGGCTGGGCTCGGGCATCCTCCAGGGCTGTCCATGGTCGGGCACGCTATGGGCAGTCGGCATGGACCCGCTGATCAGGGACATGTTCCACCGCACCCGTCACCATAAGCAAGCAGTGATCGGGGTGTGCGCGGATGACATTGGATCCGTCCTCCCATCGATGCAGATGCTGAAGCCACTCAGCCAGGTCTTTGCTGCGGCGGAGAAGCTGGCGAGGCTCACCCTCAAGACGACGAAGTGCAAGATCATCCCATTGGCGGCGGAGTTCAGCACAGAGTTGCAGTCCCGTGTGCACGCCAAGCTGCTGGAGTTGGTGCCGCGGTGGGAGAAGATGCAGATTGTACCGATGGCAGAATGCCTCGGAGTGCTTCTGGGACCTGCGGTGTCCAACGACGTGCGCTGGCAGAAGGTGGTCGAGGGCTGGAAGGTAGTATCGCATGCGATAGCGGACTCGTGTGCCCCCACCAGCACGAGCATCATGCTGTGCAACCAGAGGGCTGCCTCGAAGGCCGCCTACATGGCCCAGCTGGCTCCATGGCCCTCGCACCTCAGACGCCTGGTTGCTGCACCGCATCTGGCACATCCCGCCGCAGTCCATGCGCCTGGTGGACATCCTGAGCATAGGGCAGTGGTCGAAGGCGCTCAAGGTCACATCGATGGAGTTCTCGGCTGCTGCAACGCTCATTCGCAGTGCCAAAGAGACGATCACGAACTGGGACCTCTGGATGCGCAGGCTGCAGTTGGCGATTCAGAATGATCTCGAGTTCCAGCACTTCGGGAACCTACCCAACATGGCCCCCAAGCACTGGAAGGAACCGCCCCTAGCACTGTACCTGAGGGAGGCGGCAACGGGGCACAAGGACAAGTCTCGCCCTGACCCGCTGATGAAGGCCTGCCGCTCTGCCCTCTCTGAGTGGCGCGCTGCCAAGCGTGCTGCTGCTGATCGTTCGCCTGCGGCGCCCATCCGCCTGCAGCGCTTCATCCGCTCCCACCTCCTCTCCTTGCTCCTTGATGTGTCCTCCCCTGTCCCCACCTTTCTCTCCCGTCTGAAGTCATGGTGGCCCCGGGGGTCTGAGCCTCCCGCGGACCCGATCGAATGGGAGCCCGTCCTGGAGCTTTTGAAATCGTTTCCGCCTGCGGGCCAATCGGCCCTTGTAAAAACTTGGGCCGGTGGCTGGACCACTTCTCGCAGGCTCCGCCGAGCTGCGGGAATACAGGGGTGCGTCTTCGGCTGCTCGAGAGTAGATGACCCATCGGCGACCGACGCTATGCCACACTATGTTGTTTGTTCGCACATGTGGCACGCTGTCTGCATGGCCTGGGACATTCGTATCCTTGCCCCTGAGTGCCTATCCGAACGCCTAGGGCTGCGGTCTGTCGCATCAGGCGAATCTCATCGTTTGGCTTTTGAACGCGTGATCATAGCGTTCCACACGCACAATATACAGGCCCGCCTCACCCCAGAGGAGTGGGCCTCACCGAGCGCTGCCATCGCAAGCGCGAAGGCTGGGCGCGCAATGCTGCTACATACATATACAGTGCCTGTATAGGCCCGCTGCCTTCACAGACCTTCATGAATTACGAGTGACATCCACACATACACGTACACACATACGCATCCATCCGTACCCACATACATACATTCGTATCTGTACACATACACACATATACACACAGCATACAAACATCCATACGTGCATACACACATGCGTGCGCAAATATATACACAGACACAAACACCAACACATTCACACACATACACATACACATACACATACACATACACATACACATACACACGTAAACGTACACAAACACAACCATACACATACACATACACATACATATACACATACATGTACGCACATACCATACTCACGTGCATACGTGCGTACATATATACATGCATGCATGCACGCACACATACATGCAGACTCACATGCACATACACATACAAGTACATATACACATACACGTACACGTATCCATACACATACACATACACATACACATGCACATTCGCATACACATACACATACAACTTCACACACATACACATAACACAACGCATACCCGTACACACATACACACATGCACACATCCTCATACACATGCACGTGCACACACATACACATACAAACACATACATGCATACATACATGCATGTATATATCCATGCACTCATGCATAACTACACCCATACATACATGCACCCACGTACATACATACATCCATGCATCCGTAACATACATACATACATACATACATACGTACGTACATACATACATACACACATACATACATTCATACACACATACATACATACAATCACACATGCATACCTACATGCACACAGACACACATCTATGCCTAGACTCTATATATATGATCCAGGGTCTGGGCCATCCCTCATGCTGATGCCATCGCCCCCCCCCCCCGCGCGATGGCGCCCCCCCCTGTGGGTGTGGTGTGGTGCTGTGGGTGTGGCGTCTGTGGCGTGGTACTGTGGTGCTCCAATGGAGCTCTGGAGATCGTCGTCGCCGCCGCCGCCGCCGTCGTCGGAGGAGGAGGGCTCTGGAGGTCGGCGCCGCCGCCGCCGCCGCCGTCGTCGTCGCCGTCGTCGTCGTCGTCATCGTCGTCGTCGCCGCCGTCATCGTCGTCGTCATCGTCGTCGCCGCCGTCGTCGTCGTCGCCGTCGTCGTCGTCGCCTTCGTTGTGGTCGTTGCCGTCGTCGTCGCCGCCGTCGTCGTCGTCGTCGTCGTCGCCGTCGTCGTCGTCGTCGTCGTCTTCGTCGCTGCCGTCATCGTCGTATTCGTCGTCGTCGTCGTTGCCGTCGTCGTCGCTGCCGTCGTCGTTGTCGTCGTCGCCGCCGTCGTCGTCGCCGTCGTCGTCGTCGTCGTCGTCGCCGCCGTCGTCGTCGTCGTCGTCGTCGTCGTCGTTTCGCCGTCGTCGTCGTCGGCTTCGTCGTTGTCGTTGTCGTCGTCGTCGCCTTCGTAGTCGTCGCCGTCGCCGTCGTCGTCGTCGTTGCCGCCCTCGTCGCCGTCGTCGTCGTCGTCGTCGCCGTCGTCGTTGTTGTCGTCGTCGTCGTCGTCGTTGTTTTCGTCGCCCTCGTCGTCGTCGTTGCCGTCGTCGTCGTCGTCGTCGTTGTCGGCGTCGCGGTCGTCGTCGTTGTCGTCGTCGTCGTTGTCGTCGTCGTCGTTGTCGTCGTCGTCGTCGTCGCCTCCCCCTCCGATCCCATCAGGGGGGGTGGCCCGTCGAGCTTTGGGACCCATCACGTCTGGGGGGTCGTGGGGGCCCCGTGGGCCCAGAGCCCTGGATCATATATATATATATATACATACATACATATATAAATGTGTGTAAACACATGCACATATTTTTCCCGTATCAAATGGTAAGGGACCCCCCCCCGGATGGGCGTCACCTAAGTCGCCCCCCCGATGAGCTCCAGACGGCCTCCAGACAGCTCCGAGAATGCCCGAAATTCCCTCCTCCTGCTCCTGCTCTGCCTCCTGTTCCTAGTCTCCTCTCTCTTCTCCCCTTCTGGGCGGGGGCCCTTCCCCTTTGCTTGTCGCTTCTCCCTGCTCGTGGCTCGCTCCTCCTCATCCACGTCCATTTGCTCGCTGCTCAATTTGTCTCCTCGCTCCTTTGTTCTCGCTCGCTCCTCCATTCTCGCTCCTCCCTTCTCGCTCCTCACTCCTCTCTCCTCGCTCCTGGCTCCTCGCTCCTCCCTCCTCCCTCCTCCTCCTCCTCCTCCTCCTCCTCCTCCTCCTCGTTATTATTTCCGCCTCTCCGAATCCTTCCTACCTTCTCCCTCCTCCTCCTCCTTCCTCCTCCTCCTCCATCCCTTATCCAGCTCCACTCTGTCGCACCCACAGACGTGCGGGTAGGGCGAGCTGGGCGTTTCGCTTGGTATGTTTCACCTTTTATGATCCTGGAGCTTGAACGTTGCAGCAAGTTCGAAGATGGAGGGCGGGTCCATTTCAAACGGTGACTCTCACAGTAACGCCGCGCGTTGCAGCAGTTTCAAGGATCAAGGGCGGGCCGTTTTCGAAATGTGGCTCTCGCGTTAGCGCCGCGATTGTTTGTTCCCAGCGTTTACAGCAGCTTCAAGTGTGGAGTGGCTGTCGCCTCAGCGCCGCGCGCATTCGCCTTTCGAAGTACAACATGTTCAAATTTTCGCAGTGTTGAAGTCCCAGGAACTGTGCTCTGGCACGCTTTAAGATTGTCAGGACGCAACAGTCACGTTTATTCGCGGTGGTGAAGTCATAGGGGCGGTGTTGTGGCACGATTTAGGGCTGCCAGGGCGCACCAGTCTCGTTGATTCGCGGCGCTGAAGTTCCAAGACTTGCGTTTTGGCACGGTTGTGGGTTCTGGAACGATTGTTTCTTAGTGTGACACTTCCGACACTTCACACATTTTTTGTAGGGGCCTAAGTAACAAGGAACTTGGCGAGTGGGTTTACTGTAACATTGATGGTGCGTCATGGGTTGACCCTGGCCCTCCTCCTCCTCCCTCTTCCTCCTCCTCCCTCTTCCTCCTTCCCCCTCAAGGCGCGGCGTTCCAGGGTTATTCCTGCTCCTTCCCTACTCCTTCTACTTCTCCTCCCTCGCTCGCTCGCTCCCTCGCCCTCCTGCCCTCCTCCGTCCTCCCTCTTTCTCTTCCCTTCTCCTCCTCCTCTCCTCCTCCTCCTCCTCCTCCTCCTACTTCTCCTCCTCCTACCTCTTCTCTGCATGAGTCGGAGCATGGCTCGGATCGAGCTGACTCGTGTTCGTTTTATCCTTCGACCTGCTGGCTCGGACTGCTCGCCTTCCCTTCGTTTCATTTATTTTCTCCGTTGCTCCGCTTCCGCTGAGGCCGGGCGTTGTCGCGTCGCCCCTCACGGAATGTCAGGCCCGCGGGCCAGTTGCCGCTTCTGCCTTGTCTCCCCTTTCGTCGTCGTCGTCGTCCGTCGTTTCTCCCTCGTCCCCTCGTTGATCCACGTTGTGGTTGCCAACGCGTCCCCGAACATGTCCCGTCGAGGAGGTGCCCGAGGACATCCGAGAGCTCCACCTGACGCCAGAGCAGCAGCGTCGTCGCGTGCTTCGGCGGGCCATCTGGCAGATGGGGGTGGGCACCCTGCTGGTCCTCCTGTTCAGCGACCCTATGGTGGGCGTGTGGTGAGGGAGGAGGGGGACGGGGAGGTCTGGTTCGCTTGCTCGCCCATGCCCAGGAATCCTGATTCTTGCACGCCAGGATTGAATGCTGGGCTGCAACATTTCTGTGCCGATCTGTTCACCTCTTCGGGGAGTGTGTGCACCTCCGAAAATCTTCCGACAACTACATGCTGTTGCGACTCGGGAGGGGAACGAGGACGAGGAGGAGGAGGAGAGGGAGGAGGAGGAGGGTGACGATGTGCTTCCCATACCCCTCGAGGGCCGAGGGGCAAGAGGGAGAGAGGCTCTTCCCCCCTAGGAGCCTACGATGAAGAGGGAAAGGTCGTAGTCGTCATCGTCGTCGTCGTCGTCTTCCTCCTCCTCCTCTCTTTCCCCACCCTCATCCTCACCTCCTCGTCCCTCCTCACTTCAGGCCACTCTCCGCCTTCTCCCTCCTGACCGTTATCGTCGTGTTTCTCCTCCTCTTCCTCTTCTTCCTCCTCCTGATACTACTCCTACTCCTACTCCTGCTCCTACTCCCTACCCCTACTCCTACTCCTACTCCTATTCCTACTCCTACTCCTACTCCTACTCCTACTCCTACTCCTACTCCTACTCCTACTCCTACTCCTACTCCTACTCCTACTCCTACTCCTCTACTCCTTATCCTTATTCCTCCTTATTCGTATAACTAGAATTCTCGCTTGGGCGCGGAGCGCATTTTTTCGTACGCAACTTCGTCGACCCGCGAGCGGACGAAAATGTCGCTCTCGCCTCGGCGCCGCGCAGATTTTATGTGGAATTGGCGCTCCCAGTTCGACGCGGTGCGTATTTGTCACTCGCCAGTTTTGGGGTGCCCGCGCGAATCGGCGAGTCGTCGCTCTCGCCCAAGCGCCGTGCGCATTTTGCTCGGCAATGGCGTTCCATCGCGGGCGCGGCACACGGTTCGTTCGCCGAATCGCATGAAAGCTGCAGCGACAGCGGGGTCGCGCGACAGCGGGCGAAATGCCGACGTCGCCCAAGCGCCGCGCAGCTTGTGAGTGAAAGTGGCAGTGCTGTATCAGCGCGGCGCATGCTTCGTCTTTGCCGCGCCCACCGGAAGTTTTGCTCCTCCCGCCCCTGCGCGGCCCGCGTAGGAAGCGGGGCCTCGCGCCAGCGCCTTCCGTTTGCGAGGTGAGAGCGCTTTCTAGTCCAAATATCAAGTTGTGCCACATTTGATTCATATCTTGTGAGAAAACGTGTGGGGGTAGGCAGGGCTCTCTGACTCGCTCGACCTGGCGAGCTTGACTCGTATCATTTTTTTTATATGTATATATTTTCATTGTGTCATTAAACCTCCAAGTGTGACCAAATCCGGCAGGTCCCATCCTGTTTGTCCACAAACAATACAACATATTTTTCCGTTCCAGTACGGGCATTATTATTATGTCTCAATTTTTTAACATGTTTGGCAGGACTGGGACGGGGCGACTTCCCACGCTAAAGGCCGAAATGTCGTCGTCGCGCTCATTTTTCTAGAGAGTTGAGCTCCCGCTGGGGCGCGGAATGCATTTTTTTGCACGCCATTCCGTCGACGCGCGAGCGGGCGAACATGTCGCTCTCGCCTCTGCGCCGTGCAGATTTCGCGTGAAAGTTGCGCTCCCGCCTTGGCGCGGCGCGTATTTTTCATTATTCAATTTTTGATTCTCCGTTCGAGTGGGCGAATTGTCGCCCTCGCCCAAGCTCCGTGCGCATGGCTTCAGCGCGGGCGTGGCGCATGGTTCGTTCGTCGAATCGCGTCACAGCGATGGCGGCAGGGCCGCGCGACAGCGGGCGAAATGCCGACGTCGCCCAAGCGCCGCGTAGTATTTGAGTGAGCGTGGCAGTGCAGTATCAGCCCGGCGCATGGTTCGTTTTCGCCGCGCCCATCGGAACTTCTGCTGCTCCTGTCCCTGCGTGTCCCGCGTAGGTCTCTGCTCGCCAAGTCGTCGGAAGCGGGCCGCGCGCCAGCGCCTTCCCTCTGCGAGGTGGGAGCGCAGTCCAATTCCGATATCATCAGTGCCATATTTGATTCTCAATGCTGTCTGATGTTGTGTGAGGGAGGGCGGGAATAGGCGGGGCCCTTTGATTCGCTCGACCTGGCTAATGCGACTCCCTTGCGTTATTCCTTCCTACGCTGCCACGTAGCCGGCCGGTAGCGGCCGGATCCGCGATGTCCCATACCCGCCAGCCGTATTTTTCTTGAATTGAACATGTGCCTGCTATCGTCCATGATGCAAACTGTGCGGCAGGAGTGGGACGGGGCGCGCATCCGACGCGAAAAGCCGCAATGTCGTTTCCGTGTCGGCGCCGCGCTCATTTATCTAGAGAGCTGAGCTCCCGCTGGGGCGCGCCGCGCATTTTTCGCACGCAACTACGTCAGCGCGCGAGCGGGCGAAAATGTCGCTCTCGCTTTGGCGCCGCGCAGATTCGAGTCCATGTTTGTGTGAGGGAGGGCGAGAATAGGCGGGGTCCTCAGACTTTTTCGGCTTGGCTAACTTGACTCCTATGCGTGGCTGGAATGTGACGGGCACGCAGCCCGTGCTAAAGGCCGATACGTCGTTCTCGTGTCGGCGCCGCGCTCAGCTGGGCTCCCGTTGGGGCGCTTTCAGCATTTTTGCATGCAATTTCGTCGACGCCCGAACGGACGAAATTATCGTTCCCGCTTTGGCGCCTTGCGGATTTCGACTGAAAACGCCGCTCTCGCTTTGACGCTGCGCAACATCTTCACTCGCCCATTGTTGAGGGGCCCGCGCGAGTGGGCGAATTGTCGCCCTCGCCTAAGCTCCGTGCGCATTTCGTTCAGAAGTGGCGCTCCTGCGCGGGAGTGGCCAATGGTTCGTTCGCCGAATCGCATGCAAGCGACAAGGGCAGCGGGGTCGCGCGACAGCGGGCGAAATGCCGACCTCGCCCAAGCGCCCCGCAGTGTGCGAGTGAAAGTGGCATTGCTGTGTCAGCGCTGCGCGTGCTCCGTCCTCGCTGCGCATCCCCAAGTCTTGCCCCTCCCGCCCCCGCGCGGCCCGCGTATTTTTCTCTGCCAAGTCGTCGGGAGAGCGAGGCCGCGCGCCCAGACCTCCCGACCCCCTCTCCGTGGTCAGTTTTTCGCCCGGGTTCCGTTTTTGATGGCTCTGGGGCCCGAAGGCGGTTCCCAGAGGCTGAAATCTAGGGGGTTGACACAAAAAACGAATGTCGACGGAGATTGGGGTCTCCTACTGCCCATCAGCCTGCTGCTCCTGCTCTTTTCGCTCCTTGCCCCCCTTTGGTGGACGTGTTGGACGCCTTGGGGAACAACTACCTGCACGTGCCACCCTTCTTCGTCGCTTTCCTGCTCGGCCCCGTCGCCAGCAACGCCTCCGAGATGGTCGCCTCCTACAATTACGCCCAAAAGAAGACCAGGCCGGGTGAGGGGATCGGGGGGGGATGGTACTGGCACGGCTGCCCCTGCCTCGCTTCCGGCCCTCGTCGCCACGGCTGGCTTCGCCTCGAACTCCTGGCCAGAGCGCGTCCCCAGCGAAGGCCCAGGGAGTACCAGCATCGGTGCCTACGGGTTTCCCCAGCGAGAGAGGGGACAGGGCAGGGCCCCCACCTCCTCGCGCTGTGGAGGCTCTGGTACTTTTCAGCCTCCAGGGGTCCTCGCTGGGCCCCAAGACCGTCAACAAACCGGTCTGGGACGAAAGGCCTGTCCTGGGGAAGGCGGTCCAGACTTCTGGGGGCCCACGTGGTGAAGAAATCACGACGTCGGATTTCTGGGTGTCACGGGTGTCGTTTTCGGTTTTTGGGGGGGCATCGGGGTGCTCGTCGTGGCAACTGCTGGGTGCAGCTCGAAAACCGGGTCGGATGTCCAGGAGGGTTCATGGCGCCGTTTCTGAGCGATAGTGGGCCCAGGGACTCTGACCTCCAGGTCGCGGACGGCATCAGGACGGGCGTTGTTGCGCGGTTTCGGCCTCCACGCATCCCGGATCATCAAAGACGATCCGAGGCGAGACATTGGTGCTGGGGATCGGACGAGAGCTCTGGGGGTCCGCCTCTCGGGGACAAAGTTGGCGAAGTCGGACGTCTGGGGGGGGCCTCTCCACCACAGTTGAGCCTCTTTGAGCGCGCGTTGGCCCCAAATCTTGGCGGGCCGATGTCCATCACGATCCGTGCCCGAATCGGGCCTGTGGATGCTCAGTAGTGGCGATGGCGGACGCTTTGCCGCGCCCTGCCAGGAAGAGCATCTCGGTCTCCTTCTCTCAGCTCCTCGGTGCCGCCTGCATGAACAACACCTTCTGCCTGCTCATCTTCTACGGCCTGATCGCGGCCAGGGGCTTCAAGTGGGTGTACCATGCCGAAGTGATGGGCATCGTCCTCGTGGAGGTCATCATGGCTCTGGTGGCCAGCCGCAACGTGCACACGGTGCTGTCTGGGGCGCTCGTGTTGAGTTTGCTGCCTCTGTCCCTGGTGGTGGTAGTCGTGCTCAAGGCGACGGTCTTCAACGGCGTGGAAAGCTGATGCTGGCCGTTTCCCGGGGTTTAGATGCAGCTGCGCCGAATATTGTGAAAGCTTTACGGCCAGTGCCGCCCGACCCTGAAGGGGGAGCACGCGGCGTCTGAGAGGCCAGAAATCGAAGGGGAAAGCTTCTCCCAGGGAGGGGTGCTTCCCAACGGGGGGGGCGGGTCACAACCCCCATAACCGTCCCCCCCCACCTCTCCCGGGAGCCCCTCCCCATCCCGCCCTGGACCCCCCTCCCCCCCCCACCCCTGGCGGGGAAGGGATCAAGGGGAAGGGGCTTCCCGTCGACTTGATTACGACGTTGCTCAATTTCTTCGTCTGTGACTTGTGAAGAGGAGGGCCGGCGGACAGGGACAGGGACGGGAGCGAGCGGTGACGGCGACAGCGACGACGACGATGACGACGATGACGACGAATCAAGCGGAAAAGCCTTTCACACACGCCGACAGGGTCAGCGGACTTAGTCCATTCCTCTTTTTGGACCTGCGTTTCCTCAGCAGCATCCAGAACCCTGGTCCAACTTCTTGCCACCTGCGCAAGCACGGGGCTGTACGCACAACACTGGCGTAGGCTGGCTCAGCGTTTCGAAAATGTTGATCTAGGCAGCCTGCCCAACTTTGTTGGTCGAATCGCTTCGCAATCCCAACATTGTCAATAATGCCGCGCCCTTAGCATCTGGCGCGCCATATGTGGGATTGTCAAAGGTCCACAGATGGCCTGGTGTTCGCGCCTCACAGTACTGTGAGCTCGGGCTCCCTGGGATGGCTCAGTGGAATGCCTAGTCAGAGTCAACATCCTTCTCTCCTCTCTTCCCCTGCAGTGGGGTTATTAGGTCAAGAATGAGCCCGTTTGAGGTGCCATACTCCGACGCGCTCCGTGTCACACAAGCCAGCGAGCATTGCTCACGGATGCCGCCTTCATCCCGTTACAAGAGGTTACGATCATGAGTGATTGTGATAAGGAGGAGGAGGAGGAGGAGGAGGAGGAGGAGGAGGAAGAGGAGGAGGAGGAGGACTAGGAGGAGGAGGACGAGGAGGAGGAGGAGGAGGAGGGGGAGGAGGGGGAGGAGGGGGAGGAGGAGGAGGAGGAGAGGAGGAGGAGAGAGGAGGAGGAGAGGAGGAGGAGGGAGGGAGGAGGAGGAGGAGGAGGAGGAGGAGAAGGTGGATGTGCTAAGTGTGCCGACTACATGGGGCAGTGCCCCCTCTCCGCAGAGCAGTCCGTACCTACTAGTTGGTAGGTTCCTCGAGGAAGACACATTGCTCACCCTTCGGCCTCAGGGAACCCGCAAAGGCCAATACCCGCAAAGGCCATGAACAATGGGAAACCGACCCCAGCCCCAACAACTATGGATTTTACACGTCAGCGTTTTGCATTTACGGCGAATGAGCGTCAGTGTAGGCGCCCTGTCGGTGAGACCATTGCCAGCTGCCGCAGGGGGGCCCCGCGCGCGCGGCGACGTCCTGGGCCCGCTCGACGCGGCCGCGCCCACGCCGGCTCGACGCGCCCGCGCCCGCGCCCGCGCCCCTCGGACTTGGTGGCCGCCACCATTTCCGAGGGGCAGTTCAATGCTGCAGCAGCTGCGTCTTTCAGCCTGCGCACCTCGGTGTCATACACCGAGCCAGCCATACACGAGCCAACCACCGACTGAGACACACCCCCTTCTGCCTCCTCCCCCCGTGCGCCTGCCGTGAGGGACGGGAAGCGAGGGGTCCACTCGGCGCCTCGCACGTTCACGATGCGGGCGGCGAGGCGGGGGGTGAGCCTTCGGCGCAGGCGGGAGCGCTGCAAGCGCAGCCCCGCAGTCCCACTCCCCCGACGGGCTGGGCCTACTGCCGACCGACCGAGTGTTCTTGTGCACCGAGGCCCCGCAGGACTTGCAAGAGAGCTCGCCAGGGACAGGCGGGGCCCCTTCCTCCAGGGGGACCGCCGGGGCCTGCACCACGGAGTGCAGGTCGAGCGCCCGAGGGTCCCGGAGAAGGCCTGGAGGGGCTCTTCGGGGTCCGCAGCAGCAGCAGGAGGAGGAGGAGGCAGCAGAGGCGGGGGAGGGCGAGCGGAGGCCGAGGCGGCCCCCCCCCCTCCTCAAGCGGTGAAGCGCCAGCCTCCCGCGTAGCCTCTTCCAGAGCCTCCCACCCTCGCCAGCGCCACCGCATCACTGCCGTTATCGTCGTCGTCAATCGCCGCCGTTGCCGCCATCATCAGTCAATTACCGACACATGGACGTCATCATCGCATCTTCGTCACCGGCATCGGCACCGTCATTGGTCTTGCTGGCATCGGCGCCGTCATTGGTCTTGCCGTCGTCATTGTCATCGTCGCCACCACCATCGCTACCATCATCATCGTTGTCGGCGCTGTTGACGTCCTCATGATACCGCACCCGCCCCAGCCACTGAACAGCATTGACTTGCCCGCGCGCCAGCGCGGCCTTTGAGACGCGCTGTGAAGCTCCCATTGGTAAGCGCCATCGTGGTCGCGCCGGTTGTGCCAAACCAGCTGGCCGGTCTGCGCGCGAGCTTGCGCGTACTCGTGCATCCCCAGAGATGCGCCAGCCAGTGCCGAGTAGTCACCGCAATCTCGGCAGCATGGGTTGTGTAAACAAGTTACGCGTGGGGCGGTGGGATGATTGCGCGAGCAGTGGAGTCATCGAGTTCAGTTTTTGCAAGGTAGCTTGCACCACATCGATTGATCCACAGAGGTTCTCCTTTCAGAAAACGCATGGTCTCCACCACTCTTCTCCACCGGGATTATCAGTACACCCTGGGGATGACAATTTTCATGTGATTCTGCCCTATAGTTCACTTCCGAATGAATTCACACTATTCCAACCCCATTGGTATTGGCACCCTTCACCCCTGTCAAATGATATTATGCGCGCGCTCGTTCATCTCTGAGTATGTTTCAAGACTCCGTTGCACACTAACGGCGGAACGCCCACGCGCGCCTGCCAAGATCATACCAAATACAGTAGTTCTGCAAGCATCTCAGCATACAAACATCAAAGTCTTCGTGGGCTTGAAATGGCAAGCCTCACAGACTTTCTGCCTGTGCGCATTCGCTGACACCAGAGGACACCATATGATGTTGGCCATCTCGTCCAGGAACTTGACTCGCATCTTACACGCGGTCTATCCGCGTTGGCCCAGCTTGTACCCAGTGCGTGAACCCGCATCAAGTTCTACTTCGCGGGTCACACTCACGCGCTGCCACGCGCGCGTTTCGACAAAAACCATTGGTTTTCGAGGCGTTTCAAGATAGAACTTTTCAGCGACATGCGAAAACCCATATGTTCTTCAATATAATGCTTGCAAGGCTTCTTGCACTTCCGCGCGCGCACTTCCTCACCATCACCCTCATCGGCGCCGTCGCATCACTGCCGTTACCGTCATGGCTAGTCGCCGCCATCGCCGCCATCATCAGTCAATCACCGACACACGGACGTCATCATCGTCATCGTTGTCACCAGCATTGGCGCCGTAATTGGCCTTGTCGTCGTTATCGTGGTCAGCGTCCTCACTATCGCTACTCTCATCATCGTTGTCGCCGTTGTCGGCGTCATCATGACACCGTGCCCGCCCGAGTCACCGATCCGCCCTTGAGCGCCCGCGCCCCATCGCGGCCGTCGAGGCGCGTTGTGAAATTCTGCTCTCACATCGGTAAGCGCCATCTCGGCCGCGCTGGTTGTATCAAACCAGCTGGCCGACCTGCGCGCGAGCTTGCGCGTGCTAGCGCAGCCGCAGAGATGCGCCAGCCAATGCCAAGTAATTACCGCAATCGATGCCGCATTTGTTTGCAAGTCTACTTGCGCGTGAGGGGGCGGTTGGGTCATTGCGCGAGGCGGAGTTGGCGGCTTCAAGTTCAGCAGGGTGGACTGCATTACACCGATATCACCACATCCTATTAAATATTCAGATTCAGAAACTGTACCCTCTAGACGAACACTCTAGTGTCACGCCTCTAGAGGCACACACTTCCCCTCTCTAGAGTCGCGACTGCCTCTCTCTAGTGCACCTTCTCGAAGCCCTTCTAGAGGCCCTTCTAGAGGCCCTTCTAGAGGCCCCTCTAGAGGCCCTTCTAGAGGCACCTGTAGACACGCCTCTAGGGGCCCTGAAAGCCCCCGCACGTATGCTCTACTTCATCGGCCGAATGGCCGCCCATGGCCCGAGCTGCCGCCTCGAAGTGCCGACCCTGACGCAACTCTGGACAATCCTCAGTTCCACGTTTCACCCTGGACCCTGCGTTCGAGGATCGTGGTTCGAGACGGCTCTGTGAGTTTCTGGGACTTCCCTCTGTGGAGGTGGCCTGATCTGCTTCGACATTCCAATCCACCCCATTTCGAAGAGACAGAAACGAAGGATCAGGACGAGGAAGATACGAGGAAGGGGCATAGAACACGCAGACATATTTTACGCACCTTTCGTACTCTGTCCGCCTCCAGAACCTCCTCGTGCCCACGCCTGGATCTGCTTGGAAATTCCGCCCTTGCATTTTGATCCCGACGCCTCTTCCAAGATCGCGGCCTAGACGCATCTGTGAAGGAGTCCTCCGCTCGACGTTTCCACCCTGGGCCTACTTCTCTTCCCCGTGGCCCCCCTCCGGCAGCTACGCCAAGCCGACGCCACTCCGGCGCGCAGTTCTGCGCGCGTCTGGAGGAACCCCCGGAAGGCCGAGAGCGGCCCCGGAGCTCCCCGAGACAGCTCCCCAAGATCCCCGGGAGCCCTCGGGAGGCCCTGGCGAGGCTTCACCATGTGAAATGACCCCGGAATGGCTCCACACTTGCCCCCCTTGGGCGTTGCGTAATGGGGGGGTCATACATGGGGGGGTGGCGAGAGTGGTCCGAAAAGGTACCCAAACGGTACCTAAACGAGCCCACTGGGGCTCCGGAGGGGCCCGAAAGGGGCACGAAAGGGGACCGTTTCTGACCCCCCCATTTATGACCCCCCCATGAAGCCACGCCCAACCCCCATGCCCGACAGACGAGGCCAGCGGGCCCCCAGGCGGCCCAGGAGCGATCCGAGACGCGTCCCACCATAACCCGAAACGCTATGGTGATACATCCCTTTTGGGTTGTTGAAGGACTGTGACGTTTTTGCTTTTTCGGTTTGCGGACGCTCCGCGTCTCATCATAACCCGAAACTCTAAGCTCGCACATCCCCATGTTTGGGTTTTTGAAGGACTTTGGCGTTTTCGTTTTTCCGGCTCGCGGGCGCTCCACAACGCCCCGCGCGCCCTCAATACCGCCCCGAAGAGACACGTGAGGCGCCCAACATCAACCCCGAGACGGCTCAACGGAGCGTCCTAGACAACCCAACAGGTCCCACAGATAGCTTCTGACGGCCCATCGTCCGAGCAATGTCAGCGCGCTCCCTCCTCGCCGATCGCCACTCTTCACCCGCACGCCAGAGCCGCCTAATGAATCAAGGGTTCGACGGCGCAGCGTAGCAAGCCGTAGAAAACTTGTATTCATTGTCTTTTCAGAAGGAGGATCGGCTCCACCACCGTCTCGAGCCTGGAGTCAGCGGCCCCCCCTCTGGGGTATTTTCATATGATTGCGTCTCATGGTTCGTTGTCCATCTGAAGTCGTACATTTCCAAGAAATTCGCGCGCACTCGCTTGTCTCGAATAATCAGGTGCCACGAACCCCTTGCAACAAGACAGCAGAGCCCACGTGCGGTCATTCATGCCGAAATCCTACCAAGCACATTCGATCTGCGCGCGTCTCAATTCGAAAACACTAACACACCACAGGGTTTCCACCAAACATGTGGCAGTCTTTCTGCCCGCGCGCACTTGCTGACATTATGGGGCAGCTGTGTGATTTCAGCACTCTCGTCCAGAACCCGCATTATAATTTCACCACGCAGTGCGTCCGCGTTGATCTAGCATGTGCCTAGTGCGCGAACCCGTGCCAAATAAAACCATGCGGGCCACATGCGGGCGCTGTTTTGCGCGCGTGTCGAGATTCTTATACACCATTTCTTTTTGACGCATTGCAAGGTAGAGCTTTCCAGCCACACATGGTAAACCATGTTTTTCCACAGGCAGTCCTCCAGATGTCTTGCATTTCTGAGCGCACTTCCTCATCACCCTCATCAGCGCCATTGCATCACAGCCGTCGTCGTCATCGACAAGCCAGTGTCGGCATCATCCGCACACTCACCTTCATCACCGACACATGGATGCCGTCATTGTCGTCATCACCAGCATCGGAGCCGTCATTGACTTTGCGTCGTCATCGTCATCATCGCCATTACCATCGCGATTCTCGTCACGGTTGCTTCCGTTTTTTGACGTTACCATGATATCGCGCCCGTTCGAGCCACCGAACCGACGCGCCAGCGAGGCTTCTGAGACGCGCTGGGATGTTCCCTCGGGCAAACGCCATCGCGGCCGCACCAGTTGTGCCAGATCAGCTGGCTGATCTGCGCGTGAGCGTGCGCGCGACGGTGCTGCCGAAGAGATTCGCCAGCAAGTTCCTATCGGCAATCGCAGTCGTGGCCGCATGGACTTTGCCAATCAGATTGCGGGTGGGAGGGTGGGATGTGGGCACGAGTATTGAAACTGACATCTTGCCAGTGGCACATTTCGTTGCGCTGCGTATATTCCACTACATGTAGCTCCCCACGTAGTTTGCACCATCTTGATTGCACCATCTAGATTGCACAATCGAGATTGCACCACTGATACTGCGCATCCGTCGTGCAACAAGTCGCTGTTTGGGGTACGCACGGGCAAACAACATGTACATTCCATCTCCAGATTCATTCACCCAACCTCCCACCGTGCACCTCCTACGTCCTATCCCTTCCGTTCAATCTCCGACCCCTTCCTTCATGAAGGTAAATGTCTATCGCTAGCTCGCGATGGGGGGGAGGTCGTCAGGGGGGATCATAGGTGGTCGCTCGGCTGAGTGGTGGGTGGCTGCTTGGTGATGGAGAGCGGGCGCAGCGAGGGACCACCCAGGTCTTCGGCCCGGGTATCTGGCCCGAGTGCCGCCCGCCTCCCCCCCCCCCTCCCCGGGCGGCGGCAGGTGGCGCCTTACCTGCAGACGTGGCTCCGCTGGCAATGCTCCCGCCGATGGTGCCGCCCAGGTATTGCCAGGCGGGCCCCGCGGCGGCTTCCTGGGTAGGAGCGAAGGGCGAGGGAGAGGGAGAGGGAGTGAGAGTCAGAGAGAGAGAGAGAGAGATAGAGCGAAACTAAAAGATAAAACAACACATGACAGAGTGAGGGAGAGGGAGAGGGAGAGGGAGACGGAGAGACAGTAAGGACTATGCGTGTGTATGTATGTGCATAGATTTCAAGAGACATATGTACCAGTTGCGCTACCACCCGATTCCGCCACCGCGCTCGGGCGGGGTAGGGGGGTAGGGAAGCCGGGGCCGACGGTGGGGTGGGGGGGAAGGGGGTGGGGCGGGGGGGTAGATGTAATGGGCACTTGGTACCACGAATGGTGTATTTGGGTACATTTTCTGCCTGGAAGGCCAACCACGCAGGGACTTGGGGTCGATGCGTCGAGGGGGCCAGCTTTTTGCTTTGCAAGGAGCGAAGGGGCCCGACACACACACACACACACACCGCTGCAAGCGCGGTGGCGGACATGTGTGTACATGTGTCTACGTACGTGTATACGTATATCTATGTATTTCGCCATATATACATAGAGAGAGAGAGAGTGTGGGAGAGAGAGAGAGAGAGAGAGAGTGGGATATACATACATATATATAGAGAGAGAGAGAGAAATAGAGAGTGAGAGAGAGAGAGAGAGAGCGAGCTGTACACATACATGCATACATATATGTATATATACATATATATATATAGAGAGAGATAGATATAACGAGAACGAGAGAGAGAGAGAGAGAGAGCGAGAGGAAATTGAGAGAGAGAGAGAGAGAGAGAGAGACAGAG
>CAUYUJ010015634.1:265521-300521 GCA_963575745.1 Prorocentrum cordatum
TGCACGAACGGCAACACATTCGCATTAGACAGGGGTCAGCCGTCAATGCCGACTGGCATTCTGGTAGATAATTGTGCCGCTCGCATACTGTTCGTCGGCCATGCCGCCGAGTATAGAAGGCGACATGGTGAACCTGTCTCGGCGCCCAGAACCCTCGTGCGCCTCTCTTGGTGCCCTCTCGGGTTCCGTTGAATTTCTTGGGGCCCTCGTTGCCCTCTTGGGGTCCTTGTGGTTCTTGTGCGCTCTTCGTGGAGCCCTCTTGGAACCACCTTGAGGCGTTGAGGCTCTCGTGGGGCCCTCTTGGAGCCTCGTGGTGCGCTGGGATCCTTCTAGGCCTTGGCTGGGCCCCTCCTAACCTCCCCCGAACGCCAGCGACAAGGAGTTCCAATAACGTTAACATGCAATATGTTTCATTTCTTTTGCGGATTTGCGCCGAGTGGTTCCCTGTCTCCAGGGATCTTTAGGATGGGAGGCCCCCCTCTCCCCCCCAGGGGCGCCTTCCTTCTCCTCCTCCTTACTTTTCTCCTCGTCCTTCTCCTGTTCCTCCTTTTCCCCTCCCCCTTCCCCTTCCCCTCCCTCCTTCTCCTCTCTCTCCCACTCGTCCTCAACCTCCTCTTCCTGCGCCGCTTCTTCCTGCCCCCCCTCCTCCTCCTTCTCCTCCTCCTCCTCCTCCTCCTGCTCCTCCTCCTCCTCCTCCTCGTGCTCTTCCTCCTCCTCCTCATTTTCCCCCTTCATTTCTCCTCCTCTTGTCCTTCTCCTCCTCCTCCTCCTCCCATTCCTCCTCCTTCTGCCCCTCCCTCTCCACTTGTTCCTCCACCTCCTTCTCCCTCGACGGCAGCCTCTGCCGCTCCACTCCCGGGTATGCTGAGGTGTATTCCGAGCTGAGACTACCTGACTCGCTTCTCTGTTCCACTGCATGCTTCCCACACTCTTTCCCTCATCGAGGCATCTCGCCCGTCGTTCGTTTCTGGATGGGCGGATGGGCTGGTGGGCGGGCGCAAAGTGTCGAAAAGAGGCGGATGAGGATAAGGCAAAGGAGGTAGAGCACGCTGCGCTGGCAGCCGAGGTGTCCACCACCTACGCGAGCTTCGCAATGTGCCCTCCTTGCTCGGAGAGGCCGCTGCCGACCGCCGTCGCCGTTGCCGTCTTCGTCGTCTTCGTAGCCGTCGTCGTCGTCGTCGTCGTCGTCGTCGTCGTCGTCGTCGTCGTCGTCGTCGTCGTCGTCGTCGTCGTCGTCGTCCTCTCTTTCGTGGTCGGCGTGGGGGCATCGTCCTTTCTTTCGTGGTCGGCGTGGGGGCGTCGTCTCGGTTACCCGCGGAGCTGCGATAGGTTCGCCGGCCATGCAGTGCCCTCGGGGTGGGTGGGTGGCACCAAGCCTGCTCACTTTCTCCCCTCTCATAGGACGCCCCCTCCCATCTTCCATCCTCCTTCCTCCTTCCTCCTCCTCCTCTTCCTCCTCCTCCTCCTCCTCCTCCTCCTCCTCCTCCTCCCCCCCTCCATCGTCCTCCACCCGCCTCCCTGCCAGTTGCTTTCAGTCTCCTCCCTCCCTCCTCCTCCTCCTCCTCCTCCTCCTCTTTCTTATCCTTCTCCTCTTCCTCCTCCTCCTCCTACTCCTCCTATTTCTCATCTTTTTCCTCCTCCTACTCATATTTCTTCTCCTCCTCCTGCTCCACCTCTTCCCCCTTCTCCTTCTCCTTCTCCTGATTATTTTTCTTTTTTTTCTTCCTCTTATTTTTCTTTATGTTATCCTTCCTCTGATGATTCTTCTTGTTTCTCTTACTATTTTTCCCACCATTCCCCAAATAGTGCTGGCACTTTGGGGTTCTTGCTTGTCTTGCCAGTTTTTCTAGCTGGACGGGTCCGCCGACGATTGTCCACGTTGGAGCTCCGTGCCCACCCGAGGGCGCCTCGTGGGCGCTCGTGCGCGCCCCGGCCCTGGGTGGGTTCGCCGAGGTTTCGCCGGCGCCCCGTGCCCGGTGCCCGCCTCGTGGGCGCCTCGTGGTCGCTCCGCTGCCCTGGCCGGGTCCGCCGAGGTTTCGCCCCGCTGGCCCTCCCCCCCCCTGGTGCCCGTGGGCGCCCCGTGGGCGCCCTGCGTTCTACCTCGTGGGCGCCCCGGTGCCCGCCCGTGGGCGCCTGGTGTGCGCTCGTGGGCGGACCGTGCCCTGGGCGGCTCACACCGCCTGCGCAGCACAGCTCGCACCGCAGGGCTTGCACCGCGCTGTTTGCACAGCGCAGCTCCCACCACGCAGGTCACACCGAGCAGCCTGCACAACATGGCTCACATCACATAGCTTACGCAAGATAGCCAACACCACGTAGCTTGCTCCGCATACCTTATACTTCCACAGAGCAAACACACTCTTCGGGGTCCACGCTGGCTAACCTATCATTATCTGTATCCTACTCTTTTTTTTCCTCCCTCCCTCCTTCCCTCCCTCCGTCCTTCCCCTGGTGTCGGCCATCCGCCCAGCCACTCGACCGCCCCGAGAGCCTGGTGGATGGCGGCTGCCCTAGGGGGAGGGGGAGGCAGGGCGACGGGATCTATACTTGTCCACTGCCCCAGGCCTGGCCCACCCCGGACCCAGGTGCGGTAGGTACACCTCTCCTGTCTTGGCCACGGAGGCTTGTGCACCGCTGCTGGGTCCAGGATGGGCCGGGTCTGGAGCAGTGGACATGTATAGACCCTGCCGCCGTGGGGTGGGGGGGCATGGGCATGGGATGGAGGGAGGGAGGGCGGGAGGGAGAGAGGAAGAGGGAGAGGGAGAGAGGGAGGGAGGGAGGGAGGGAGGGAGGGAGGGATGAGGATGAGGATGATAAGTATCAGTATGATCATGAATAGGAGTATGAGTAGAAGTATGAGTCTGATCTTGAGTATGAGTATGAGTATGAGCATGAGGACGATGATGATGGTGATGCTGATGCTGCTGATGATGATGCTGACGATTATGTGATGGTTGATTATGGTATTGGGGGCGGTGATGAGGACGACGATGATAAAACCAGTAATGATGCTGCTTCTGATGATGATCATGATGATGCTAATGATGATGATTGTGCTGATGTTGATCATGCCGGTATTGCTGGTGATGCTGAGTGATGATGATGGTAATGCTGCCAATGATGATGATTCTGATGATGATGATGATGATGATGTTGATGATGATGATCATGATGACGATGATGATGATGATGATGATGCTGATGATGATGATGATGATGATGACGATGTTGTTGCTGGTGATGCTGATGTATTGATAGTCCTAACGATCATGCTGCTGCTGCTGATAGTGATGATGATGGTACTGATGATGCTGCTGCTGATGATGCTGAATACGATGATGATTATAGTTGTGGTGGTGATGGTGGTTGTGGTGATGATGATGGACATGATGTTGAGTATTATCATGCTGCTGCTGATGCTGATATTGATTCGGATAATGGGTATGAGGATCCGTTATGCTGATACTGCAGCTGATGATGCCGATGTTCGTGGTGATGATGAGGATGAGACGGTCCTTTCTTCGTCCTTCCCCCTACTCCCTTCTCCCTCCTCTCTTCTGGACCGTCGCGCCGAGGGAATTTGGCACTCTCCCGGCTGCCTCCTCGGGTGACGGGCACCTTCGTGTCCTGCGGATCCGATCCGATCGCTTCCTCATTCCTGCGAAGATGCCGCAGGGCCACCGGGCCAGGCCGTCGTGCCGACTCACGAGAGGCCGACCGCACGAGTCACACCTCATCCGTGCTGGGTGCTCGTCTTCAGCCGTGCCGCCTGGGACCGGCTCAGCGTGGTCTCACCGCTCCTCTTGCCCTCCTCCTCTCCTCCCCTCCGCCCAGAGCCAGAGCCTCCCTTGCTTACCCTCCCTACCCCCCCTGCCAGAAAGCGGGATACCCATGGCGCGGCCGGCCTGGGCGAGAACCTGTTACACCTGTGGCCGAATGTTCTTTTCCAGCGTTCGGCCCATCTATGGCTGTGTAGGAGGGGGCTCCGCGTGTATGCAGCGCGCGGCCGCCTCCACATGTTCCAGACGTGAAGCCAGCCACGTGTATGTTTCAGCTTCCTGGGAGATCAAATGCATCGGGGCCAAGTGGGTCCCATTTCCGCTATGCTCCAAATCAATCTGCATCACGCTAGTCGAGAGTCTCATGGGGCGCGTGGTCCAAAACCGAAAGCACCAGCGAAGAAGCAGAGGATGGCGAGGAGGTGGAGCAGGAGCCCTTCTCCACCCTCCCTTGCCTTCCCTTCCTTGCACAACCTGACCTTCCCTCACGGCAGGTTCGCGTCGTGTCGACCAGTGGGTGCTCCACATTGAACGCCGCCCGCGACTCATAATCGGTCGATGTTGACAGATCTGACGTTTCGGAAACAGTCGATCGTTCAAGTTTGAACGATCCCCGCGACGTCAGGAACCCATGCCGAAGTCGGCACGGCACGAACGTGCCGTACCCTGCCTCCGCCTGAAGCCCCTCCTGCGAAAAAGAGGCACCAGAAGTGCATGATCTGTGGCGTCGGCGCGCCGGACGCAGGCGCCCCCTCCGCCCCTAGGCGTCGCGTTGCGAGGATTTGAGTTTTTTTTTTTCGCGGGCCACTTCGCTCCCCCAGAACTTCAACGTATTGGAAGCGTCGGCCTCTGAGTCCCTTCGCTGGGCCTTGGGACCGTCAGAAAACGACTCAGGATGAAAAGCCGGACCCAGGGAAAGGGTCGGGACTTCCAGGGCTCACGTATTGAAAACAAAGACGCCGGATTTCTGGGAAGGTCGCGGGCGATTTATCTTCCCAATCTCCTAGCCGCCAACAAACAACTGGCCGCTCAGAAAAGGAGGGGGAACGCGGGGATACATTCCCAGAGAACTATTCGGACGAACCCCTGTCGTGGACGGACGCCCCACATCGTATATCCTCGAGTGGGGCCCCAATTCTGTTGTCTAGCCGGAAGCCCTTCAAAGTAGGGGATTGGGGTCGCCATGTCCCCGCGATGCTGTCTTTTATGTTAAGCGCCTTGGCCCTTTCCAGGGCATCCTCGTCGCCACGGCTGGGTCCGCCTCGGGATTCTGGCCAGAACGCGCCCCTGAGCTGGCTATGCGTGAGAGTGACCCTTCGCTGAAGTGACTCATGGTGCGGGCCCACCATTGGCTGGCGCGTTTGGAATTGCCCGCCCCCCCCCCGCGGGCCCCAAAAGTTACGCGCCAAAGGTCACTTCTGCCTGGGGCCACTCTTTCGTGTAGCCGAGCGAGGCAGGTGCGAATGTGTCGATCGGTGACTCCCGTGTCGAGGCGGATGGCGGCGGGGAAGACCGCAGTTGTGCGCCGATGATTGCGGCAGGCTTGCGCTCCTCGACGCGGCGACATTCCAAGATCGAATAAAGAAACACGATGACCATGACCGAGATGTCATGGGATCTTTTCGACGCCGATCTTGGTCATGTTCCATGCCCGCCCGCGCTGATTCGCGAGGATGATCCACGACGAATTGACGATGACCAAGATGGACGATGAGAAAGGTCGGCACCGACGTTTCCGCGTTCAGTCTTGGTCACGGTCATTTTTCTTTGCCTCCACAAGGTGTGGTTATCTCCGCATTTTCCAGCCCCCGCAATGTCACCAGTCCCTGTCCCGCTCCTCCTCCTCCTCCTCCTCCTCCTCCTCACCATTCTTCTGCTTGCCTCTGTATTTCGCAGGGTGGCAGGAGTTGTCCTCCCCACTCGGTGTCTACAGGACGCAGTGTGCCAATTTTCGTTTTACTGTCCTAACCTCGCTTTGAGGTCCGGTCAAGTTCGTTTCTCTCCTTTCTCCTTCTCCTCCATTCTCTGTTTCTTTCGGCTCTCCTGTCTCCCGGCGCGGCGCTGATACGTTTTGTGGGTGCGTTCGTATCGTTACAACCGCCCGAATTTCCGCCCCATTATTTTCCCCCATAGCCCGAGCCCAGGGTCATTGTCGATTTTCGGGGCCAGCAGTGTACAGCAATCTGCGTCGGGGGTGCAGGATGTGTCCACCAGGGCCAGCGCGCACAGCAAGCTGCGACAGAATCGTGGTTTCTTCAATGGGTGGGGGAAGCGGATCCATTCGATTTTCTCTCGTTGCTTATGGGTGTTTGCCTGTCGCCTCGCCAAGAGTAAAACGAACTGTGCATGCGGGTGTTCGAGTGGGGCCCCCTCGAAGACCTGGTCCGAGCGGCGCCCATGAGGGGCCCCGGATTCGATTCTGAGGGAAAGTGGCCCTTGGCGGGCCCAGGCCACCTCGACTCGGCGGCGTCGCCGGCGCGGGCGTCTAAAGTCGGACACCTTCTGGAGGCCCGCTTCGGGCCCCCGGACCTGCAGAGAACAGGCTACGGTGCGAAGTCCATGCGCAAGTTGGGGGCCTTTGCTTCGGAGGGCCCCCGCAGCGGAAGTCATTCCAGGGCTCACCGGCTTGCGAGGCGTCCGAAACCATGGCCCGCGCCGTCGAGGCAGGAGCCTGCTGTGAGGAGACTGTTTTTATATCCCCTGGCGATGGCGGGCGTTACTGGGGGCGGTTACTGGGGTGAAGCAGAGGGGCGGAAGGGGGGTCCAACAACGTTGCGAGTTGTGCCGGCGCCGTCTGGGACTCAGCTACCTGTTGCCATTCCCAGGCGGCACCGGCGCGAAGTGTGACGTTATCATTGGAGGGGTGGGTGGGGCGGCGGCCCCAGCAAATGGGCGTCATCGCGAACAGTGACAGCGAGCTCAAGAGACCTCACCTCATTTTTTTCAGGGGCGGCGGTAGGGGGGACAGGACTAAGATGGGACGCATCGACCCCCGATCGCCCCTTTGTCCCCGAGAGGGGCTCGATGGCCCGCCCCGCTTAGGAACGTGTGGATTCGCGATCGGGGGCCCTATGGCCGATCATGGCCGATTAATCGGCGATGTGTCGCCGAATCCAGGTCGATGCTTCCCCCTAGGGCTTATCCCCCCTATGTTGCCCCTGATCCTGGTTTTGTGCCAGCGCTTCTCCAGTAGCCTCCGCAAGGTCGGCCCAACTTCAGTCCCCCCCCCTGCCTCTGCGCGTGCTCGGGGGTTGGTCTGCAGGTCGAGACTGGCCCAGCGTTTCGCGGGATGCGGCGGGAGAATGCTACCCCAGGTCTCTTGGGCCAGTCGTTCTCGGGCCAACGGTTTTCAGATGAGGAACATCTACCAGTATCGCGGCCTTTCCCTTGTCTTCGCTTGTTTGGGTCTCATGGGGGGCCCTCGTCGTCTCGGCCAGATTCTTCGAAGTTCCGGCCAGAACGCACCCCTGGAGAGGGCCACAGGGTTTAGCGGTATCGGTACTTTTTTCCCCAACCATCCTGTGGTGTGGGTCCTCGTTTTGGAGAGACAGCGCCCCGCGTCACTAACCTCACCTCGCTTCATCTCACCTCCCTCCTCCTCCTCCTCCTCCTCCTCCTCCTCCCTCCTCCCATACTTGCCTCTGCCCTCCGCATGTCCATTCCGTCACACACCCCACACGTTTCGTGGCCCCATTGGGAGCTCCACCGAAGGCCCCAGCGGCAAAGTTCGCATGCGGTTCCCCGCCCATGTCGGTACACCCCTCACACGTTTCGCGGCCCCATAGGGCGCTCCACCGAAGGCCCCAGCGGCAAAGTTCGCATGCGGTTCCCCGCCCATCCCGGCACACCCCTCACACGTTTTGTAGCCCCATGGGGAGCTCCACCGAAAGCGATGCCCACAACGCGGTACTCACAACTGCATATTGTTGGGTCTTTCGCCATGATATTTGTTTCCTGGTCTGCTTTCGGGTCGGACGCACGGGGGAGATTGGGAACGAGGTTGCGAAATCTGCTGCGTGTGAATGCTGCCAGCGCCGCCACCAGGTCTTCTCATTGTTTGGGCCCGTTCGGGCTCAGTCGCCGAACGAGCTCAGACTGGAATCCTTGGGTGGGTAGGTGGGGGAAGATGAAAGGATGGATGGCTGGATGGGCAGAGGGGTGGAGGGTGGGAGCAGACGTGTGAACAGGAGGGTGGAAAGGGAGGGAGGGAGGAGAGGGGGGGAAGGGAAGGACGGAATGAGGAATTTTAGGGAGAGAGGGAGGGATGAGAAGGGCGAACAGGAGGGAGGGAAGAAGAGAGGCATGAGAGTGATGGATGGAAGGGGCGGGAGGGAAATCAAGATAGGGAGGGAGGGAGGAGAGGGAGGGAGGGAGGGAGAAAGGAAGTTAGGAGAGGGAGGGCGGGGGGGAGAAAGGGAGGGAGGGAGAGAGGGAAGGGAGTGGGAATTGAGGAGGTGTGGAAGAGAGAGAGAGAGAGTCAGAGTGAGAGCTGGATAGAGTGACGAGATGGAGGGTGTCAGTTATGAGAGGAGGCGAGCGAGGGAGGAAGGGAGAAGGAGAAGGAGGCGGAGTCGAGCGTTGCAGACGGTGTCATCCACTGTAGGGGCGAAGGTCGGGCAGGGGCCAGGTTTCGCTCGCGCAGGTAGGAGGTTCGGGTAGCTGCCGCTACCAAGATCGGCCCTGCTGGGGCACGAGGGAGCCCAGGTCATCCGCGGTGGCGCGAATACCGTCGCGCTTCGTGCGCTTGTGGCCTGGGCCGGAGGGCTGGTCGCCCTGTGGGGGCGGCGCGAGAGAGCGAGGATACCCGCGCTCGGCGCTGCGTGCAGCGCGGAGCACGACGTTCGGGGACCTGGTAGACGCAAGTCAAGTAGACGAGTTGGGAGCTGCTGCTCAGATCGGCCCTGCAGGCAACTACCTCCCAGCGGCCCAGTTCGCGACCGTGCGGGAGGAGAACCACGCTGCCGAGGTGTTCCCCTCCGCACGTCTTGTAACACACATACACACGTACATGCAGAACAACGTTGCCGAGGTGCTCCACTCCGCACGTCTCGCAACACGCATACACACGTACATGCACACACAAATGCATGCATACACATACACACATACATACATACATACAAGCATGCATGCATGCATGCATGCATGCAAGCATACACACATCCATCCATCCATCCATCCATCCATCCATCCATCCATCCATACATACATACATACATACATATATACATACACTCGTACATTCATGCATTAGTCTATGCATACATACATTCTTACATGCATACATACAAACATGCATGCACGCATACATACACACATAAATGCAGCCGCACCCACATACACATACACCTATACGTACACATACATATACACATACACATTCACATACACGTACACAAGCACATACACACATACATACACATACACATACACATACAAACATGCGTGCTCATATTTACATGCGTACTTACTTACATACATCTGTACACATACACACGAGCACATTTGCATACATGCATGCGTACATACATACGGACATAAAGGCATGCATACATTCATAACTACATACGCACGTTCAACCATACACACATGCACACATACACATATACATACATACATACATACATACAGGCACACACATACTTCCATACAACATGCATGCATACATACATGCATGCATGAATGCATACATGCATACGGACGTACACATACATACCAACACAGACACACGCACATACGTACATACATACATACACACACACGTACATACGTACACACATACACACCTACATCCACCTACATACATATATTCATACATACGCACATGCACACACATATACACATATACACGCACATAAACACACATACGCACATGCGCTCACACATATACATGATCATACAAACATATATGCATCCATGCACATACATGCATGCATGCATACATGCACGCATGCATCTATACATACATACATGCAACCGTACATCCATCCACCCATACACACACGCATACATAGATACATACATACATACATACATACACATATACATATTTCCGTACATGCAACGTGCACACTGTGTACATACATACATACATACATACATACGCACATACACATGCACATGCACACATACACGCATGTCTGCATGCATACATACACACACGCATTTACACATACCTATACACATTTACATACGCATATGCATACACATATGCATGTGCATACACACGCAGACACACACATATAGAAATAGCTAGAGAGGCATGTATGTATGTATCTATGCTATATATCTTAGATAAGGGCATCGCCATGTCTATTGTATTGTATCGATTACGCCTACGACGAATCACCGCCGCCCCCTGCCTTTCGGAATCGCCCATGTGGCCGAACGTTGTGGCCAGAGCTCTGCCAAGCTATCGGACCATGTGTTCCCCCAGCCGTTGTGGAAACCCTTCGGGGAACACGCGGGGGGGAAAGAAACAGCGGCCTTCTTCAAGAGGCCCCGAAGCCCTCCGTCTCAGCTTTGAAGCGTCTCCCAGGGACATCCAGGTTTTCCACAGGGCCTCTGAAGCTTTTCTGAGAGGCTCTGGGGGCTCTCCAAGGATCTCCGGTGGCTCTCCCAGGGGCTCAGGGGGCTCTCCCAGAGGTTGTGGGGCCTCTTCCATGGGTTTTAGGCCACCTGGGTGTGGTGATACCTACAAGCGTGGCGTAGGCAGGGCGATTGCGAAGGCGATGTGCCATCTGGGTTGGAATTGTTGAAGTTCCTCGGAAGAGGTGTTGTCAAGACCTCCTCGGGCGGGAGATCAGGGTAAGGAGGCATCGGCCTTTCTGTGTAAGAGATCCTCTCTTATGAAGGGGGAATCTCATGATGTACGCATGCTGCATATAGAGTCATCGATAATTCGGGTAACAAAATTGCTGCTATGGTTGTTGTTGTCGTTGTCGTTGTCGTTGTCGTTGTCATTGTTGTCGTCGTTGTCGTCATGCTCGTTGCCGCAGAGGCGATGGACGCAGAGCAGTGTCCTAGCGGAGGGGGGGCAGGGTTGAAGTTGAAGAGGCTGGAGCAGGCTTCATCTCAAGACTGCGCCTGGGGTCACGCGGGACCTATTGGTCAGGTATTTTATCTGGGCAGTCTTTCTGCGCAGTCTTTCTGCGCAGTCTGCGCAGCGGAGGCTTTCGCCAGGAGAATCCTGGAACTGGGAAGTGCCCACTCTGCACTGCCTTTTCTCGCCAGCGCATAATTACCTTGTGCAATACATCTTCTGCAGGTTTTCGGGCTCTCCTACTTCCGAAGGGCGTTGACCGTAAATGACAGGTTCAGCAATGGAGTTCATGCTGTCTAATTGTGTCAATTTCTTTGCCTGGCCCGTTCTGGGGATGAGCTTGCGTATCCCCGTGCGCGAATGATGCAATCCCTCCTCCTCCACTCATGCTCCTTATTAACCTCCTCCGCTAGATTTGCACCAGCTGGTAGAACGTGCCAGACATAGGCAGCTCTGCGAACCAAGTGCTCTTTTCATGTCCGTGCCAGGAGGGGATTGAGCAAGCGAGGCGCATGGACTTAGTAGAGCTGTATTTGCAAGCCACGCCCGCGCGCAATAAGTGGAAGCGCAGCGGCGTAACACAATCCATAATATCTAGACCATCAGAAGTTGAAGCTCAGGTTCCGATGTTCGTCTGCCATGGGTAAGGGCTTCCAAAGAACAGTTCGCCCATCGGAACTAGTGTCAGACCTCCCCTTCTCCAATAGTTCGCATGCGATGGACGGCGTCTTGCACATGACTTCAGAAGAGAGCTTATCTGGCTTCTCATCATGGTACGGGGAACAATCGACGCACATGAGGCTCGATGCGTTTCCTCCTTATGCGCTGGGGGAGTTCTAGGAACATGCCGATTTCCCTTCTTGCCACCTGGGGAGGCGCGTCGTATGTCAGACGCGCCATGCAGTGCGCAATCCGACCAGTCCCTCGTTCTGAGTACAAGCTTGGACAGGCTGGATTCTCGTTCTTAATCAATTCTTCGATCGTTTCTTAGCATTCTCAGAACTTGAGAAGGCTTGCGTCTCACGCGTCCGTCAAGCAGCCTCGCCGATCAACATCTTGTAGCCTTCCTGAATTCGGGGCGCTGCCAACATCTAATCAGGATCGAGGCACCATGGGAACACACAACCAAGACACCATCAGCAAAGTATCCGGGCATCGACTGTGCAACGTTGTGGCATCATCGGGATCCAGTCGGGAACGTTTGCGCAGCGTGCCGCTCCGCAGGTTCTGGCCCACCACGCTTTGGCGCGACACGCTAACCACGTCCGAGTCCCCGAGCGTCAACGTCCCGAGTGTTTCTCAACCTCTCGCCCTGCGGATCGGAGTGACACGCTATCCGCGCTCAGGTCATAGCGTATCGCCGGGGCCGCGGCCGCGACACGCTGAGCACAAGTTCCTGACAGTAGCATCCAGACGCCATCGGGCCACCATCAATAACGTTTTCAGAACCCACAAGGGCGCCAGCGGGGCACCATCCAGAGCATATCGGGTCACCGCCAGGATCGGGACACTGGCCAGACACCATCAACAAGCCGTCGCTGAGACAGCATGAGCGAGCAAGTGGAACACCCTCAGAGCACCATCAACAGCCAGTGGGACACCATCGTGGCACCATCAACAGTTCCTCGGGGTTCCCGTCGGGTGCGCTTCGAATATGGCACCAGGAGGATGATGAGTCAATGTCGGCCTGGCTAATCCGAGGGATCAGCTTCGCGCGGGCGTCTCGCACGACACGAAACATACATCGCGACATCTCTGTTGGAGTGACCTCACACTTTATTCATACTCCTACTCTCCAGAAAAGATGCACCGAAGCAGAGCTATGCCATGGTAGCCTGGGCTTGCTCTAAGGCTGAGCCGACGCCTAGTTTTAATTTCTGAAGATCGAGCAGACCGATACTAAAGCAACGCTACAATTACGGTGTGTCGTCGGCCAATTCAGGATCAGTTGAGCAGATGTTGGGCTAGACTAGGCTCACCAAGCTAATATGAGCTAACATGTGTGCTTCACGGTTGTGAAGCGGGAGTTGCTACACAATGACATGCCAAGTCGCAGTCACTGAATCCAGTTCGACCTGTTACGCTGAACTGCAGCTACATCTGCAACTCAAGTTCCAGGTTGATCTACTGACAGGTTCATGTATGTTGTATTCAACAGGGCTGCATGTGGTTACTAAGCGTGGGCGACAAATAAACATACATAACGTCATCGGAACGTGCCCAGTACAATGCAGGACACGCTACATGTAGGCCATGCTAGGGTTAGCTAAGCCTTGGCTAAGCTAAGATACGTGAGCTCCGTCGGGCTCTATTCTATTTGAATTGCGGCGAGGAGTCCAAGGCAAGAGTACGGTGACCTAAGATCCAGTTGCGCTGCTGCGCGAATCCGACACCGCGCTCAAGCGGGCGCCTCGGGGAGGAGGGGGACGCTGGTGAGGCGCCCGTGGGGTACATTTGACGGGGGGTCCTAGCCGTGAGGGGCGCGAAAACGAAGCACGATGAACTAAGAAATGTAAAGGTTGGAGATGCACCACCTCGACTGGCCTGGGCGACAGCTGGCTCTACAGTCGACCGCACGTTTTTCTGGCGCTCGGCCCCTGCATGCGCGGGTGCGCCAGCCCTCCGCATGCGAATCAGGCGCGTGACGTCCGCGTGGTTCGCATTAGATCCAGCCGCGCGTGCTTGCGACCTTCCGCAACCTCCGGCTCCATGTTGAACACCGCCGAACATCGAGGACAACCGAACGAGGGAAGCATCCGAAAGCCTCTTCGAAGCCTCTGAGCAGCTGTGCGGGAACAGCAGAAAGCCCGAGCCCAGAAAGCTCGGGAACGCCTCCGTGCCTAGGTTCGGCGGCGAGCGAGGGGGGGAAGCGGAGCAGGGGCGGCCTTCCCAGAAGGCTCGGAAGCCCCCCAGCCTTTGAGACGTTTTCTGAGCCGTCCCCGAAGACAGCAAAACACCTCTCAGAAGCTCCACCTCTCAGACAGCCAGCGGCCCTCTGAGAAGCCCCGCCGCGTTCTGACAAGGTCTTCTCCTTCTCGTTCCCCCCCCTCGCTCGCCGCCGACAGGTGCCGCCCCAGGCGCCCTCGCCAGCGCCCTCGTCGGCGCCCTCGCCGTCGCTCACGAAGGGCGGCCCCCCGCCGCGCTACTGCAGCGCGCACGACACGAGGACTGCTGGCCTCCCTCCCGGGGGGCGGGGCCGATGTTTGCCGCCGCCCTCCTCGTCGTCGTCCTCGCTCCTCCTCGCCCCTCCTCGCCCCTCCCTTCTCCCCGCGCCTTCTCCTTCTCGTCGTCGTCCTCGCTCCTCCTCGCCTCTCCCTCCTCCCCGCGAGTATCGAGAGGGGCATCGACGAGGCTTGCATCCTCGACGTCGACGTCGACGTCGACAACGACGGTCGACGTTGCCGACTCGTTCGACGACCCTATTCGCTTCACCCGCTTCACCAAGGGCCATTGGTTAAATGTTTGTTTCAGGCCAAAGTTCGCTTTTTGAGTGTGCAAGCGAGTTTACCCCAAGTGCTCGGAGACGCACTGGGTGCCGCAGCTGCAAGTACACTGTGGGCTGCGATGGCTATTGCGCCGCGGTGCTGAGAGGATGGCACTGCGCGGAGGCTGCCGCTGGTGGCGCCTGTGCCCTTCCGCCGCCGGCCGCCGAGGAAGCGATGACAACTCCTTGAATCCTCGAGGGCCGGGCCCTGTCTGGAACGCCACACCTGCTGCTGCAGCCGCAAAGTCCCACGGCGACATGCGCGGCCAGACGGCGGCCGCCTGCCCCCACTCGACAGTGGACGCCTCCAGGGATCTCAGGCCAACGGCCGCCGACCCCTGCGGCGCGCCAGCGGTGAGTGCTGGGCCGAGGGACTGCCAAAGCGGGGAGGGGTCTGCAGTCAAAAGGTGTAGATAAGGACGGGTGGTAAGGACGCAAGACCTTTGGAGGCCGAAGTTGGGATTGTTTGGGCGGCGGACGACCAGGGAAAACGGCAAAGGACTGGCCGAAGAGGCAATTACACAAGGATGCCCTAGATGAAGGCGCGCCTCCTTCCTATGCGCGTTGACTGTAGGGCAACTCCGAGCCTATGCGAAAAGGCTCGTGTTGAATACCAGGAAGACCACCACCATGAAGTCCGGGATGCTCAGGCCGGCGGAGGTGGAACGAGGCCGCCTCCGCCGGCCGAAGCCGTCGGAAGCCGGCCGAAGGTGGCGGAAGTAAACCGTGCGCCCCCAAGAGATGACAACCTTTTGGGGGTCATGGTTTCTGGAATCCGCAACATCGTGCTGCTCGGCGGGAGCGAAGCTCGCCATCCACCCCGCCTCCTTCGGCGCCTGCTCCCCACCATCCGCTCGGAGGATCGGGAGAGGCAGGGGAGTGTGCACTAGCCGCGTGCAGTGGGCACCATGGGTGGCGAGTGTTTCGGTCCGCCTTTTCCCTTTTCCAATCTCTGCTCGACGCACGCCGTGCTTTCTGCAAAGCGTCCAAAAGGTCCGACCCTCCTGTCTCCTCCCCTCCTCCTTCTGCTCCTTCTCGTCCTCTTCGCTCTGCTTCGTCTGTCACTGGGAGGAAGAGCGTGAGAGTAAGGAGTGGAGGAAGGAGGAGCAGTAGCAGTAGGATGAGAAATGAGGGGAAGGACAGGGTGGAGTAGGAGGAATGATGAGGAAGAGCAGGAAGAGCGAGTACGGCTTTCGCACAGACCCCTCTGCGGGACGGCTTACAAGTCTACCTCTGATACGGGGATTTGAATCTATGATTCCGCTTTGTGTGCATCTGCACTTGGATTCACTGCGTGAAGAGGGATGTGCACATTGTCTTTTTCTCCTTATAGACTTGCCTATAGGAGTCCTAGCTCCATAGAGAACTGGTCTACCAGTCCCCCCTCTTCTATTCTGTCCTTGCATCGTCAAACTGTGTGCATGGTTTCCTCTGTTTCCGCATGTCTTCTTCTTCTTCTTCTTCTCCTATCCGCATGACTTCCTCCTTTCCGCACGGCTATTCAAAATGCCGTCCAAACACTCGTCCAACCCTCGTCAAACGCAGACGTAGAGCAGAGCAGAGCAGAGCAGGGTCGAGTAGAGTAGAGCGTAGATGGGTAGAGTCGAGCATAGTAGAGTAGCATAGATCGAGTATAGTCGAGTATTCCCGAGCAGCGTAGAGCCGAGCAGAGTGGAGTCTACCAGAGTAGAGTAGAGTAGGTTAGGGTAGGGTCGAGTAGGCAGGGTAAGGTGCAGTAGGGTAGAGTAGTGCAGAGAAGAGCAGTTCAGGGTACATGGTAGAGCAGAGTCGTGCATAATGGAGTGCAGTATAGTCGAGCCAAGTCGTAGGTGAGGGTAGGGTGTGGTAGGGTAGGGTAGAGTCGAGCAGCGTAGAGTAGAGTCTGGTAGATGGTGGAGCAGAGTCGGGTCGAATCGTGCAGAGTAGAATCGAGAAGAGCATCGTAAAGTGAAGTATTGACGAAGATGACGGAACGAGCGCGTAGCGTGCGATCCGTTAGCCAGAAGAAATGAAGTTAGGGGGAGTTTGAGGGGGGTGGCATCTGCATTGCAGGGTCTACTGGTCCGCCCTTTTCCCTGTTAACGGAGCCCTTAATTGGGAAAATCGGGTGCTTTACTGGCCCGCCCGTTTCCCTGTTAACGGACCGTTAACAGGGAAATTGCACGCTCGGGCAACCCTTTTCCTTGTTACCGGAGCCCTTAACAGGGAAACTCGGGTGCTTAACAGGGAACATCGGGTGACGGACGCTTTTTTCCCTGTTAACGCACCGTTGACAGGGAAATTGCACGCTCAGGTCCAATGGCGGCAGCGTGAACATCTCTGAACACCGCGGCTCCCCAGAGCGAGCAGTGACGTAAACAAGCTTATAAGACCAAGGCTCCCAGCAGAGAGCGGTGACGTAACAAGTTCTTGACACCAGGGCCCGAAACGGGCAGCAACGTAAGCTCCGCGCAAGCTCCGCGTAGGCTTCGCGTAAGCGCGTAAAGTCCTCGTCAACTTGAGGTACCTTCAAGACAGCCCATGAGAGGCCAAGCGTCCTCCAAGACGGTCCAAGATGCCTCCAAGACGACCCAAGAGGCCAGAGGCCCGTAAGATCGCCCCAAGATGGCCCACGATACCCCCAAGACGGCCCCAAGACATGTTCGAACATCTGCACGTATGCAGACGGCTTTAACGGCCTCCAAGACGGCGTAGAGAGGCCCAGACGGGCCCGAGGACGGCCCAAGAGCGATCCAGATAGCCCAGGACGGCCTCAATTCAATACGGCTCAAGAGGTCTCCAAGACCCCCCCGAGCACCCACCGATGGGCGGTCTAAGCGGGGACAAAAACGAGAGTAGGGCTTTCGCCGCCCGGGAGGCGCCCTTGGCCCCGCCCTACCTGCATAAGCTCCTCGCCAGCTTAAGGCACCTCCAAGACGGCGTGAGAGAGGCCCAGACGGGACCGAATACGGCCCAAGAGCGATCAAAGATAGCCCAAGATGGCCTCAGCACAGCCCAAGAGGCCTCCAATACACCCCAAGCAGCACCTGAGAGGAGCCCCAAAAGTGCTGAAGGACGAATAAACCATTGCTACCTTTAGGTTTATGAAGTTTTTCCAGCTCCTCGCATTTTCGGGCAAGAACGGCCCGATACAGCTCCAGAGCCCCCCGAGATTGTGCCATGAGGGCCCGAGAGGCTACCAAGAGAGCCTGAGGACGGCCCAGAAGGGCCCCAAGAGGGCCTAAGAGAGCCACAAGACGGCCCAAGTTGGGCCTGGGAGACGCCCGAGATGCTCCCAAGAGACGGTAGGTCGTCATCATCATCAACAGCAGTATTATCCTAATCTTCATTCGTGTTTGATAGCGCTCTAGTGCCTTCCCAAGACACCAACACGCCCTGGTTCCCCCTCAAGAGGCCTCCTGCAGCTTCGAGATAGCCCTAGAGGGCGCCCAGAATGCCACCAAGATGCCCCAAGAGAGCCTCCAGACGGGGAGACAGAGAAAAAACGGGCAAGCCAGCGACATCTCGCGCTCTGAAAGTAAATGCGCTTTCTGTCCCCGTGCCAAGCAGGTCTAATTGCCTTCGGCCCTTCCCGCCACCGTGCCTCGGTGGTGGGTCAGAGTTCTCAAGGATGCTTTTGGGATCTCTTCGGAGCGCTCTCGGGGGTCTCTTGGGGACAGTGTTGGGGGCCTCTTGGGGCCTCCTGTGGGGCCTCTCGGGGGTTTCTTGGGGCCTCCTGGGGGCCCCTCGGGGCCGTGGGTTCGAAATGTCCGTTCGGGTCCCCCATCCCTTTTGGAGACGTCTTTGGGGCCTCGTGGGCTGTCTTTGGATCCTCTCGGGCCGTCTTGGTGCCCTCTTGGGCTGGCCCTCCTGGAGGGTAGTAGTCGTCGTTGCCGTTGTCGTAGTCGTAGCAGCAGCAGCAGCGGCAGCAGTAGTATTAGTGGGAGGGGTGGGGGGGATGAGCGGCAGCAGGAGGAGCATGAGGGAGGACATGGAGCAGCAGCGGGCGGACGAATCGAGAAGAAGGCGGCTGCGGCATGGGCGCGCAATGGGGCCTGGGCGCCCAGGAGGAAGCGGGCGAAGGTTGAGGCCAGGCTCCTGGAGTGCGCCGGCTGCCGAACGAGGCGCGGGCGCTACACCCGCGGGGCCGCCTTCCTTCGGCGCGCTCGTCTCGAGCCCCCGCCCCGCCGCCCTTCGCCCTGGCGCTCCTTGCCCCTCTCGCCTCCTCGCCTTCGCCTTGGCTCTCACTCCTTATCCTCCTTCAGCTAGCCTCCTCCTCCTCCTTCTCCTCCTCCTCCTCCTTCTCCTCCTCTTCTCCTCTCCTCCCTCCCTCCTCTCCCCCTCTCCACCCCCTCTCCGCGGAAGTCCGGAGAAACATAATGGGAGGTGGACGAGAGAGGAGGAGGAGGAGGAGGAGGAGGAGGAGGAGGAGGAGGAGGAGGAGGAGGAGGAGGAGGAGGAGGAGGAGGAGGAGGAGGAGGAGGAGGAGGAGGAGGAGGAGGAGGAGGAGGAGGAGGAGGAGGAGGAGGAGGAGGAGGAGAGGAGGAGGAGGAGGAGGAGGAGGAGGAGGAGGAGGAGGAGGAGAGGAGGAGGAGGAGAGGAGGAGGAGGAGGAGGAGGAGGAGGAGGAGGAGGAGGAGGAGGAGGAGGAGGAGGAGGAGGAGGAGGAGGAGGAGGAGGAGGAGGAGGAGGAGGAGGAGGAGGAGGAGGAGGAGGAGGAGGAGGAGGAGGAGGAGGAGGAGGAGGAGGAGGAGGAGGAGGAGGAGGAGGAGGAGGAGGAGGAGGAGGAGGAGGAGGAGGAGGAGGAGGAGGAGGAGGAGGAGGAGGAGGAGGAGGAGGAGGAGGAGGAGGAGGAGGAGGAGGAGGAGGAGGAGGAGGAGGAGGAGGAGGAGGAGGAGGAGGAGGAGGAGGAGGAGGAGGGAGGGAGGAGAGGAGGAGGAGGAGGAGGAGGAGGAGGAGGAGGAGGGGAGGCGGAGGAGGAGGAGGAGGAGGAGGAGGAGGAGGGAGGAGGAGGAGGAGGAGGAGGAGGAGGAGGGAGGAGGAGGAGGAGGAGGAGGAGGAGGAGAGGAGGAGGCGGAGGAGGAGGAGGAGGAGGAGGAGGAGGAGGAGGAGGAGGAGGAGGCGGAGGAGGAGGAGGAGGAGGAGGAGGAGGAGGAGGAGGAGGAGGAGGTGGAGCAGAAGCAGGCGCAGACAGATACACTCGAGGAGGTGAGGGAGTAGTAGGAGGAGCGATCAGGACACTGAGGATGAGCGCTAGAAGGAGGGGAGAAACAGGGAGGATTGCGGTCATCCGGGATAATGATGAATATGAAGAGACATGGGGAGGAGGGGGCAGGAGGCAGAGGAAAAAGAGAAAGGATGAGCACTTCGAGGAGGGGGATCATGCGGAGGATGAGGAAGACGGCGGAAGAGGTGGAAGGCAGCACTAGCTAAATGGAGCCAGTCGTTTCACATACACCAGCAACTCTTAGCGAGTTCAACCCCGTCCTCCAGTTCGTCGGTTTCGCGCTTCTTGCTTTAAAGGATCGGCCAGACTTGTATTTCAGTCGGGGCAAGGGATGGGAATCGAAACAGCAAGAGCTCGCGGACGAGGTCGACCGCCACTGGGGCCTTCGGTGGAGCTCCCCCTGGGGCCACGAATCGCTGTACAGAGTGGGGGTCCCGCATGCGCGCGCAGCCACTGGGGCCTTCGGTGGAGCTCCCTCTGGGGCCGCGAAGCGCTGTACTGGGTGGGGGAAGCGCATGCTGATGAGGGCAGAGGCAAGCAGGGGAGCTCACTGGAGCCTTCGGTGGAGCTCCTTATGGGGTCACGAAGCGCTGTACAGCGTGGGGGTCTCGCATGCGAGATCAGCCGCTGGGGCCTTCTGTGGAGCTCCCTGTGGGGCCACGAAACGTTGTACAGCGGGGGGGTCCGCATGCGAGAGCAGCCACTGGGGCCTTCGGTGGAGTTCCTTATGGGACCATAAAACGCTGTACAGCGTGGGAATCCCGCACGCGAGAGCAGCCACTGGGGCCTTCGGTGGAGCTCCCTATGGGGCTGCGAAATGCTGTGCAGCGTGAGGTTCCGCATGCGCGAGCAGCCACTGGGGCCTCCGGTGGAGCTCCCTAGGGGACCACGAGGCGTGTGAGGGGTGTACCACAGTGAGGGAGGAGGGTCAGGAAGGAGGGGGAGGAGGAGAGGAGAGGAGGAGGGGACGCGGGGCGCTATCTCTTCAAAACGAGGACCCAACACCACAGGATAGCTGAGAGGGGGAAAACGGTCCCCCGGGATCTGGGGTTTTATGGTCCCCGGACGCACTTGGAAGAGGTCCACCCAGCCCTGCCGCGCCTCCCAGGGCGCCTTGCCGGGTTGCCCAGCAGACCCAAAGCGATCAGAGAAGTGGTCGAAGAGGCGCAGGAGAGTCCCAAGACAGCGCAAGACGGCCTGGAGACGGTCCAAGAGGCCCCCCAGACGGCCCAAGAGGCCCCTAGACGCCTCAAGAGGCCGTCAGGCGGGCCCCGACGAGGCTAAAATCTTGCCATTTCCATGGGCAAACGTACATTTTCAACAGAGTCGCTTTCTGTGTCGTAGCAGCGTTCACGACGGCCCAAGAGGCCTCCGAGACCGCCCCAAGACGGCCCAAGGGGCCCCTAAGAGGGCTTCAAGACAGCCCAAGAGGGCTCCAAGACTGACCCAAGACGGCCCAAAAGAAGCTCACGAAATCCCCAAAGGCTCCCAAGAGAGACCCACGAGGGCCATGGGAGATCCCTAGGAGGACCCAATATGGCCCCAAGAAGGCCCGTAGAGGGCCCCAATTCTACAAGAAGGCCCCGTCACGGCCCAAGAGGGGCCTAAGAAGGCCCAAGCAGGTTTCAAAAGGACCCCCAAGACGGCCCAGAGAGGCGCCCAGAGGCCTCCAGAGGTCCCCAAAGTTCTTGCGAGGCCGTCGTGTGGCCCCCGAGAGGTTCTCCAACGAGGGGCCTCCGCAAAAAGACCTGCGGCAGACGGGGAATCAACGCCAGGCGAGAGCGAGGATGAATGAGAGGAACGATGTGGAACCACAAGGCGTTGCTTTCCATTGCCCTGCATTTCGCGACCAGGCAACTTGGGCCACGAGCGAGCCCGTGTGGTGGCCACGCGAAGGACCCCGAACAACATTCCTTTGCATGGTCGTGCGCGTCTTCGGGAAGGCGTCTTCCAACGAAATACAACAAACTGACCCTGCCGTGCGTCTTCCGGAAGGCGTCTTCTTACGAAATACACGAAACTGACCCACATCCTGGGTTTGCAACAACATTCCCAGAAATCCGTGGCGAATTCGGGTTTGGGTGTCTCCAGGTAGCGTTCTCGTCGCCAAGTCATCGGGTCCGCCTCGACATTCGACACAAACCGCACCCCAAGACAAATCGGGGTGGCGCACAAACATGTAGATCGAGACTGAGAGCAAATGAGGAATGGGCAGCAGGACTTGAAAGGAACGGCCAACTTTCGAAGGCCAAAGAGGACGACGCCAAGTGCCACCATATGCGAAGCTTGAAGGACCAAGGTGAGTGGCGCGAAGCGGCAACGCAGTCTGTTCTGTTATATCACATTATATTATATCGTATCATAACGTAGAGTAACATGTCATGTTGTAGGACAGAGCTTCATTGTACATTTCATGTTCGTTTAAGACATTCTATGTAAGGTGCCATGGGGTATGTGGTAGTGAACGGTATAACGTAATGCGATATGATACCAGATCGTACCACATTTTATTGCATCACATTGAAGTGTTGGTTCGTCATGTTGTAATGTTGGATTTCGTATGATATTTTGTTGCACGGTCATATGGCACAGTCTAGTACATCACGAAATGCTGTATTTTAATGCATTTCATTTTCATTGAATTACCTGATCTTGAATTGCAGTAGTCCCTAGTTTATCAAACCATCTTCTATCACACTATATTTTGTCACTGGCAGTATATGCTATCGCATGCAATTGCAGTGGTATGTGCCATCTTCTGTATGTTCCACCATGTCCTGTTATGCGATATTAGTGTATATTCCCGTGTGCAATGTATTACACTAACATATCAATTTATCCATCACCATTGTAAACTATTTCTAACTACCCAATACCATGTTCCATTGCTGTCTGCTCTATCATAACCTGTGCACTGCCCTTATTTTGCAACACATGTTGTGTAGTATTTGTTTCGTGATTTCTTGCCGTACTATGTTATATCGTAGCATCGTTGTACTGCATCACATTCTAGCACAGTATAGGCTAGTAGTTTGCGATGCTCGGTAGTATGTGAACACTTTCCCATCCTAGTATCGTATACTGTGATATGCCAGGTGGTGCTGTACCAAAGTGCATACTACTAGAATATGCGATATCGTCTCATATTTTATTGTAGCCGTGTTCTTTACTTTTATATTACGTCAGATTCCACCATTTCATATTTTATCATGCTACATTTGACATGCATTTGAATGACAGTGTACACTCAAAGTTCATCTTATCATACTCAGTATTGTAATGTGTGGTTTCCGCATGTGATATTATGTTCAAGTCCACCATGCAGGATTAGTTCTATGTGTTCCGCATTTCCAGTGTAGTATCTTCTCTTCCCTTATATCGTTATTCATGTTTTAGTATATCATTGTATAGCGTAATTTACTGTATCATACCTTGAAATATTAAGAAATATAATGCTATATAGTACAGTCCCATGTATGTATGTATGCATGTATATATATACGCACACACATATGTATATATCAAATGGTAAGACCCCCCCCCCCGGATGGCCCACAGATAACTCGGACCCCCCAATGATCCCAGGGCCGCTCCGTGCTGGCCCGAAGGTACGGCCAAGACGGGCCACGAAAGCCCCAGAGAGGTGCAAGAGGGCTCCAGGAGGGCTCCACGACGACCCAAGATCGTTCCAAGAGGGTCCAAGACCGTCCAAGAGCGTTCGGAGATCGCCTCAGATGGCTTCAGAACAGCCCAAGAGAGCCCGCAGACGGTCCCAGAGGCCACCCAGACGACCCCCGAATAGGCTTCAGTAGGCAAACGTATCATTCATGTTCGATGAGTTTTTGACGGTTTTTCAGGTTCTCGCCTTCCCGTGCTTCCGACGGCCCAGGATGGCCCAACAGCCACAGATCATCGCCCCATCACGCTTCAAAATGCGCCCAAACTCATCCCAAAACTTCCCAACATGGTTGAAGATGTCCAAGAGAGCCTCCAGACGGCCCAAGACAGCTCCGTGAAGTTCCGAAGACGCCCCACAGAGAGCCTCAATAGGGCCCCCCAGAGGCCCCGAAGAGGACCTCTAGACAGCCAGAGCCCCCTGAGACAGACCAGAACGGCTCCAGGACGGCCTAACAGGGTTCGAAAACAGCCCCAAAGGGGCCCCAGGAGGACCCCCAGGGGACCTGGAGAGGCCAGATTCATACATTTCTGCAAAGTGTTTGCTTCCTGTTTGGACTCTTCCGTAGGGTTTTGCTCGAGGCTTCCGCTGATGTCTACTCCGGATGCCGCCTGACATGGCGGACGATGTCCACCGCCCGCCGCTGTGCCGCGCATGCTCTGCCCAGCACACCTACTACCCTCAACACTTAGACCCGGGGCCTTTCCTGCTACGGCAGCCGCTTCCGTCGCTGGCCTTCTTTACGCGCGTCTTGTATTTCTGGCACAGTGCTCAGGTGATGCTGAGTCTTTCGCCGTGCGCAAGCGGCCAGCCTCCCGCGGACGTTCCAGCTCAGATACGCTGCATTGCACTCGCTGCGATCAGGACGTCCCGCGGCTGGACTTCAGCATCAACCAGCGCAAACACTCCTCCCGCGTATGCATCGCTTGCCATATGAAGTGCCTTCGCCACCGACCTCGACTGGTCGCATGACAGCGTCTGCCGCGAATTCAGGGTAGTGGGTCGACTGCCCCTTCAAGACGTGCCGTTCTCCTTCGGGGAAATGAGCCGAGCTTGCCCCCATTGCTCAGCCCCCCTCTTCCATACCGAAGCGCCTATGTTCTGCTGCAGCAGAGGCAAGTGGGCGGTCCCATTCGACCAAGTGTTCTCCTTCCCAGCACCCGCCCTTTTGGAGATATTCCGCTCAACTTGGCCAGCTCGGGACTCCGCGGGCGAGCTCGTGCGCGATCCCACCAATTCTCTTTGTCTGACATTGTTCACGGCGGCCAGTCGCTGCTACAACAACTTCTTGGCACGGTGTTCGCGAGATCCAGAGCGCTGGAAGGAACTCCGAGTCGGCAACTGCATGCGCCCTTCCAACCTCCGGATCTACGGCCTCATGTACCGGCGATTACTCACTGCAGCCGACCCCGCCGCTGAGATATCTCGTCGTCGACCCTCAAAAACGCGTTCGAAACCTACTGCGATGCAGCTGGACATGCCGCTGCTCCGTAGCTCCGAATGCCTCCTATTGCCCATGAGCCTTATCATGACTGAAATCAAGCGCCGCGGGGCTCTACGCCGCGCTGACCCCGACGCAGCGGTGCATTTGAAATGGGACGAGGGTATCAACAAGCTCGCCGTCATTATCGACGCGCGCCCGGACCACCACTTTCAGCCTCGCACAGTCACTTTCCGACTGCACTCCTCCGCCGCCCCCAAGTATTTCCATCCCATGCGCCATTTCTACGAGCCGCTGTCCTACGTCCTACCCATTGTGGTTCCCGTCCGCCGGGCGTGGGTGGAGCCCGGATGCGACGGTCGACGGCGCGCGCATCAGCCAAATGCGGTGGTGCCGCCAATGCATGCTACGGCTGTGTCGCATGCGCGCTTGCGGACGACTGCTCAACGAATGGCTCGTCAACGTGCACTGTCGCATCGGAGACGAAAGATCGAGTCTCTTCCGGCGTGACCAGCTCAAGCTGCGTGGCAGTCGACGTCAAGTCTGCGAGATGGTTGCTAACTCCGCCAGCCAAACTCATAATTACTGTGGCCCGCGTGTTGTCGCCCTCCAGCGTGCCGGGCTCCCCGTGCCACCTCCGACGTCTTAGAGTCGACTCTTGAGAGCTGGTGCGTCCTAAAAGATCGCCCTTTCTTCATCGCCTTAAGTTGCAACCCGTAGCGGCCAGAAGTTCAGTCGGCCCTCCTGCCTGGACAAACTGCTGCTGCCGGGGGTTCCACGCACGACTCTTGGATACGGCTTCCTTTCTCATGGCCGACTTCTGCGGGCGCCAAAGGTGCATCATCCGCGACATTGGGTGCCAGATGCGCGGTCTTCCTCATGCCCGCATTGTGCTCGCAGTGTGGAGCCAGTTCTGTACGCCCGAGGAGATCGATGCTCTCATATCGTGCAAAGTCCGTCCTGAACCTGGCCCAGTCTGCATTTCTGCTTCGTGTGGTTCATCGGTGCAGTCATTGTTGCAACCCCGACGACCCGGCCCAAGAGTGCATCAAAGTCTGCCCATGGCCCTTCACACCACCGAGGTCGACGCCCGAAGGTACCCGCAGCACCGCCGACGCCCGAGCTCTGACACTTGCCCGAAATGCCAGTGTGGCGGGCCCACAAGGCCGCTATGCTCACGACACACATCAAAACATACACCCCCAAAACATTCAAATTCACGAGAAAACCGCACTCTGTCGTTCACGCGCCGTGCTGGGATACGAATTCCGCGCTCCTGCGCAAGCGATGATGATCAACAGGCAAAATGATGTAGCGAAGCGAAGCGAGCCAACACTATCTTGTATATATATATATATATGTATATATATATATATATGTATATGATATATCTCTGTCCATTCTTGGTTTCTTTCTCTCTATATATACCAATATCCCCCTTTCGGCTTCGTGTATATATACATATATATACACACGCGTATTATCTTCAGTTCCTGTACAGTCTCTCTCTCTCTCTCTCTCTTCGTCTCTGCCTCTCTCTCTCTCGACCCTTTTCCTCAGCTCTCTCTCTCTCTCTTTCTTTGTTTTTGTTATATCTCTCTGTCTTTCTCGGTGTGTATATAGATATACATAAATCTACTTCGCTTTGTACCCTTACCCTCGTAATTTGCTGTGCTCTGGATGCCTTATCTGTTCCTTTGTAATACTATATGTTCTTTCTCGCTCTGCTCAACTATGCTCTCCCCTCTCGGATCTGTATTTTTGTTTTGTACTGTGTGCCGTCTTGCTCTCATGGTGGTTGCAAGGGACCGGGTAGTTGCCCGCAGCCCAGAACGCGAGGACACGGGATTTTTCAGCGCTGGGATTTCCGGATTCATCATTGTGGACCTGAGAAGTCGGCCAGAACCAGGACACCAGGAACTGGGAATCGGAAATCTTGAAACCTGGCCGCCCACCGAAACCGGTGTGTTTCTAAACCTACTTAAGAAAAGTGTTAGGAGTTCTCCAGTGCAAGCGCTGGTTGGGGGAAATGCGCATCTAATGCTTCTGTTGGTGAACTGTTGGCCAGCGTGGCAACAAAGGAGCGACTCATTGCATTTTGGAGGTGACAGGTATGCTGCGTAAGATGTGTGGTGTAAGCTATGGTGTGTAAGTTGGGTGGGGCGGGCTATATGGTGTGAGCCATTGTTGTAAGATTTGGGGGTGTGAGCTATGTAGTGGAAGCTAGAGGGTGCAAGCTATGCGGTGGAAGACCTGTTGTGTAAGCTTTGTGGTGTGAGCTATGTGGTAGAAACACTGCGTTGCAAGCGATGTGGTGCAAGCTCTGCGGTGGAAGCTATGTTTTGTACGCTCTGTGGTGGACACGCAGGGGGCGCCCACGGGACGCCAACGAGCGGACACGGGCGCTTGCGAGGCGAAGCCTCGGGACCCCCCCCCCAGCGCACGAGGCGCTTGCGAGGCGCCCACGAGCGGGCACGGGCGTCAACGCGGCGAGTCCTCGGGAATCCCACTCAGCGCACGGGGCGCCCACGGGCGGGCACGGGCGCCAACGTGGGGAAAACCTAAGACATCCATACAATTACCTCAGAAATCCGGCTCAGAAGACCTAGGTGCAAGCACTGTTTTGGAGACGGGGGGTCCTCAGTGACCACGCCCTTCTGGAGTCCCAAACGTCGCCTTCACTGGGCCCTCTTGAGGCGCTCTTGGGGCACTATTGGGCGCTCTTGGGGCTATTACGGGGCCCTCCTGGGCCTATCCTGGGGCTCTTTGGGGCTATCTTGGAGACATGCTGTGACCGCATCGGCCATAGGCGAGAAGGCCAACATCTTTTTTTTATTTTTATCTGTGGCCTCTCATGTGCGTCCTTGGGAGGCTCCGTGGCCACTTTTGGACCCGTCTTTTGTTGGGGGGAGGATCTTGGAGTTTCTGTGACCCATCTTGAAGATTATTTCGAGCGATCTTACTGTGCCATCTTAGATTTCATCTCGGGCTCTCTGGGGCCTTCTTGACGCTATATTTGGCTAACTTGGGCACTCGAATCTCTCGCTCTGCTCGCCACTCAGACCCAGGGGGGAGGTATGGGGGAGGGGTAAGCCCCTCCCCGAAGGAGAAGGAGATGGCTGAAAGAAGAAACGCGCTAGACAAACTGCGCACATGCGGCTGGTGGGACTCCTTGTACCACCTACGCCCAGAAGGCTGGTCGGATCACCGAGTCATGTATTACTGCGTGCGCTGTTGGGTGCAGTTTGCCACCTGTTTGCCAGCCCCTTCGACCTGCTCCTCCTTTTCCTCCTCCTGCTTCGGCTCCTCCTCCTGCCGCACCTCGCTGTCCTTCTTCCCGCCCTCCTTCTCCCTCCCCCCTCTCTCTCGTCCTCCCTCTCCCCCTTCTCGTCGTCGTCGCCGTTGCCGTCGTCCTTTTCCCTCTTCTCCCCAACTCGGCTGCCTTCGTTCATTCTTCTAGACTCGTTCGCACGTTCCGGGTTTCCCAAGCTGGGTGCCGTAGGATCATGACCAACACCGCCGAGTTCACGTTCTGCCCTTCGTGCTCCGAGAGGTCGGAGAAGTGCATGATATGCGGTGCCTCTTGCTCCGGGGTCGAGGGGCAGACTGGCATATAAGAGTGGGGTGACGATGCTGATGATTATGATGTTGATGGTGATGCTGACGATGCTGATGATGATTATGATGATGATGCTGATGCTGATAATGATGCTGATGATGATGATGATGATGCTGGTGATGGTGGTGGTGGTGATGATGCGGCTGCGGCTGAGGCTTAGGCTGAGGCCCTGATGATGATATTCATGCTGATGCTGCTGATGATGGTGGCGATGCTGGTGACGGTGACGATGATGACGATGATGACGGTGATGCTGCTGATGGTGACGATGACGATGACGATGGCGATGACGATGACGACGACGAGGAGGGGGACGACGAGGACGAAGACGACGACCATGACCACAACGATGATGACGACGACGACTACCATGATCATACTGATACTGATGATGGTGATGATGATGGCGACGATGATAATGAGGATGTTGATGCTGCTGATGATGATGATAGTAATGATGATGTTGATGATGTGATGCTGATGATGATAGTGGTGGTGGTGATGCTGGCGATGATGCTGATGATGATGATGCCAATGCTGATGATGACGACGCCGACGACGACTATGATGATGCTGCTGACGATGATGATTCTGATTTTGATGATTATGATGATGATCATGATAATGATGCTGATGCTGATGTTGTTGTTGATGATGATGATGGTGGTGGTGGTGATGGTGATGGTGATTGTGACGATGATGAGGAGGACGAGAAGGAGGATGAGGAAAAGGATCAGGATGAGGGGTAGGCTGGGAATGGGGCGAGGCTTAGGAGCAGAAACAGCTTGATAGCAATATGGGCGGAGGTTGAGTGGGAGGAGGCGCAGGAGGAGAATGAGGAGGATGAGGAGGACGAGAAGGGGGAGGATGACGGGGAAGATAATGATACTATTGGAGGAGCAGGACCAGGAGGATCAGCTCGAGGAGAAAGACGACGAAGAGGAGGGAGGGCGGACGATGATGATGCTGATGCTGATGCTGATGATGCTGGTTATGATGATGATGCTGATGATGATGACGATGACGCTGATGATGATGGTGACGATGATGATGATGATGATGATGATGATGATGATGATGGTGACGATGCTGGTGATGCTGCTGATGATGGTGGCGATGCTGGTGATGACGAGGATGAGGCTGATGCTGATGCTGACGGCGGATGGCGGCGATGATGCTGATGATGGCGATGATGATGCTGATTGTGATGATGATGATGATGCTGATGATGATGATGATAATGACGATTGTGATGATGATGATGATGCTGATGATGATGATGATGATGATGATGATAATGACGATGGTGATGATGATGATGAGGCTGCTAATGATGATGCTGATGACGATGCTGATAATGCTGATGATGCAGCTGATGATGGTGACGATGATGCTGCTGATGATGATTGTGATGTTGATGCTTCTGATGATGATAATGACGATGATAATGACGATGTCGATAAGATGATGCTGCTGACGATGATGCTGATGGTGATGATGATACTGATTCTGATGATGAGGAGGAGGAGGAAGAGGAGGAGGAGGAGGAGGAGGAGGAGGAGCAGAGGAGGAGGAGGAGGAGTAGGAGGAGAAGAAGGAGGAGTGAGAAGGAGGAGGTACGGGAAAGGGACGGGGCATTGGGAGGATGAGGAGGATTGAGTGGCATGGGGTGGGTGGCGCAGTTAGGGGGAATGATGGCGGATGGAGGGGGACGACTCATATCGAGCCAGGGTAGAGACAGCACAGGGAGCAGCTTTCTTTCATATCTGAGGTCGCAGAAGCTTTTTTTTGATAGTTCCATTTCGCGTGCAAGTTTGGGATTGATTTGAGAGTCAGCATGGATTTGGGTGATGGTTGAGACGGTCGAAATACTCAGTCCCGATTGGAAATATGTTTGTTCAAGCTTATCCAGTTTTACCAGTTGGCGTTTGTGGCTGGGTTTTCCTTGTCAGAAATGACATCATGCAAGGAGCATGGAGCGGTGCTCAACAGGTATGTTCAGATCGCCAAGAACGAATGGGGGAGGGCTTGAAAGTGAGGCCAGCGTGATTTGCTTCTGAAGTGGTACGCAGCCGCCCACGACATGCACTGACGTCAGAGCATATCTCATGTTGCCGTAGTGGTTGGTGTTCTGGAATCACGGCCATGCCAGTCAAGCAGGTTCGCATGCGTCGGGTGCAGTACCTGCCGCAGAGCTGCCGCAAATCAGCGAGGACGGCGTCCGGTCTTGCGTGAACGCTGTCGTGCTGCACAGTCTTTCTTCAGACGGTGATTCCACATCCTACCTCCGCTCGCCATGATTGGGAATGTTGTGTGCTATTGTGGACGCAGTCAGCAAGCACATCTTGGCAATCCCGTGTTCGTCCTCTCTACATTCCATGCTCTCTCGCTGCGTATTTCGCTCGCTGCTCGTGATGCGTGTCGCGCCGCCCGTTCTGGCCGACCATGCTTCGACGCGACACGCGAAGCACGTCCTGGCCCCCAAGATCAGCTCTCTCCGCTCTCTCCCAGCTTTCCGCAGCCTCGGATCCCACGAAGAGAGCGCGATGCTGTCAGCTTGCAGGGCACAATGCGTTGCAGGGCCCGTTCGCCGCGGCACGCTGAGCAACAGTTGCTGACCGTATTGGTGCAGGTCTCTTGTGCGTTGCAGGAGTCTGTCCTGCTGTCCTGCTGGAGCCGCAGCCGCAATAACGGTTGTCGTCGCGGAGGAGGCTCCCAGCATCCGAATGTTACTCGCCGAACGGTCCCAGCAGCGAGGCCTAGACGCAAGCTGGGGACGGCGGTGTCTGTTCCGAGTTGTCCCAGTGGCACTTGCTCAGAATTACTACGTGCTGTCCCCAATATCCTGCTCTTCCTCCTTCCCTTCTCTTCCCTCCTCCTCCTGGAAGGACCCTCTTCCTCCCCCATTCCCTCACAGCTTCTCTTGTCTCGCACTGCATGATGCCCAGAGGCCCCAGACTCCAGAGGCCACGGGCGCACCCACCTGGACTGAGTTAGGCACGGACGTCATCCGCAGCGGTGTTGGTTCGTTCGTGCATGCGCCGTTGGACGGATTGGAAAACAAGAAAAAGCCAGAAACAGTCGAAGACAGGAACAACAACGAAACAATTGGTAAGCATTTTGTTTTGTTGTCTTTTTTATTTTTTTCTTCTGTGCTCTGGAGATCGGAGACCTTGGAGAGGCACCTGGACGGGGCCCTCAGGATTCCCAGGCGCCCAGGGGGGAGCAGAAGGCGGAGCACGGGGGCCGACAGTGGAGCGACGGGGGACCCACAGGCTTCCCGCGGTTCTGGTGCGCTCCGGGATGCCCCCCGGGCAACGCCTGGAGGGGCCCGATCAGATCTCCCAGTCGCCATCTTGCGGCCTCCCTCGGGCCCCCCTGTTTGGCTTCTGCACAGCTCTTTCGTGCTTGATGCCTCTGCCCCTCTGTCCTCCCTTACTTCTCCCCCTCCTCCTCATCCTCTCCCCCCTCCCCCAGACATCCGGCGTTTCGAGTTTTTTTGAGACACGGCCCCTGACATCTCGACCACTTCCCGAGGACAAATTTTTCATCCCGAGTCTTTCTGTTGACGGTTCCGATGCGCGGTAATTGCCCCGCAGAGCACAAAACACTGACAATCATCCGCCTCGATTTTTTCGAGATGCCCGATGTCTGGGTCCTCTTCCTCCCAGGAGTCGGTGTTGCACGGCGCGGCGCCCGCGGCCGCCACCGTCCCGCCGGTGTACTGCGGCGCCCACGACGCCCGCAGCAAGCGCCCCAAGGGGCCGTCTCGGTGCCGCCGCGCTCTGCTCCTGCAGGGGGAGGAGTTGCGGCGGCGAGCCCGGGGGGCACTTGGAGCCGGCTGGGCATCTGAGGTGGCCCAGCACTGGTCCGGACATAGCCACGACCCCTTGCGAGGGGAGCCGGGGAGCGATTGGGCCCCGAAGTCCAGAAAATGGACCAGACTCGCTAAAAAAAGTCTGCCGTAGCTGGTTTTCTTCGGGTGGCGGCAGTTCTGGTCCTTGGAGTGGGGCGGGCGGCGCCGTTACACATCATCGGACCGAGTCCCGCTGAGCCCAGTCCCGCCAACGCCCGACAGCACTGGTTCTGGCGAGCGGGAAGGGCGCGGAATGGTTCGAAGTTCTGGGTTCGAGCATGTTTTTTTTCGGCCTCGGGGGGCCGTTTTCGGGCCCCAGGACCAGCAAAAACGCATACGGGGTGCAAAGTTGCAACTGGTGGACACTGGGAGGGGTCTGGGGACCAATTTTGAGACATATTGCCCTTATCTCCTCTTCCTGACTGCTGTTCTCGAGGTCCAGCCAGGTCAGAGCCCAGCCGCCTCCAAAGGGGCAGGCCTTTGAGACGGCCTGCTCCCTCTCACTTCCCCACCTGGGCCCGCCGCGGACTGGCGAGGGGGTAGGGGAGTCATGTTTTTCAGTGCGGGCGTTGTTCCTCGATTTCGGCGCCCATGGGTCCTTCATTGCGCCCCTGGGCCATCAAACATGGATCTGGGTCGAAAAACTGACCCTGGGGCAAGGGGCCGGGAGGTCTGGGGCCGAGGACTGAAAAAATGATGTCGTCAGATCGATGGGTCGGAGGAGGACAAGGTACCGATACTGCGACCCTTGCCTCGTTTCCGTATTTTCGGGCCTCCCCTCGTCGCCACGGCTTTATTCGCCTTGCCACAGCTGGCAGAACGCACCTCGGGAGAGCTTCTGGGAGTAGCGGGATCGGTACCTTTCGTTTTCCCAGGAGAGAGAGAGAGAGAGAGAGAGAGAGAGAGAGGAACCTTTCGGAGGTCCCCCCAGGAAAGTCGCCCCTTCACCGAGGATCTCGGACGTTTCCGTCGGGTTCTCGGTGGTGCTCCGGCTCCGGGATGCCTTCAGCGGCTGCGCCACGCCGAGAGCGTTCGGGGGGTGCCCGAATCGTCCCCGAACGGCCGCCGGAGAGTCGAGCTATGACCCGAACTCCGAAAACCAAGGGGTCGACGACAGGGGGGGTTGTGGGGGGGGATGGTGGGACACGCCAGGTGCGCTCGCGCCATACCTGACATTCGTCCTTCCCGCCCAACCCTTCCCATTGCGCTGAGTGTCTATCGTTTTTTTTGTTCTCCCTTTTTCCCAACCATCCTGTGGTGTTGGGTCCTCGTTCTGAAGAGACGGTCCCCGCGTTCTCCTCCTCTCGTGCCCCTCCCCTCCTCTCTACCGTCCGCATGCGTCCCGCACACCCAGTACAGCGTTTCGTGGCCCCATAGGGAGCCCCACCGAAGGTCCCAGTGCTATCGTGTGCTACCGTCCGCATGCGTCCCGCACCGAAGGTCCCAGTGCTACCGTCCGCATGCGTCCCGCACACCCAGTACAGCGTTTCGTGGCCCCACAGGGAGCCCCACCGAAGGTCCCAGCGCTACCGTCCGCATGCGTCCCGCACACCCAGTACAGCGTTTCGTGGCCCTCCTCCCCCTCCTCCCTGCGTTTCACCCACCCAGTACAGCGTTTCGTGGCCCCATAGGGAGCTCCACCGAAGGCCCCAGTGCTCCCGTCCGCATGCGTCCCGGAAGCCCAATTTGGCATTTTCACCCACCCAGTGCAGCGTTTCGTGGCCCCATAGGGGGCTCCACCCAAGGCCTCAGTGCCACCATCCGTATGCGTTCAGGAAATGTAGTTTGGCATTTTCACCCGCGCAGTGCAGCGTTTCGTGGCCCCATAGGGGGCTCCACCGAAGCCCCCAGTGGGACCGTCCGCATGCGTCCCGGTAGCCCAATTTGGCATTTTCACTCACTCAGTAGAGCGCTCCGTGGCCCCGTAGGGAGTTTCACCGAAGCAGATATTCACAATTACGGTACCCACAACTGCATATGGTTGGGATCTTCGCCAGGATAATTTTCTTCTCTATCTCTATCTCTCTTTCTCCTTCTCTCCGCCGACGGGTGTCCTAGCGGACCTGGAACCCCCAAACAGACACCAACGTGTCAGGTGCAATCAGAGAAGGGGAACTGTGTACGTTTGAGCAGGAGGTGGCGGATGAGCTGGAGGATGAGCAGGAGGACAAGGAGGAGGATTAGGAAAGAGGAGGACGAGGAGGAACAGCAGGAGAAGGAGTGTGAGCAGCGGGAGGAGCAGGAGAACCTTTGAAAGCGGATGTGGGCAAATTTGCGGGAATACAGCATGAGACAACGATGAAGAAGGACCTCGGACCCAGAAACGTGGCCTGTGTTGGGCCAAGAGCGCCATTCTGAACGACGGGAGCAAAGCCCAGCACCGTTTTGAGAACGTTCCGATCGGAATAACCAGATGTCAGATCAGTTGTTATTCTATAGGCTTACGCCACATCCGCCGACCCCTTTACCGACTTGGGGACCTCCTATTGTTGTCCTGGGGCGTACTTCTGTCGTCTTGTTTCTTTGGGGGGGCGGGCTCGGGGCTCCTCGGGGCCACCCCCGAGCTGTTCTGGGGGCATTTTGAGCCGTTCAGGGGGCGAACCTTACACGTCTGGAGACCCCGTAGGGGTTGGCAGATGCGGATTGTATTGCATGTGTCCAGACACGCGACAAGGCAGAGGCTACAAAGTGATCCACCTGGTCTGATCTGGGCCTTTACGCTAGTCCGCACCAGGGTCGTTCGTTCGTGCCGCGCTCTCTTCCGAGCGAGGGCCACTGTTCTGGATCCGCGTCATTCCGCATTCTTGGCGCCCCGCCACCGTGCCTGGGTTGTGGGGCTGAGGCCAATCGGATGGTTGATGGGTCTCGTGGGAGGCCCCTCGGGAGCGTCCTGGAAAC
>CAUYUJ010015634.1:313021-320867 GCA_963575745.1 Prorocentrum cordatum
AGAAAAGTGGCCCGCGCTGGGGCGAGAGCGTCATTCTGAAAGATGGGAGCAAAACGCCGATCCGAAAATGAGGCCGACGCTGCAGCGGGAGCACCATTTTGAAACACCGAAAACAATCGGACTGCAACACACACACACATAACACAACACATGCTTTGACATCATGTGTGTAACAAACAAGAGCACGCGGCAGGGGACAGGGAAGATTCGTATCCATTTCGTTTCAACGGTGGAGGAGGAGGCGGGATAGGTGGAGGTGTAGGAGGAAGCCGCGAGGCGAGCGAGTGGCAGCCGGTCCGCCCGGTTCCCGCCGACGGACCTGGTGCAAGCCCCGGGGGGCCTCAGTACAAAAACCCGGCGACGTCGAACACGAGCACCCGGTGCCGCCCCGGCCAAAAGAACTTCCCGTTCATGGTGACGATGAGGCAGGGCTCGCAGTCGCCGAACTCCCGTCCAGAGGAGCCCCACCAGCAGCCCAAAAAGGCATCGTCGAACATCTTCCCGAGCAGCACCGTCTGCTATAGCTCTGGACCAGGCCCTCCGACTCGAAGAGCGCCTTCTTCAGGTCCGTCTGACACTCCCCCACCTTGATGTCCATGGCACGGTGCAGCACGTCGTACTGCACCTCCTGCTTTTTGGTCATTGTGCTGAGCTGCGCCTCGGGCACGTCGATCCGCTTCGCCAGAGCATCGGCACGCTGTGGCTGAGAAGCCAGGGGCGCACGATGCCGTAGGTCTCGAAGCTGCCGTTCCAGCTCGTTCACCTTCTGCTGCAGTGCCTCGGACTGCTGCTGCATCCCCTTCGCCTCGTGGTCCTTCACCTTGGTCAGCTCAAATGTGGACTGGAGCTGAGCCTCGAAGGAAACGAGCTGCTGCCGTAGTTCGTTCGCCCTCACGTCCATCACGCACCCAATGAGACATGAGCCATTTGGCAGCCACACTTTCCACCAGTGGCCGCTTCCGTCAGAGTTCGCTCCATCTTCTAGCTTATGCACCCAGTGGTCGAATCCCTCGACCGCGGCCTCAACCGATGCGAGCCTCCCGTGGAAGTTGATCAGCTTGTCCCGATCTTCGTCAGGGCGTTGCCGATCTCGAACGCGATGCCAAAATCGAAGACGCTCGCCTCCGGGGCGTCCTCGAGCGCTGCGTCCGGTTCCCCTCCGTCTCCTGCCTGGCCATCACAGTCGCGCGACTCAGGATCTCCTTCCCCATCGAGCTGATGGTATTCAAAGGCTGGGGCATCGGGAGTGGTTCCCTTGGCCTGGCCGTCGATGCCCTGCGGAGGAGGGGTTGGGGGAGGGGTTGGGCCCCACTACGAGGTCTGCGTGCTCAGTCGGGACCTCCAGCACGGTCTCCTCCTTCTTGCGCGACTTGACCTGGGCCTCCAGCCTGCTCAAGATCGCCCTCATGGTCTCCAGGTCCCACTCCCGCGGGGCCGCTGAAGGCCGAACCACGGCCACGACCTGGTGGTCCACCTCGAACTCCTGCTCGTCATCCAGGTCCTTATCCGTGATCTGCAAGTTCGGGAACTTGGGAACATGCGATAGAGGCTGCACGCTCCAGATATCCTCCTCGATCTCCTGCTTGGTCTCCGTCTTGACTTAAGGCGGCGGCCTGTCCCACGCCCGCTTCAGGGCCCCCCCCCCGCTACCTCCAGCCGTTCGCGCCAGAGCACCTCCTCGTTGGCCTTTGCGATCTGGGCCGCCACGAACGGCGGTATGTTCCAGCATCCTGGAGGCCGGTCCCACTCCTCGCCGCCCATCAGCACCGCGCAGCGAGGTCACGGCGCGCCACCATCGCGGCGTCGCTGGGCTCGGGCTTAGGTGCGCCTCTCAAGGCCAGCGGGGCGCGCTCGCAGCCTGATGCCTCAGGGGGAGGAGGAGGAAGAGGCTGAGGTGCCCATGCAAATTCCAAGACTTTGGTACCCATGTCAATTCCGAGGCCGAGGTGCCAATATGCATGCTGAGACTTAGGTATCCAAGTAATTTCAATGCCGATGTGCCCAGGTAAATTTCACCGCCGAGATGGCCATGCAAAGCATGAGGCCGAGGTGTCCGCGAAACCTGCAAGACAGCCCCGACGCAGCTCGAACAAGGACGAGGACGCGACTGGACTCCGAATGCCCATTTGCGCGGGGATCGACTAGAACTTGATTGAGCGCGCGCGAAGCGCGCGATGGTTCTAGTCTGTATGTATGTCTGCCTCTATGTTCGTATGCATGTCTGCGTGGTTATGTTTTTTTTCCGTTTCTCTCTCTCTCTCTCTCTCTCGCTTGTTCGCATTCGAGCAAGTATTGGAGCAGCCAGGTGGCATGGAACGGGGACGCAGATGGGCTCAGCGGGCGCTAGAGCAAAAGGCGGCGGGAGGGCAACCAGGGGGGCACCCGGGGCGGGGGCGGTGTGGCCTTTTTGTTGGGGGCGCTCCAGAACGGGCCCCGCCTTAGGGATCGAAAGAATTGGCATCTCTTCCTCGGCAGAAGGGCGGCGGACAGCGGGGGAAGCAGAACGGGGCCGCCTCCGCCAGCGGAAGCCGGCGGAAAGCCATCGGAAGCCGGCGGAAGGAAAAGTTGCCCTCCCCCCCCAAGAGATGCCATCTTGTTTTTTTGTCCAAGGTTTCTGGAACGGGCTGTTTCGCCGCAAATTCTACCCAGTTGCAATCCAAACATAGCTTAAGGTGGCCCCAAGGTGGCTCGAAGGTGGCCGAGGTAGGGTCCCAGTTGGCCAGGAGTTTATTCCTGTAGGCCTAGATTGGCCCAGGTGGCCCCAAGGTCAGTCACATCCTGCCCCAAGCCACGGTGAGTCTCCCTCGCTCTCAACCGCTCACCTACTTGGCCGCTGCTTCTTGGGCCGTCTGGGGCCTCTCTGGGGGACCTTGTAGTCAGTCCGTCCGATCCTTGGCTCCTTGTGGCCTTCGACGACCACCCTGATATACATATAACGGCGCACCGGGTCCGGGGGCCCGGGGCCGGGACCCCGACCACAAATGTGGGCTCCGGGGGGCCCGGAGGCTCGTCGGACCGCCGGACGCCGTCCAAGATCGTTCGCAGGCGGCTTCGAAACGCGCTCCGATGGCTCCAGATGCCTTCCAAGACGCCTGTCATGACACCAAGAAGGTCCCAGAAGCCTCCAAGACGCTCCGAGAGGCAGCCCAAGAGAGGCCCAAGAAGCAACAATCGTGCCATTCCTATGGGAAAACGTATATTTTTCGCATGTTCGCCTCTTGGGCTTTCACCGCGTCCAAGACGGCCCAAGAGGCGCCCAAGACGGTCTACGAGGCCTCCGGGAGCGCTCCAAGGCTGCGCACGAGTGTCCCAGGACGGCCCCAAGACGGCCGAAGAGAGCCCCAAGACGAGTTCGAGAGGGGTCCCAGACGGAGAAAGCCAACCTCGAATTCCGAGCTTCCGGCCCAAGAGGCTCCAGGAGGCGCCAAAATGCCGCCAAGAGGCGCCAAAAGGCTCCCAAAAGCACCCCAAGACGTTCCGAGAGGCACCCCAAGAGAGGTCCAAGAAACAAAAATCGTGCCATTCCTATGGGAAAACGTATATTTTTCGCATGTTCGCATCTTGGGCTTTCACCGCGTCCAAGACGGCCCAAGAGGCCTCCAAGACGGCCTAGGAGGCCTCCGGGAGCGCTCCAAGGCTGCGCACGAGTGGCTCAGGACGGCCCCAAGACGGCCCAAGAGAACCCCAAGACGACTTCGAGAGGGGTCCCAGAAGGAGAAAGCCACTCTCGAATTCCGAGCTTCCGGCCCAACACATCCCAGGAGGCGCCAAAACGCCGCCCAGAGGCGCCAAAAGGCTTCCAAAATCAGCCCAAGACGTTCCGAGAGGCACCCCAAGAGAGGTCCAAGAAACAAAAATCGTGCCATTCCTATGGGAAAACGTATATTTTTCGCATGTTCGCATCTTGGGCTTTCACCGCGTCCAAGACGGCCCAAGAGGCCTCCAAGACCGCCCCAAGACGGCCCAAGAAGCTTCCAAGAGGGCCCCAGGACAGCCCAAGAGGGCCCCAAGACGGCCCAAGAGGCGCCCAAGATGGCCCAAGAGGGCCCCAAGACGGGCCCAAGAGGGGGCCCAGAGGGGGACCACGAACCGCAAGCTCGAGCCTTCCGCCCCAAGAGGCCGCCAGGAGGCCCCAAGGAGGCCCCTCAAGAGGCCCCAGGAGACCCCCAAGAGGCCCAAAGGAGGCCCCGAGAAGCCCCAAATCGGCCCCCAAAATGCTTCGAACCTGCTTCCAGGAGGCCCCCGACAGGTTCAGAGGCTCCCGAGAAGCTACGTCAAACTCCCAGCGAGCGGCCGGACGAGGCCCCCCACAAAATCACAAGAGGGTTCCAGTATTTGTATCCTTCAGCGCTCTCTGGCCTTCTTCCCCCTGCCCCCTTCCCTGCGACTTTCGTTGACTCAAGCTCGCCTCCTAGCTAGAACCTAAGCGCGCGCGAAGCGCGCGCGTGGTTCTAGTTTCTTGTACATCAGGAGCGCGTGAGAAGCCCATTTCGTTGAACACTATTGTATGTTTGACTTCTTCGACCCGGAGGTCCCCTTCTGTACATTTCATGATCTGGCATTGTCTTGTGTGAGTGTCTGAGCATGGGTAAGTCGAAGCGTGGGTTATCTGTGCCTGCTGCATCGCTGTGACCACAGCCCAGGGGCCCATGCCAAGCACCCCTGCTGCTGCCCGTTGGGTGGCCCGACTGCCACGTCCGCTTTATCGCCGAGGTCATAGGGCTCTAAAAAGAGACGCGTCCACAGGGGGTGAAGGGGCCCGTGCAACGCCCTTGGTCGGCTCCTCCTTGGGTGGCCCAAGTTCCATGCCTGCCACACCGTGGTGATCATGAGGCTATAAATAGACACGCGTGCGTAGCCGCGAACGGGCGTTTCGCTCAAGAGATCCCCACCAATCTGGGCGCGACCGCGCCCGTGCCATACCCCTTGGCGGCTCCTCCGGGCAGGCCAACTGCCATGTCTGCTTCATCGTGGTGATCATGGAGCTCTGAAGTGAGACCCGCCCACAGTCGCGAACGGGCGCTTCGCTCGAGACATCCCCATAATCTGGGCGCGAACGGTCCCGTGCAGCACCCTTGGTCGGCTCCCCCCTGGGCAGTCCAGCTGCCATGCCTGCTATATCGCGCTGTTCATAGGGCGGTGAAGAAATGCGCCCAAAGTCGCCAACTGGCGTTTCGCTCGACGCGTTCCCACAATCCGGGCGCTACCAGGACCGTGCAACACTCTTGGTCGGCTCCCTCTTGGGCAGTGCACATGCCATGCTTGCTACATCGCAATGGTCATAGGGCTGCGATTCCAGGGCTCATTTCAATCCCTCTGATTTTATTAGATTCGATTTCGGTGGCTTCCGATTCCGATTCGATTCGACTCCGGATTCCAATTTGAGCTCCGATTTCTCAATGGAGGTCTACAAGCCTGCCGATTTCCGTCGATTCGACTTTTCCCGATTCGGCTGCCGATTTTCGCCGATCCGGCTCATGTCGATCGCCGATCCGACTTATTGATTCGGTTCTGGGCTCTCCTGCTGAAAAGAGACGCGTCCACAGGCGTGCACGGGCTCGTGCAACACTCTTGGTCGGCTCCTCCTTGCATGCAAACCGCATCGTGGTGATCATGGGGCTCTGAAAAGAGACGCGTCCACAGCCGCGAACGGGTGTTTCGCTCAAGGCATCCCCACAATCTGGGCACGCAGGGGCTCATTCAACACTCTTGGTCGGCTCCCCCTTGGGCAGTCCAACTGCCATGTCTGCTGCATCACGGCAGCCATGGAAGTCTGAATATGACATGACATGCGCATGAGAGTTCTGAATTTGAGTGAGTCTGCGTATGAGTGGGTCTGAGTATGAGCAGCTGAGTGATGGAGAGCCTGAATTTGAGTGAGTCTGAGCGTGAACGATCTAATATGAGTGCTGAATTGTCTGTGTGTATGTGTCGGAGTATGACTAAGCTGAGTAAGTATTCACGTGGGTGCGTGTGTGGTCTGAGAAAGGTTGGGTCAGAGCGAGGCAGAGTGTGAGTGAGTCTCAGTATGACTTTACTGGGTATGAGGGGATCTGAGTGTGAGTGGTTTGAGTGTCATTGGGCCTGAGTGTGAGTGAGTCTGCGCATGAGTGAGCCTGGGTGTGGATCTGAGCGTGACTGACTCTGGGGAGAGAAGGCGGGAGGCGAGTGAGGCGGAGATGTCCAACTGTTAGCAAGAACCCCATGCACTCAAGACGCTGAAATGAGGTACATTTTGGGCTCACGAAGGACTCTGGTTCTCGGGCCGTCCCGTAAATCTAGGTCGGGGAACCAGTTCGTGGCCGAGGCCCGCCGTGGCCGGAAGAGCCTCGTCGTTCTTTCTTCGGCACTCCGCACGGTGACACGATGGCTGTACAGAGGTCATGGAGTCTTCGCGTCTGCGGTCTGGGTCCTCCCGTGGACCCCCCATGAGGCATCTCTCTCGAGCCCCCTCGCGTGCCTCTCGGGACCCTGCCTGTGTCGTCGTGCAAGCATCTTGGGCCATCCTGGAAGCCCCTCCTCCTTTTCACCCTGCGCGAAAGATGAACAGAGGGAAGGGGCTCCCATTGGGCTCGATCACGCTGCGGCGCGCTCTCTAGAGAGGGCCTCGCCTCCGAGGGGCCGAAGGAGTTGGCATCTATTCCCTAGCGGAAGGCGGCGGAATGCCGGCGGAAATGCAGCGAGGGCGGCTGTGCTGGCAGAGGCTGTCGGAAGGCCGGCGACAGCCAGAGGAAGTAGGGGTGTCTGGAGTCAACAATATGGCTCGATTCCTGTTGTGCCAGTCCGCCTGAGGAGGAGGGTCCAAGGTGGCCACGGGTAAAAGGTGGCAGAGCTGCCAATGGAAAGTTTGTTAGTTTGTTGCGCACGATGACAGGGTCGACGCATTTTGCGGATGGGATACGCTGCGGGATGCGCACGCTAGTGAATAGCGGCGACGCAAGTTTTCTGACCAGTCTTTCTGGGGTCTCGTGGTGCATCGGAAATGCAGCACGTGTGCTAGGAGATGTCGCTTGGTCCCTCCTTTATTCCTGTATGTGCATGGCGGTGCCCATGTTGATAGTGCGTCGGGCTTTTTTTTCATAGTCGACCTTCCAGAGCAGAGGGTTTCTGCGCTTCAGCCCACGGCATTGCGTCCATATGAGGATGATCAGGATGGGGCTGATGAGAACGAGGAACAGACTGACGAGACGAGGGCGCCAGAGATCAACTTTTGGAGCAGCGGCCCAGCTGAAGCTAGGCCATCTACCTGGTGCTCCAGCTCCGGGAGCTCTGGAGAACACCATGTCGGCTTTTGACATGTCGCAGGCAGAGGCGACCCCCCCCGCGCATGCCGCGCAGTTGGGCTGCTGTCTAATCTACATCTGTGGCGCCGGATGGACCCACCGCCACCCATCTCGTGTGACAAGCAGCACTCACCATCACTACCGCCATCATTACCATCTTCGACACTATCGTCATCTTCATGCTCGCAGGGTTTCGGTTCCAGCCTGGCAGGGCCGCTACCTCTCGATCTTTGCCGTGACCCCAACGCTGACTGCGCCCCCACTCCACCCCTGCAGCCATGGCTGCCTCGCCTGCTGCGCCCGCTCACCTGTGTCCTGGCAAAGCGCCAGCGTGGCATCGCATGGCGAGGACCTCGAGGTGGCAACCTCTGCATATCGTCCGAGGCCGCCTTCGGCATCACCACGGTTCGGCTAAGGCAGCAAAGTGCTTGTCCCTTCTTCTTTTGGGGTCGCTGCGCCTGCTTCCACACGAGCTGCCCCAACACACACACACACACACACACACACACACACACACACACACACACACACACACACACACACACACACACACACACACCACC
>CAUYUJ010015635.1:0-175000 GCA_963575745.1 Prorocentrum cordatum
AGAGAGCCCAAAGAGGCCCAAACTATTGATTTGCATTGTTGTGTTGTTTTTCGCTTTCTCGCGTTCTCAAGCTTCCAAGGCTCGAAGACGGCCGAAGACGCACCCAAGACCGCCCCAGGACCACCGAAGACGCCCCCAAACGAGCCCCAAGACGATTCCAGAGAGCCTGCAAATTGCCCACGGAGCCCCAGACGGCCCAAGAGGCCCCAGGACAGGCCCAAGATGGGCTACAGAGCGGGAACGGGAGGCCCCAGGGCGCTCGAAGACGGCCCAGATGGCCCGGGCCTCCCCCTTTCCGTCCCTTCTTCCCTCCCGCCCCCTCCCTCCCCTTGCCTCCATTCCTTCCTCTCTCCTCTTCCTCCTCTCACCCCTCAGCTTTCGTGCTCCTCCCTCCTGGACGGCCCCGCCAGAGCGCCAGACAGGCCCCGCCAGAGCGAGCGGGGCATCGCTATACCTTATCATTTCACTAGTTGCCTTGCCCCTCCCACCCGTCAAGGGCGGCCCCAGCAGAGAGAGAGGGGTGTTGCTATACCAAATACAGTCTTTGTTATGTTTTGCTCCTCCCACCGCACCCGAGGTAGCCCCATCAGAGCGCACGGGGTGTGGCTATACCATAATTTCCCTCAGGTTTCGTGCTCCTCCCTCCCCTCCTGGGCAAGACCCGCCAGAGCGCTAGGGAAACCCACGCCAGAGGGAGCAGGGCATCCCTACACCATACTATTTCACGCGATCGTTGTTCCCACCACCCTTGCAGGGCAGTCCCGCCCGAGCGACCGGGGTGTGGCTAGGCTATACAAGTTCTCCGGTTGCGTGCCCCTCCCCCACCTCCTGCAAGGCTTCGCCAGAGCGCCAAGAAAGTACCGCCAGAGGCCCCGTCAGAGCTCCAGGCAGCCCAACACATGGGACTTGCCAGGTAAATCATTGAGCATCCCCCGTGAGCCCGAACCTCCTGCTCCCGCGGGTGCGATTATCGCCAGCATGAGGTCTGGCGCGCAGCACAAAAAAACTGCTCCACTCCTGTGGACGAACTCGACAACAACTGATTGCAGAGAAGGGCACTGATGACCGGGACATCTGCGCGCGCCCTCTGCAGATACTCGACAGATGAACGACCGCTGAAAACGAGAAGCCTGGAGCACAAGGAAGAGAAAGAATACAACGCGCTCCCATGCGCTTGCAACGAGGCCCCGAGCCAACCCCAGCATCAGGAGCCGGCGGATGTCTGCGTGCTCGGGTATGGGGAGGCCGAACAAATGTGCAAAGACATTGAGTGTCACGACGGGGCCGAGCGGAAGTGAAAGTGGAGAAAAAAACGCATTTCGATATACCAAGCAAAGGCAGCAGCGAGATTGTGATATCCGCGGGCACGTGGCGCCCCGCGTCCTGACCACGCGTTTCTTTGCGTCGATGGCATGGGCCCGAGAACGCTGGAGATCGTTTTTGTGGCCACAGCGGGGCTTACAGCGGCCCCCGCGGCTCATCGGCGACTAGAACCTAAGCGCGCGCGTAGCGCGCGCGTGGTTCCAGTATTTGAATGTATATAATTATAGACACATACAGACATATATCTGTAATTTACACGTATATACACCTGTGACGATATATGTGTATAGATAGATCAAACATGTGTATGGCAATACGCCAACAAAACAATCAGACTAGCAATACCATTAGTAGTAATACGAGCACTTCCCATCAGCATCATCATCACCATAATCATTGTCGTAATTTGGGTGTTAATAGTACGAGAGAGAGAGAGATACGAGAGAGAGGGAGGGAGACAGAAACAAAACAAAAACAGAAAAAGGTAATAATAATAAAAATAAAAAAAAAAAAAAAAAAAAAAAAAAAAAAAAAAAAAAAAAAAAAAAAAAAAAAAAAAAAAAAAAAATCCTGCCAGCGCCACACCCGCCTTCCCTCCCCGCACCCCCTTGGCAGCAACTCCAGCGCCGCCCCTGGCGCGCTCCGAGCGCCAGGGTGGGATGTGCGGAGGCATGCCCAGCGCCGTTCCGGGAAATCCACGCGGGCCCCCGAAAATTAATGTTTATGTCTGCGTTTGTTTTGCTGCGGGGTTGCGGGGCGCACCGCGCTCCTGCAAACGGGCGGAGGCCAGCTATACCGCGGGTTCGCGCCGCGTTCACGCGGCGGTGACCGCGGCGCCGGCGTTCAGTGTTGAGCGCCGCGTTTGGCCCGGAATCGGCGACCTCAAAGCCATCCGCCCTACCAGAAAACAGCGATCGTCCAATGATTGAGCGATGCATCACGCAGTGTGAAAGACCATCGCCGACGTCGTCACAAACACCTGCCGTGCGCCCTGGCTAGGCCGCTCCTGGGGTTCAGGGTCGGCGCACACGCCCCCCCCCCCCAAGCCGGGCCAGAACGGGCGCAGCAGCACCTATCCCTGGCCCGGGGAGCCTGGCCAGGCGCGGCGCGGGTGAAACGTCGGGCCGCTCTCTCCGTTCTGCGGCCGCCTCTCCGCCTCCTCCTCCTCCTCCTCCTCCTCCTCCTCCTCCTCCTCCTCCCCCTCCTCCCCTCCTCTCCACCTCCTCCTCTCCTCCTCCTCCTCCTCCTCCCTCCCTCCTCTTCCTCATCATCATCATCATCATCATCATCATCATCATCATCATCATCATCATCATCCCGTTCGTTTTCCTCCTCCTCCTCATCGTCATCATCATCATAATCAGCATCATCACCAGCATCATCATCATCATCATCATCATCATCATCGTCATCGTCATCGTCATCGTCATCATCATCATCATCATCATCATCATCATCATCATCATCATCCTTTTCCTCCTCGTCCTCCTCCTCCTCATCATCATCCGCTTCCTCCCGTAGCCTGTTTGGCTCAAGGCTTTCAGATTCGCAGCGAACCACGTGGATACCACTAGTCCGCGGCCAGCAATCATCCTTCCCCAGGGCGAGCATCAGGTGGTCCGTCCCACCCAGACGCATCCTACCAATGCCCGTGGAGAACATTCGTTGTCCTGTCCAGGAGTAAGCAGCAGTATACTTATACTAAATGCACGCAGTGTGGCTTCAAGTGGACCTGCAGTGGTCGCGACGTGTGCTACAAGTGCTCGGCCTCGCTCGAAGCCCCCAAGGCCCCATGGCGTGAGGCCAGCGGCGCCTGGGCACTTTGGCACGAGAGCGGGCAGGGCAAGCATCGCAAGCATCGGGGACAGCTGAGCACACCGAGAATGCCGCTGCCACCCCTACCTTGGGGGACGTGCTCCAGGCCTTGGAGAGCCACGTCGACCCCGCCAATCAGATCGCTCTCGAGGACTTCAAAAAGAAGGTCCAGCCAGGCACTCGAGAAGGCCGCCACCTCGGAGCAGAAGGCAATCATCTGCTTCGACGAGTGCCGCCAGTGGACTTCCGACGCCGCCGAAGCGCTCGCCAGGGCCAAGGAAGAGGTCAGAGGTCAGCGACACGTTGGCCATCGTCAGCCGCGAGCGGGGCACAGCCTGCCTCGCATCCGCCCCAGTGCCAGCGTTCAACCTCACCAAGCTACTGGCAGGGGACCTGGACCAGCTGGACTACGAAGATGGCGGGACTTTCTCCACCGAGGGCCTCGAGCTGGACGACAACGAGAAGAAGCAGCGGGAGTCCCACGAGGCCGCCTTCGCCAAGGAGCTCAAGGCAGCCGTCAGACAGGCGTTCGGGGCCACCGCCGAGGAGCTGCAGCCCCGGCGCCGCCAGCTGGACGAGCTGCGGGCCCGCCCCCAAGGTAAGTGTCGCCGCGCACCAGACGAGACCGACGCGCAGCCCCCAGCCCCAGCCACCCCCGACGGCGCTGCCGCCTTTCACCCTGGAGAGGCCGCCGCTCCCCAGCCTTCGCAGGCAGCATCGTCAGGGGCGGGTGTCGTGGGTTTTGCGACCGGCGCTGATCACGACGCTGGCGGCGATGCTGCTGGGCTGGCCCGCGAGGCGCGGCAGCGCGCGGCTGCCGCCACAGCAGCCACGCAGCCAGGCCCCCCGCCAGGCCCCTAGCCACGCGCGCCGCCATGCTTGAGGCGGCGCGAGGGGGCGCCGCGGGACCGAGCCCCATCAGAAACCAGAACTGCAGTTTATTGGACGCAGCGCTAATGCCTGGTCTACTGCCATCGACCACATAGACGAGGCACAGGACCTGGCGCCATACCATATTTTCTGTTTGCAGGAGCAGCGCCCTGCCGCCGACTGGAGGCAGCAGGCGGGGGCAGCTTGCTGCATGAGGAACTCGATAGCCGCCTTCGCCCCATCCACAGGGGGGCCCGGCGGGGGGGCGCATGCAGGAGCGGGGCCCCTGGCCCAAAGGAACATCGGCATCGCCATCCTGGGCGGCAAGCGCGGCCACGACTGCTCGCCGCTAGGCGCGGCTAGAAGGATCGTTGCTGGACGCGCCCAGGCATGCCAGATGGGGGGGTCGACGCTCATATCGGCGTAATTCTGGACCAATTAAGGCTGGGCCATACGTAACTTGTCGCTGTTAGGATGCGATCGGCGCCCTCATCTTCAATCTCAATGACGGTATACCATGGGTCCTGCAAGCAGATTTCACCTGCAGTATCACCCTTCGAATGCACAGGATCGCTGGAGGATGTCGCGGGGGCGCCCGCGGCGCCAGACCATGTCACGAGCGCGGGCGCGGGCGGAGGAAGGACGAACGATTTCTCCGTCGTCGATCGCGCCATCGCCTCCTTTTTCTCGCGCGCCTCAGCGCTGGACAGCTCGGCGCGCCCCTATTCCCATGCCAAGGTCATTCTCGAGTCGCACTTTCGAGTCAGGCACGGCCAGGGGTCAGCCAGGCCTAAGCCGCCCCCCGTGCACTTGCCCATTAGACGTCGCAAGCAGCGACCTTACTGGCCAGAGTTTGGGGTTGCGCACCCGCACCACTGTTGCACGCCTGGGAGAGCACTGTCAAAAGACCACCTGGCGCAGCTGCGCCAGGTGAAGGCGCCGAGGATGCGATCGGGCACCACATGCTGGTTGACGAGGGCGCGGATAACGCCAAGGGCACCACTGCCGCCACGGGGGCCCTGGACCTCGCGAGGGCCGTCGAACGCACCTCCACGCACAAGCTCTCGGGGGTCGTGGACGACGTTGGCTTCCCCAAGCAGCTGTTCAATCTAGAGATCTCCATCTACACATGCCAGCGCTACGTCGGCTTTAGGGGGTTTCCTCAGCAAGCACGCCACCTTCTCCGCGGTAGTAGCAGGCAGCTCCGCGGGCACGAGGGCGCCCAAGATGGTCGCCATACGCGCGATCGACCGCATTTTTCAGAGGCGACCACGCATGTACATCAAGCCGTTCGTCGGCGACCTCAGCCTCCACCGGCGCGCGGACCGCGCCGCGGCGTCGGAGGAGCTGGGGCGCGACATCAGCATATACATCGAGCAGATCGAAGGCGCAGGCTTGCCTGTCTCTCGACGTCGGCAAGGAGCTCCTGCAGGCAAGGGCCCCGCGCTTGCCGCGGCCCCCAGGGCGCGCCGGGCTCGCCAGCACAGGGCGGCCAGCCTCGGCATCGAGCTCAGAACCCACAGCGATTAGTTAGGAGTCGACAGCGCCGGCGGCGCCCATCTTAGACTCAGGGGGCGCATTCGGGGCAGAGGGCTGGCGGCCAGGAAGCGACGGCACAAGATAACCCCGCACGCTCGGCAGGGGGCGCGACTTGACAAAGTCGCCCGCCGCGGCCTGCCCCCCCCCCCCCCCCCCACACACACACCACCACCAAAGGCACGGCGCGCCTAGGCATGGACCCCAGCAAGCTAAACCGCATTAGACAGCTCGTTGCCAGCAGCTTCGGGGGCGCCGCTATTGGCGAGGACAACGCGCTCCGATTGCGGCTGCGCCTTACCGATCCCACGTTTGACGTTCGCGCGAAGTCCCTCGCGCGTTGGGCGGCGGCTGTCTTCGATGATGATACTCTCTCGGACCTGGAAGCGGGCTGGAAGCAGGCTAGCAAGAGGCCGGCCGCCCAGCCTCTGGTCAGTCGCTGGAGACAAGTTTGCGGCCCTGCATCCGCTGCCCTGGCCACCCTCCACAGGATCGGATGGCACTGGCCAGTATCACATCTTCTTCGCCCACTTGGAGGACCCCCATCGACCTCAGACGCCTCGCCCCCAACACCACCAGGTCTATTGTGGCGACTAGAGTCGAAGTCTTGAAGCTCACGAGATGGGCCGCGACCAGGCGACCGCAGTTTCCTCATCCGCTTTTCGCGCGGTCCTGCGGCAGAGGTAAAACACCCCTGGGCGACAGCAGGCGATTCCGGATTATGTTTGCAAGCCCTTCTGGACTCAGGACAAGGTCTGGAAGACTGGACACAGTGACTCCAGAGAAACCCAGCTTGTGCCGGGCCCCTCAAGGCACACAGCATCACCGTTTCTGCCCTTGTCCAGCGCTTGAGGATGCCAGGAAGGAGGCAGCTGAGGAGTTCCCAGCGATTGCGCGGCGCGCTCGGACCTCGGGCGTTTCCTCGCCCCTCTTCGCTCGCGGCTGGACTCCCCACCAGATTGAGGATCTTTTTGTTGGACGCAGTTGCAGCAGCACCATGATGAGGTGAATCGCGACTTCGGAGACGACCTTCTCGTCTAAGGCCACGCCTACTCCGACGGCTTGGTCGTTGGTCCACCTCGATGCAAGAGCGATGGTTGGGGTTGCGCGTTCCTGAGCGCTGAAGGGGGCTGTTCTGAAAGCTGGCAGAGGCACCCCGGGCGGACATAGATTATGCGGCGCGGTGCTCAGAGCGGGGTTCATGGGCCTGTCGAACGCAATCCAGCATGCAGCTCCGCCGATTGGGGCGGGAGTTGACAATCTACCGCAGTAGAAAATGTTTGCCGCAGGCGAGGTGCGGCGCACGCACAGGCGACGCCCGCATGCTGACCTCCGGCGGCAGATTTGGCACAGTGTTCAGGATTCGTTTGCGGCCCCAGGCGACCTGGACTTGACCAAAGCTGAGGCCCGCTCGGGCCGCGATCCCGCGGGCCCCCCGGGCCTCGAGAGGCTCGACGTCTTGGGGAGTGCCCAGGCCGACAGAGAGGCCAAGCTCGGAGCCCAGTAGGATGACGTGCCGCAGTGGCTGAAAGCTGCGTGGAGCGCGCGCCCTACTGACGTTTGCAACATGCGTTGCTCTGTGGCCAGCATGACCTTGCGCGTTGGCACATGTCATGACAGCTCGGGCAGCGCGAATGCGGGCCCTGGGGTTCGCGCGAGGCGCAGGGCCAGAGTCTTGCCTGGACCTACTCATCACGCCCTGCTCTGGGAACGACAAGCCTGGCGGCGTCAGAATACAGGCTGCGGCAGGGACGCATTTTGCGTGAGAAGCAAGAAGAGGTTGCACCGCACGCCCTGTCGTCAAGCAGCACCGCACGCCCTGTCGTCAAGCACCCCCCCTCCTGCGACTCTCGGCTCGCCCCCGCTGCTGCGGCCAGCGCGAGGCCAACTGTGCGCTCGCATGTCCTCTTGCGCGCGCAGCTACCTGTTCTGTGGCAATGTGGGCGGGGCCTTCCTTCTCCAATGGGCGAGCCAAGAAGATTTCGCTGGCCTGCGACGGTGAACGCGCCAACTCGCAGGCCAGGCGCGGTCGAGGCAAGCTTCTCGGAGGCGAACACCCCTGCACAGGGGCGCCACCTTCGCCAAGCGACGCGGCTGAGGTCTGCAAGACACTGCAGGGCGCTGGACGACGGCGGGGGGCGAAAGCGGCAGGAGGCGCCACCCCGGGCGCCAGGCGCCAGCTCTTGCTCCAGCACCGTCTTCTTGGCGGTGCCGGGTGCCAGGCGCACCGGCTTCTGCTCCAACGCCGCCCCATTGGCGGTGCTGGGTACCGGGTGCACACGTCGGATATTTTGCATGCCGCAAGCCAACCCGCCGTCGCCAAGCGAAGCGGCTGAGGTCCGCAAGACTTTGCACGACGCTGGATAGCGGCGGGGGGCGAAAGTGGCAGGAGGCGCCACCCCGTCCGCTCCAACGCTCACCCTTCAGGCCTCGGTTAGCAGCGGGGCGGCTTGCTCCCAGTTGGGTCCGCCTGCATGTTGCTCTGTCGCTTAGCCCTTTTTGGCTCAGTCTTTTTCCCCCTGCACGCGGGGGCATCTTTACGGCTGGCTGCCCAAATTTCTCGGCTTCTCCCTACAGTCTGCTGCGTCGGCCGCCATCTGCACGCGGCACGACATTGCGGTGAATCTCTCCTGTCCAGCGCCGCCGCCAGCGCCGGTAGAGCTGCATTGCCCCGAGCTGCGGGCCCCGCCTGTCCACGTGGAGTGCGCGGCGAGCGGCCCTGGTCTCATTGAGTATCTGGCGTACGGCATCGCGGTGATTGGCATCTTCGTCGCGGGCTGGGTCTGTGGGGCCCTCCTCGCGGTGCCGACCTGGTTGCGCGCGAAACGACGCGCTGTTCGAGCCGAGCAGGAGACCCCGGCGGCGGCGACGCCCGCCCACGATCACGACTTGCAGGATCTCGCCCAGAAGCAGTTGGCCTTGATCCACGCGCGTCGCCATGGCGAGAGCAGGTGATGTGCTCCTCCTCAAGCATAATGTACCTGGGGCGGACCTCTGGCACGAGAGGATTGCGCTGGCGGTTCACCCCACCGACGCAGGCAACTACTTCCTGCTCACGCCTGATGGGGATGCGCACGTGGAGGGCTGCCCCCCCGCCTTAGCAGACGTTGAGAGGATCCGCGAGACGGTGGGCCTTGGGGGCGCACCCACGGCCTTCAGGGGGCCAACATCTACCGCTCCAGGGCCCCCCTTGCCATCGAGGAGCTGCGCCAGCATTTCATCGATGCGGCCACGGCGCTCGGACTGCCAGCCCCCGCCGACGGTCTCCGGGTGCGACGTGTCGGAGGTGAAGATATCGTTCCTCGCGCTGGACCTCCGCCGCCACAGGGGCCCGCCGATCCCCGACGCCCCGGCCAGGGGGCCCAGGCGGCGGGCTTCGCTGCCCCCGCCCCACGGGAGGACCTGGTCTGGGTCGCGGCTGAGGGCGCCGAGGAGCTGCCGAAGGGCACGGAGATGGAGCCGACGGCCGACGCCATCTCAGCGGGAGGTCGCGCCATCATGCCGCGGATGCTGGCGGGTCGAGGCGCGTCGGCTTCAGCGAGGGCGTGCAGAGGCAGAATGACGCCCTGCACGCCGGCGGCCTCGACCTGCAGGGCCCACGCACGGCCGCCTGGTTCTGCAGGCACATCGCGGAGAACGGCCCGACACCCCAAGCAGCGCACGAGGCCTGGCTTCGCAAGGGCAGGCTGCACGACGGGGGAGGCCATCCACGAGCACTTCGCCTTGTCGCAGGTGCTTGCTGCCGCGGTCTGCCAATATCAGCCCAACGCGCCAGCGCTGAAGTGCATGGACCTCGTCATCACGAGGCCCCAGCTGATCAAGCCAGCCTACGCGCAGTCGGCATCTGCACCCGACTTCTCGGGGGCCGCCCACTTCACGGGGTGGGGGCCCGCCACAGCCCCCGCCTCAGCGGCGGCCGAGCTGGCGGCGCATGTGGCTACAAAGTTCAGGGGCGAGGCCGCCATCCTCAAGGAGTCTCGGAAGGCTGCCGAGGAGCGGCGCACCAAGCAGGGCAAGGAAAAAGGTCGAGGTGGCAGAGGCAGAAGTGGAAGAGGAGGGCTCGCCCTGGCCGACGGGGAGCGGGGCGAATGACTCCGCCGCCTTCTGGCGCACGGACCTGGCCCTCCCGCGCTGCCTCACCCAAGGGCCCCACCTCGGCAGGTTTTGAGAGGCACGTGGATGCTAGTCGCCAGCGTGACCTATTTCCACTGCCGGCTGTTGAGGTGGACGAGCGCCCTAACCCGCGCCTGTCCTCGACCGCGTTCAAGCGTGCGTCGACGAGGCGAGCGAGACAGCTACTCGCCAATGGGGTCATTGACACGCTCAACGACTTGTCCTCCCCGGCTGCCATCTCTTCTTTTCGACCGACGGGCGTGCACCACGCGGCCCATGGTCAAAGTTTGTCTACGTCGGCGGCAAGGCCTTCTTGCCCATCCTTGTCAAAAGACAGCGAAGCCCTGAGGGCGCTTTGCGGAATGGAGTTTTTATATGCTGGTGGGGACTCCACTTGCAGCGTAGAGCCGCATGATCGAGGCGGGGTCTCGATGCCAGCTGTGGGAGCTTCGCCTCCGTGGCTGACGGATGTCATCGACGATTCTGGCAGAGGTGCAATCGACGGCGACGCCACCGCAATGCTCCGCTCGCCTGTCGAGATGGGAGCCATCATGGACCAGCAGGCATCTATTAAGCCCTACATGGACGCGAGGCTCAAACGGGATCGGCCTCTGCGCTACCAGTTCGTCCGCGACCTGTTCGAGTCTAACCTCGTGGATTTTGGGGCGGAGGCGATCGAGACCGTGCATCCCTTCTTCGCGCGCAAGAAATCTGGGAAGCAGCGGCTGGCGCGGGACTGCCGAGTTGCCAACATACGATGGCGCAGTCCGCCCAAGATCCACACGGCGAGCGGCTCCGCCGTCGCCGGCCCCCAGTTCCCCCCTGAGCTGCAGGAGCACGGCATGCGGGGTGCTGGCTCTGACATCGCAGACTACTTCTTTTGGTTGGCTATGCCTCTTGAGCTGCGGCCATTCTTTGCGCTGCCGCCAGTGCCTGGCCCCCTGCCCCTGGAGCGGGGCGTGCCCGCCCGTCTTGGCGGGATTCCGCGCGTGCTCTCAGAGGTGACGCCTCGCCTTCGCTCGGTGCCCATGGGATGGACCTGGGCGACGCGGTTGGCACAACGCGCTCACATTCACCAAATCTGTCTTGCACTGCCTTGGGCACCCTCGAGGCTCATGGAAGAGGCGGCCCCTGTTCCCGAGTGGCGTGCAGACTTCCCCGTGTTGAACGTGCATTGCGATAACTTGGTGGTTCTAGCGACATCCCCGACCCTGGCTGCGTCTACCCGTGACGCTGTCATCGCCCAGGTTACTAGTTTTCTCGGCCATGAGGTCTTCGGTCCAGTCCGACAGTTTACCGCTCTGGGATATTATATTGCTGGGGAAGCTCTGAAAGTCTGGGTCGATCCGCTACGCAGGGAAAGGATTGCAGCCGCTGCCCGGGCTCTGCCCCGTCGGCCGCGGATCTCAGGGCTTGCGTTGAGTCGATTCATTGGTCATTGTATTGCTGCCCTCCTAATATTTCGCCCCGGGCTCTCGGTATTTGGGCGCATGTACGATTTCGCGGCTAAGCTGGGAGCTGCTCCAGGTCGCCTGCGGGGTGAGGCCGCACAAGAGGCCCGACAAGTGTCCTATCTCATCCAGGTGACGGCATCGGATCTGCGTCTGGAGTGGTCAGGGACGGTCATCGCCACCGATGCTTGCCTCTCGGGCTACGCCGTCGCGGCCTCACGCTGGCCTCAGGACGTTACCAAGAGCTACGGGTCTGTCCGGGAGAAGTGGAGGCATCGCAGTCGATTACCTTCTGCCGTTGCTTCTCGCGCTGCTGCCCCGCCCGCCTTCGCCGACCCTTTCAGCGACGTTAACACCGTTAAGACCATTGTTCAGCCGAAGCCGATCTCGCCGCACGAGCCGAATCCCGATTTCGTCGAGATCGATCCGGGGTACCTTCGGGAGGACGACTGGAAGCTACATTATGCCGCGAGGTTTCGAGGGCGTGATGGTCTTATTTCCGTTCTAGAAGGGGTTGGTATGGCTTCGGGGATTCGACACACGACGATGGGGCATCTATGGCTTTAGGAAAAGGCACCTCCTCCTAGGGGGCAACCTGGGCACTGTCTTGGCCATGGAGAAGGGGCGTTCCTCATCCTTTGCTCTCAACAAGTCATGCCGTAAGACTGCAGCCTTTCCAGTGGCTTTGGGCTCCTGTTACGTATACCGCGGGTTTCCATCAGAAACCAATTTTGCCGACGAGGGCTCCAGGCTCTAGAAGCCGCGAGGGCGGGCTGCGCGCACAGCGTACCCTCCGCCCGGCTCAGGAGCCACCATCTCGCTTGCAGAGTGGCTGGAGCTGGACGAAGAGGACGATGCTCGCCTCTGGGGCCGCCACGAGGCAGGCCCAGGCGGCCCCCCGCGCCTCCCTGGCGGGCCCCTCGGGGGCCAAGGCCGCGGCGGGGCAGGACACCTTCCTCGAGTCCAGCTCCGCGAGTGCCAAGGCGCACAAGGACTACGCGCAGCGCCACGCCGACTTAAGTCGAGGAGCGGGTCTCAGCCAAGCATTTTTCAGGCCAGTTGGAGAAGCAGCCCGACTCCGTCCTCACGGACTTCATCAATCACCTGCGGAAGTCGGGCCACGACGCTTCCGAGGGGACGAAGGTGTTGGTGGCCTACATGCACATCCACCCGGAGCACTCCAAGGCCGGCACGCTGGCCCTCCCGAGGGCGCGCAAGGGGCTGGCGGAGGCTGCAGCCTGGGCGGACTCGGCCTCCCATCCCGCTGCACCTGCTGCCCCTCCTCTGGCTCGAGATGATCGGCACGGGGCACCCGATCATGGCGCTCGCGCTGGTCGCGACGCGGGTCGCGCACCTACGGCCAGCGGAGGCGATGAGGTGGAAGGAGAAGGCCCTCTCGCACCTCGGCCGCCGCCACGTGGAGCCTGCACATGCACGAGGAGATGGACCAGCACCTCTCCAAGGTCAACCTCTTCGAGGAGAGCCTAGTGCTGGACTCGCTCGACCTGCCGTGGCTGGGGGCGCTCCTCGCGGGCCTCCGCAAGGGCCAGCCCGACAGGCTCTTCCTCGATTTCAAGCACTCCCTGCTCGGCCCGACCGTGGCGGCGGCCGCCAAGAGGGCCGGCCTCGACAAGCTCAAGATCTCGCCCTACCACACGAGGCACTCCGGCCCCAGCCACGACATCCTGCACTAGAGGAGGTCGACCCCAAGCGTCAAGGCAAGGGGCCGGTGGTTGTCCGATCGCACAGTGAGAAGGCACGAGGCTCATGGCCGGCTGCTGCAGCAGCAGTCAAAGGTCACAGACGACACGAACAAGAAGGGCACCCTGGCCCTAGACAAGTTGCTGGACGCGTTCCACACCCTTTTGTTCCCACGGGCCGCCGTCTCGCCCAAGGGCGCAGGGCCGTCGCCCCCGCCTGCGCTGGCGCCCCAGCAGAGGCCTGGGACATCGAGCAAGGCGAGGCGGCTAACTTTTTGAGGCCCCAGTCACTCAGTAGAATAGAGAAGGGGATTCTGGATCGCTCCATCTGCCTCGTTTGGTTTGGACTGCCATGTCAGACGTGGTCTAGGGCCAGGCGCTGGGAGGGAAGAGGGCCGGGCCCACTCAGAGATGACGCTGCTCATCTGCATGGCCTGCCCGATCTCTCGCCCCGCGACGGTGAGAAGGTACATCTACATAACTTGCTTGTGCGACAGACTGCTAGAATTTCTCAAGTGGCGGCATCCCGCGGCTGCCCCAGTGCTCTTGAGAATCCACCCACGAGCCGAGTCTGGCTCACAGACGAGGTCAAGGCACTCGCACTGCTGCCTACTGCTAACATGCAGGTAACGGACTTCTGCCAATTTGGCACGCCTTGGAAGAAGGCCACTAAGATCCTTTTTTGTAAACTTGCCACCGTTGGCTCTCCCACGGCGTCGCCCCTCCAGAGGCGCGCGCCCCCGGCCCCGTCAATCTCACGCTATTCTGGAGGGCAAAGACGCCCAAGGTGTTTGGCGCACGGCCAGGGCGCAGCCATATCCTCGCGAACTCTGCGCCTTCTCGCCGACCTCGCGGCACCTGCACGTCGAGGCCCTTCGCGGCAGGCAGAACTGCAGCACCCGCGCCCGCGTGCTTTGTAGCTCGTCGCTGGCTGCATTCTCATTTTGGATTTGGGAGCGTAATGTTCTGCAGGCTTGAGCTCGCCTGTCTTTCACTTCGCATCCATGTGCATCGCCCAAGCCTGCAAAAGCACCTTGCTGTTGATGTGGCAACGGATGTGATATGGCATCGCTCTCATCTCCAGAGCTCGCCCCCAGTTGAGCCCGCCTGCACGCCGCTCTGTCGTTGAGCCCTTTTTGGCTCAGTCCCCCCCCCCCCCCCATCCCGAGTGCAATGTTCCGCAGGCTTGAGCTCGCCTGCCTTTGATTTCGTTTCCACGTGCATCGCCCAAGCCTGCAAAACACGCATCGCAGTTGATGTGGCAACGGATGTAAAATGGCATCGGTCTCCTCCTCCTCCTCCTTCTCCTCCTCCCCCACCTCTTCTTCCCCCTCCGCCCCCGTTTCCGCCTGCTCCGCTTCTTCTTTCTCGGTCTCGGTCGCGGGCGCCCCAGCGGGCCGCGTTTGCGCCAACACCATGGGCAAAGGGCAAGCGCGGCATAGCCCCAGCAAGGGCCCCGGCAGCGGGGCAAGCGCCCTGCGCGCGCGCCCGCTCTACAGGGGCTGGGCCCCGCACCTGCGAAACAGTTTTCGGGGCCCTTGCAGAGCCGCACGTGCCACCCCGCCAATTGGCTGCGCGCAAGTGCGCGGCGCCACTGCGCACGCGGCACCCTCGCCCAGCACCCCCACCTCCCGCCGGTCGAGGGAAGGAGGCAGGCGCCCCGAGGGCGGCGACGAGAGGGAGAGGGGAGACGCCCCGAGGGGGGCGACGGAGAAAGACGCCCCAAGGAGGGCGGCGGAGGACACTCCACCATGACCACGACAGCGACGACAACGACAACGCAGACGGCGACGACAACGGCGAGGGAAGGACGCAATTGCCAACAGAAGGCGGCAAGCGAATTCCCGGCGGCGCCCCGCCCCGGCCGCGGCCTCGCACTGGCCATGGTTCCCGGCGGCGGCCATGCCGCATGCTCCAGGAGCGGCTGGAGTTGATCCTTTTCCTTTCCTTTGTCCTGTTCGTTTTCTTCCCCTTGTCCTTATCCTTTTCCTTTCCTCACCCCCATCACCCTCCTCCTCCTCCTCCACGTGGAGGTCCCCAGGCCACCTTGCGAGCAGGCCAGGCCCATTGTGGTGGCACGCAGCACGGACCATGTCCTTGCTTACTGCGCCAGCCTCGGGCGGCACCGACGCACCCAATGCGGAGTCACGGCCACAACGGGCTCCCCCCTCGAGTCGCTGCAAATTGGCTCTCGTCGCGCATGTCGCCCTTCGCGCGTTTGCCAGAGCTCTCATCGCCGAGCACTTCCGCGCGTTCGGCGAGGGCTGGGTTCTCTGCAGCGACCAGAGGGCCGGCATGGCCCTGGGCGCGGCCTCGGCGCTCGAGGGGAGCTCACAGCCCTCGACCCCCGCAGCCTTGTTGCCACCTGCCCTGGCCGAGGAGGTCGGGGACGCCTTCGCCGCGCTTGGGCGCGACGCGTTCAGGGGCAACAATGTTTACTGTTGCAGACGCTGCGGGTCTCACTGCGCTGCGGAAGATGCCCGCACAGTGCGGAAGCATGGCTCGAGGTGCGATGGGCTCTCGCCCAACGAGTCCACGCGCCGCAACCAGGAAGATGCGGTCAGGCGCGTCGAGAAGGGCCTGGCGCATCGTGCCCGACGCATCCCAGCAGCGCCGCTCCCGCTGGGTGGCTCCTCTCGCAGCCACGCGGCGCGATGATCGACCACGTCGCGATTCGTTGCCGCGCCGTGCTCGGCTGGTGGCGCGGCGTCTTCTTCGGCGGCGACGCCTTCTTCGTCGGCGGCAAGTTGGCCTGCGTCCACGGCCTTGAGGGCAACTTCTCCCAGCTGCTCTCTTTCTACATTGCCTCCTGCTCTCACGGCACCGCGCCGTGAGTAGGCGGCGCCAGGGGGCAGTCCGTCGCGCGCCCGCGTGCACGGCGGGGGACTTTCCTGAAGCGCTGCGCCCCTTCCTCCTCCTCGTGCCCCAGGGCCCTCGGGTCCGAGGAGGGCCCCGGGGCGGGCCGCGCGCGCCGCGGGCCGCGCCGCGCGCGCCCACGCCAGCGCCCGCCGCCGCGGGCCGGGCCCTCAGTCCTTCCGCCCCGGGGCAGGGGCCCGCCGCCGCCACCGGCGCCGCCACGCCGCCGCTCCCGGCCGCCGCCTCCGCCACCTTCTTCCGCCGCTCCTCCTCGGCGCTCCTCCTCGGCGCGTCTCCTCCTTGGCCTCGCCGCTCCTCCTCGGCGCGCCTCCTCGGCGCCCCTTCCCCTCCTCGTGCTAGTGTTGTCCTCGTGCTAGTGCTGTCCTCGCGCTAGCGCTGTCCTCGTGCTAGTGCTGCCCTCGTGCTGTCCTCGTGCTGTCCTCGTGCCTGCGCTGTCCTCGCGCTGTCCTCGTGCGTCGTGCTGGGCCGCCGGTTCCAGGCCCAGGGGCGTGAGCCACCAGACCCCTGCGTTAGGCGCGCTGGCTGGCCCGACGACCACCTCAGGCAGCGCTGATGAGCGCGCGCGCGCGCGCCACCTCCCGGACCACGCAGGTGGCAATGGACCGGTGGAGAGTGCTGAGAGCCCCCTGTCGCCCAGGGCCCTCGATCAGGCACTTGCTGCGCGAGCCGTTTCCGGGTGGACTCGCCCATGGCTCCCGAGACTTCGAAACCAAGGGGCTTGAAACCAGCGACTCCGTTGTATTTGCGGCGCTTTGCCTGTTCGGCCAGTCTCGCAGCGGCGCCTTGGGCGTGGGCCCCTCCGGCCTGCAGGCTCTGCTGCGAGGCGGGATGCACGATCGTTAGGTCAAGATAAGCCCACTGGCCGTCACTGTCGGCGCACCTGAGGTCCGCGCGGAGACCCGGATTGCCCGGCCCGGTGGGCGGGCGAATCCATGGTTCGACTGCGATGTCGCAAATGCCGGCTTCACGTAGGGCTCGCGCGATGGTGTCGCGCAGGTTGTTGCGCCTCTTAACCATGAAGCCGCCATAGGAGCAGCAAAACGCGCGGCGTCCGTTCGTGTCGACGGTGCCGGCGCAGAGGGTTCCGCCCTCCTTTCTGAAGGGACAGGGGCCGTCAGCTGCGCGTACGAGACCTCCGAGTCTGTGTCTCACGGCCATCCTGAAGTGGGCGTCAGCGAGGTGGTGGTCGGGCCGCGTAGGCGGCCCGAGCCACGCGCCTGCCCCCTTGCCTGTCGTGCTAAGAGCCCCGGCCCGTTGTTGCGGTTCCGTCTGAGTGCGTCGTAGCCACTGCGTCCACTCTGCGTGCCGCCTGTGCCTGGTAAAGCGCCGCTGGGTGGTGTCGGGCGGCTCCGCGTCGGGCGCCTGCTGCGCTGCCTCTTCCTGCGTCAGCGCGTTGACAGTGCACTGGAGGCGGTGGAGCGCCGGTCTCAAGCCCGGGCAATACTGGAGAAGGTCATCTCTGTCGCGGATGCCCAGTCGCTGGAGCACTGGCTTCTCGCAGAGTGCCCACGAGGCCGCCTGAGCACCCAGGCGCACTGCGCTCACGCTCTGGAATCCCCAGCCGCCCAAAGCGACAGGGTGCCAGTAGTTCCCTGTCTGCTCCGCTGTGAGGTCGTGCGTTTGCACTAGCTCCTCCAGTGCGCCGAGTAGGTCGGCGTCGAGCTGGGTCGCTGTTTGGGCGGGAACCCCGGTGGCACGCATGTGCCACGCCATGTCTCCTGCAGTGAGGGGTCGTAGTAGTACCAAAGACGTCTGAACGTCTAGGCAGGCTTTGTGAAGGTCCATGAGTCTGGCCATGGCAGTCGTCTTCCTGGTTTGGTGAGGCGGGTGAGTGCAGGCTGCCCTCCTCGGCGCGCTGGTCGGCGGTTACTGGCGTCGGTGCCAGGCCAGAGTAGTCGTCGGCGTGTTGTCGTAAGATCGTGGGCTGCTCTACGCGCGGCACGGGCAGGCCCGCTGGCATCGCGGCAGGATCCCTCGCCCACACCTCACCTTTGTCGACGCGTGTTTGGAGGCCGGCTTGGCTCAGTGCGTTGGTGTAGGCTGCGCATATGGTGGGCAGGTCTTCTGGCTTCGCAAGGATGGCGAGGTCGTCGATGTAGCCGAAAAGCTCGTGCTGTATACCTGCTGCGTCGAGTTGGCGTTCGGCCCTCTCGAGGGCTCGGTCGAGTCCGAGGCAGTTGAGCGTGGTGGCCATGCCGCACCCCTGGAGGAGACCCGTCGTTTGGTCCAGATGCGTCTTTTGCCCCCGGTGTCGTGGTAGACTACCTGTCCAGCGTCCGGCAGGAAGCCTCTTGCCCATCGGCGGAGTTTTGGGTAGTGAGCATCGATGCCTTCGTTGATGTACACCCTGCTCAGGTTCTGGAAGGCGTCTGCAGCGTCCAGAGAGAGCACAGCGTAGTCTGGGCGGACGCGGAGGGCAGTGGACATGTGCTTATGGACCAGTTCCGCCCCAGCCGCGCGCGTGTACCCGAACTGCTTGCCGCGAAGCCCCTCGGCGACCTCGTCCGCCGCCATTTTGTTGACCGCCTTGGACGCGAGACGGCGGAGCGGACTGGCGAGGTTGATGGGGCGGGTTCGGGCGGGGCTCTTGGTGAGCGGGAGGAGGCGGGCGGCCGTCGCCAGCCCCTGCTTTTCCTGCGGGAGGGTGCCGCGGGCTAGTGCTGCGGCCACTGTGGCCAGGGCACACAGAGCGGACAGGTCAGTTTGGACGAGATGGAAGTGCTCGCACCGCCACCCGTCGGGCCCAGCTGCGCTTCGTTTTGGTGCGGCCCGCAAGGCTTTGGCGAAGTGTAGCTCGAAATGTTGCTGCTCGTCGCCCTGTTCGTCGTAGGCGGCCGGCGGCTGCGGCCGATGGCGCGGGAAGAGCTGCGGCGCGGCTTGAAGGGGCAACTCGTCTCCAGCAATTTCGAGTGCTTCGCGGGGGGCTCTCGTAGCTTTGCCCGCGGCACCTGCCTCCACGAGTTTGCGCGACGTCATAACGTCGTGCTCTGCAGTAGTCTTCCGCCTGGCGCGCAAAGGAGGTGGGGCGGAGTCAAGGACGGCGCCCCAAAGCTGCGCCTCGCGGTGCTCCCTGATCTCCGAGGCCCGGCGGAACAGCGCAGTGGCGAGCTGAGCGCTGCCTCCTTTGCCGCCTCGGAGGTTGGCGCGCCCGAACAGCAGCTTAGGGAGCATGAACCAACGATTGGCCGCCTTGGCGATGGACTCCGGGGTGCCGCGGTGGATCTCGCGGGCGAAAGCCTTCGCGTGCTCCGTTATGATGGCGCCCACCACCCCGCGAGCGCGCGGCGGTATATGGGCGGCCGTGGGGCCCGCCCCTTCCTCCTCCTCCTCCCCCCCTCCTCCTCCTCCTCCTCCTCCTCCTCCTCCCTCCTCCTCCTCCTCCTCCTCCTCCTCCTCCTCCTCCTCCTCCTCCTCCTCCTCCTCCTCCTCCCCCTTCCTCCTCCTCCTCCTCCTCCTCCTCCTTCCAGCAAGGTTATACGTGCTTCAAAAAAGGATCCGAGCCCTCCCTGATAGATTATGTTCTGATGAGCCCCGAGGCGACCCTATACTTTCAAGGTTTAGAAGCAGTTGCGGTTCCCTGGAAGCCCCACGTCGGTCAGGTTCTCACGCTCCGAGCCTCAGTTGTGCCAGCTTCAACGAGGACACTCTGCACGCCTGCGCCTTTCGCGCACCCGCCTCGCAGGATAGAGGCGGACCCGAGCAGCAAGAGGCAGCGACGTCTGCGGGAAAAAGGCATTGACCTCTCGCCTGCGGCCTCCGCTGCTGCCGCCGCTGCCGCCCCCTCCCTCGCCACCAAAAAAGTAGAAGACGGGGAGCAAGAACTGGCAAACCGACGTTGGGAGGCTCTAGGCCCAACTGGGTGGTCACATTTTCCCCAGGCGCCCGTGGGTTTAGACTCGGAGGAAGTAGATCCCTTTGAAGAATTAGATCGGGCTCTGGAGGATTCCCAGGACATTTCTGAACCAGTTGAGTGTCCATTTAGCGAGCCCGAAGGCCCGAAGGAGCCCGATGTGTCGCCGTCGCCCGCCCCGCCTAGGGGGGGGAACCTGCCCCCTTCAGCTGACGCCTCGCAGTCTGATTCCAGGGCTGCCGAGCTAGGCGATGCTGATTCGGGGGTTTGCACGGAGACCCTCGATGAGCTCTGGGCTGAAGTCTGCGCCGCCCCTCCCCTTCGAGCGCAGAGCGTTCCTGATCACATTGAGAGTTGCCCAGCTTTTCGCGTGAGCCCGTCAGACTCCATCGAGCTTGGTGAGAGATATGGCCAACTAATGCAACAGGTGAAGAATTTGTATATCAAGGCTTACGCCATTCCAGATCAGGACGCCTCGAGATTTAAAGGGAGAGCTGCCAATTGCAAGCTAAAAGATACGGAGGTCCGTGAGCGAGGCCTCAAGACCCCGTTTCCAGAGCTACCAGGCCAGCTGGTGGGCTAGGGTTTCCAACACTCTTGAACTGCGCTGCACCCTCGCGGCCAAAAAGATGGTGCCCAGCAGCAGAGAGAGCTTCGCAACATCGCCCAGAGACTGGCACAGGAGGGGGTCCCGTCGGCAGGCAAGAGCCCGACTCCGACGGCGCGCCTCCACCGCGCCGCGTGGATCGAGAGGCTCTCGGACATTTCCAAGGTCGAGCATCCTACCCTGCTCGGCACGGCACTCCAAGCATCCGATGAGACAGCCCGCGCCCACAGGCAAGATTTTGAGAAGGAGTCGCGCGCGTGGGCCGATTGGCTCTCGGACCCTACCCTGGCCAAGCCTGGCAAGTTGCACAAAATCACTAAGCCCCGCCCAAGGTTTGAAGATGAGCTCATGTGTGGCGACCGTGAGGGCACGTCGCCCCTAGAAGTCATTGGCATAAAAACCAGCGTTTTGTTCAACAGATTTGGACCTCGAAATCGGTCTCGTCTCACGACTCCGTAGCCACCTTGGCTCGAGTCAGGGAGCGGGCTCAGCAGGAGCCCTGCCCCGTCTGGTCGCTAGACCAGCTTGACCAGGCCCTTCGCCTGCAGCCCGACAGGGGCCGTGGCGTCGACCGTTTAGTTGCATCCGATGTGCGGCGCCTTCCTGTGGCGGCGCGCCAGCAGTTTGTCGATTTGATTGATCTGGCTGGGCAGCGACAGGCCTGGCCATTCCAGCTGCTCCAGGCCATCGTCATGCTGGGGCCCAAGAAGTCGGGTGACAGGGCATTGGCGCTGATTGCCTGGCTCATCAGGTGCTGGCAGATGCTGACGCGGCCGCAGGTGGAGCAATGGGTCGCCGAGGCCGCGCGCCACTGGGACTCGGCGCTCAAGGGCTCGTCCTGCCTCCGCGAGACGCTCGCGAGGGCGCTGCAGGATGAGGCGGCGGACGCCCTGGCCATGGCGTCGGCGGTCTTACTGGCAGACACCAGCAGGTTCTATGACACGCTGGCGACACCGACGGTGGCGACGGCATGCGAGGACCTGCGTTTCCCACAGCGAGCTCTTGCACTAGAGCTCCAAGTTCACGCAGTGCCGAGGCTCCTTCGCCAAGAGGGGGCTTGCGGCAATCCATGTCAGGCCTTGATCTCGCTACTAGCGGGTTCCAGGCACGCGAACAATCTTGCGAGAGCGGTGGCCTACAGGGTGCTGGACAAGGTTACCCTTCAGGACCCGCGCGCCCACCCGAGGGCGTGGTTCGACGACGCGAGCACCACGGCCTACGGCAGTGCCACAGCGGTGGAGAACATCATTGTGGGCGCCACGGACAAGTTAGAGAGAGCCCTCAGCGATGAGGGATTGGAGCTGGCAGATAAGAGCGCGATCATCTCGTCCGATTGGGCCATGACCAAGAGGATCACGGCAAGGCTCAAGAGGAAAGGCATCGACATCAGAGCTGCTCATGAGGCCCGTGACCTGGGCATTGACAGGGCGGCGAAAGGTGTCCGACGAAGAGCGACACACACGGACCGCAGAGTAAAAGCACACAATCGCATGACATCGTTGGAAAAAGCTACGGCGACTCCGACGTGAAAAGAGAATGACAATGCTGAGCCAGGGATCCATGCCCGCCCTGATGTACGGCGTCAAGGCCCAAGGAGAAGCTCCTGCTGCCATACGCCGTGCTCGTCAGAGGTATGTGGCTGCTCTGGCTGCTCCAAGGCCAGGCAGATGCACCACGACATTTTCTCAACCTGGAAGGCAAGGACCCCGCCCTTGAACTTCCTAGGGCGCAACTTCGAGCTTGGTTCGACCTTTATGCACATCGAGCGGACCTTCGAGAGTTGATTTCAAAAGTATGGTATAGAATCTATGAGCGTCCCAAGAGATCCCCGCCACAGCACAGATGGAGGCAACGAAGAGGAGTGATCGGTTCTTTGATCCTTACCCTTTGGGAAGCTGGTTGGGACCCTGTGACAGCTACATTATGGACAGACCATCGAGGAGATGATTGGGACATGAAGCCAGAAGCTGCAGATAAGAATCCAGCCGCCATCATCGACGCCATTGTCGCTGATATCGAGGCACAACTCTGGAAAGCTGCAGCACGTGGGTATAACGCTAAAGGAATGGAGAATGGGATCGATGTTTCAGATGCGATAAGGACTTTAAAAAGACTGAGGAGATCCAACCGACTGCCCGAAGCAAATGCCCTGTTGACGGCCATGGTTGTTGGGACTTGGACCCCAGCGAGAAAGGCAGACCCCTTTGGCGAAGAGCACGCAGGCAATGGCTCGTGTGCATGCGGCAAAAGAGCTGACGACTTCCATCGTATTTGGGAAGATTGCAGTGCCCGACCTGATCACCCTGACTTTGAGATGTCGCAGACGCTGCTAGTCATGGCCGAGGCAGGCCAACACACTTACCCGTGCATGCGGTTGAGAGGTACCCCGCCCAGAAGATGGACTACGCCACCAGAGCGTGACACAGTCTACACGGAGGAGCTCTTCGGCGAGGCCTTGAACACGCACCGCATCGTTGCCGCTGACGGGCCCATGAGGGTCTGCGGCGACGGCAGCGGAGGCGAGAACGCTGAAGATGAGAGATATAGGCGCTGCGGCTGGGCGTGGGTGGCACTGAACACGCCCAACCCGTCGGCGCCAGAGGTCAGAGGAGGAGGCCAGGGCCCACTGGCGGGGACCAGGCAGACGAACAACCGCGCCGAGATCACGGCGCTGCTGTCCGCCCTCCGCCACACGGCGGGGCCGATCGACTTCTGGACCGACTCGGAGGTACTCTTCAAGGGCTGGCACCGTGGACGCCAGCACAGCCCTGGAGGGTGGAGTGCGCACGGCGACCTGTGGGAGCAGCTCGCCAGCGCGCTCCAGGAGCGCGGCCCTGGCGAGGTGCAGGTACACTTCATGCGCAGCCACCAGTCGCCCGCCGAGGCCGAGGCCAGGGGAGCCCCCATCGCAGCTTGGAGGGGGAACGCAGTTGCTGATGACCTAGCAGGGAGAGCAGCGGATGAGCATAGCATCCCAGAGGCACGTTTGAGTTGTTATAAATGGGCCGTCGCCACAGGTTGTTTGATTAGAAGACGTATTTTAAGAGCCACTCTCTTTGCTTTTGATAATGAAGTTTCGGGCCCCACGGCGAGACAGGTAAGAAGGGCTCAACATAGATCTAGGCCCAATGCCCTCGCCCAAGCCCAAGCCAAGACCACCCACATTTTAGCTGATTTGAAATCTAGGTGGTCCTGTAATTGTTGCAACACGTCGCTCAGTAAGATAGCCAGCAGCAGAGATTCAGATGTTTGGTTGGCCTCCGAGTGCCTTGGACCCCCTCTAGAGCTGCCCAGTCAAGCCCAAGCCCAGCAATTGGCCATGGGAACGTGAGTTGGTCACCCGTCCCATTGCCTAGCTTATTTTGAACCTCATTGGGTTTGTATGGCATGCGGGTGTAGAGCTCTAGGAGGGAGAGGCCATCTGAGAGGCCTTGCGGGGGTGTGTAAGTGTCTGAACGGTCGCCCCCCACCAAGATGGGGGCCTGGGTGATTTCACGTGTGATGGAAGGCCGCCCTCTCGGATAGGGCGGCTTCGGGAGGGCGCCAAACGGGGCCCCGTCCCCCCTGCTGCGTCTGCTAGGTGGGTTCTGGCCCTGGTGGCTCCACCGAGCACGTGCGGCAGGGGTGGCGGGCTTCCCCGCTTCGCGTCCTCGCTCTCGGCGAGGCCATCTTGCCGTTCTGACCCTGTCAGTTTGGGAAAGTCCTCCTCCTCCTCCTCCTCATCCTCCTCCTCCTCCTCGTCCTCGTCCTCATCCTCATCTCATCCCCCTCCCCCCCCCCCCCCCCCCCCTCCTCCTCCGCCGCCGTCAGGCCAGGGTATATTTGAAGTCCCTGCCACCGCGGCCAAGCGGCGCAGCCTGGGCGCCGCGCGGCGCCTCCTGCATGAGGTACACCGCCGATGACGATGCGGAGGCGGGCGCCCGCGGTTCACAGTTTCCAACCACCTTGCTTGGAATGCTACTAGCCACGGGCACACCACTTGCCGCGTTAGGTTGAGGTCCTGGCGCTGGGTACCGCTCCGTGTTGGTTTGCTGGGTAGTCCCAGCATTGGACCGCCCCCGACCCTGGCGGGGCCTCCCCCCGCCCCGCCTGCTGGCTGCGGGGAAGGGGCCAGGGGGTAACCTCACCCAGCGGGGTTGCGGTCGCTGGTTCAAGGCCCTGGTCCTGCCCAGTGTTTCCAAGTGTTGTTTCCCCCCTAAGGCACGGCGTTTCCAGCGCTATTGGGGGTTAGCCAATGATAAGAGGCCAGAGGACGGATTCAGCTTGCGCCTCCTTCTTCTTGCACACGCGCGCCTTTATGCACAGGGAGACTTTCTGGCAGTGTTATGTGCCAGGGAACGTTACGCCAGCCCGGGTTGGGCGTTTCGGTTCTGCCTGTTGGGGACTGCGAACATCTTCCTCCTCCGCCTCCTCCTTGGTCCTTTGGTTATCGGGCCAACGTCCGTCGACGGACGTGTCCGTTCAGAGGATGTCATTCTGGTGGTTACCGAACCCTCGCCTCCCTGAGCTTCGCGGCCGGTGCGAACGAGACCCTGCGTCTCGCTTGCCGCTTCGCTTCGCATCCCGCTTCGGCTGCCGCCTCTTCTCGCGCGATGAACCTGCAGGCTTCGCCACTACGCGCGGCCGCTGCCTGTTCTCGCAATTCCCGCCCTGCAGCAAACGACGCGTGGGCTCCCAGCTTTGCGCCACTGCCCGCTGCCTCTGCTGCTTCTCGCACGTCCCCTCCTGTAGCTGGCGCTGTGTGGATGCGCGTCTCTTTTCGCACTGGTACGTCCCAGCTTGCTGACGACGACAGCGTGCTCTCTAGTTTTTCCTGCTCGCTCTCGTGTGCGCTTTCCTCGCAGCGCTCGGACTTGTCGCCCTCGTCGTCGTCCCCTTCGATGTCCTGGTCGCGGGCGCATTCGAGGAGGTCTTCGAGCATGCGCACCGCTTCTTCGAAACAGGAGTCGTTGACCTTGTCTGACGCGTTCAGGGAGATCGTGGGAACCGTTGCGGATGTGTTGGGGGGCACGCGCACTTTCGTTCCCTGTTCAACGAGCCGTATGCGTTGCTTCACCTTGTTAGAGATGCTGTCCGCGTCGGTGCACTCGGAAGGGATGGGGGTGTTGTGCGCGTGCGCACGCACACGGCTCGCCCAAGCCATCGCAGTCAGCAGTTGGGGGGACGGTTCCCCTCCTACAGTTGCCGCACTTGCGCTCGTAGCTGATGACGTCCTGGTGCCTAACAGTTCGCCCGCTGCCACTGCCGTTTCTTCTCGCACAGGCGCCCGTAGAACTGCGACTTGTTCTCGCACTCATGAGTCGCAGACCGTAGCTGATGATGTCTGGGCGTCCAGCCTCGTGCCAGTGCCCGCTGTCACTGCCGTCTCCTCTCGCACACGAACTTCCCAGCTTGTAGTTGGGTGTCCTTGCTTAGCGCCACTGCCCAGTGGCGCTGCCTCTTCTCGCACACGTGTGTCTTTGGCTATAGCTGACATCGGCTGGACGTCTTTCTTTGCAGCACTATGCTTCTCGCTTTGCGCACGCTCAGGTTCGTCAGGCACTTCTCGCGCGCTCGGGTTCTGGCATGTGTCTTCGCCCTCCCGCATCACAATGCTTTGTTGCACGTGTGTGTCCCAGCCTCCAGCTGATGACGTGCCTTCCCGCACGCACGTATCCCAGACTGTAGCTACTGACGTGTTGCCTCCCAGCCTCGCTGCGCTGCCTGCTGCCTCTGCCTCTTCTCGCACACATGCCCCAGCCTGTAGCAGATGACGACTGGTTTTCCTGCTTAGCGCCATTGCTTGTTAGCTCTGCCTCCAGACGCACACGTGGACCCCCGACTGTAGTTGATGACGCGTAGCCTCCCAGCATCGCCCCACTGCCTGCTGCCGCTGCCTCTTCTCGCACACGCGCGTCCCCAACCGTAGCTGATGGCGCACTGTCCCCACTCCTGGCACCACTGCCTGCTAACGCACCACTGCCCGCTGACTTTGCAGCCTTCTCTCGCACTCGCGAACTCCAGCCTGTAGCGATGACGTCTGGGTTCTCGTCCCCGCACCACTGCCCCTTTTCGCACAAGTGTAGCTGATGCCGTTATGTTTCTATCAGCCTCGCCTCTCGGTGATTCCGATGCCAGCTCGTCACGCGCAAGTGGGCCTATCTTGCTGGCTGATGCGTTTGAGCCAAGATGGTGGGTTTGAGCCCAGCATGTTTCTGAGCCGTGTGCCGTATCTGTGTAAACATCGTAGGGATCGCTGCACTGTGTCTGGACGTTTCCTGTTCCAGCCCGGTGGCCCACTCTCGCAACTAACCCAGATTATTGTATCCATAATTCTTGAAACCCACTTTCTCCATGGCCCAAATTATCGATGCCTGAACTGTCCTGAAAGGGTTGTGTCTGATCGCAGAAGGTAGGCCAGAACATCTGCAATCCGACAGGTGTGTAAATGGGCGCTTCGGCACGCAGCATGGAATCGCCTGTAGCCCCATGCCGCAACGCCTTGATTTCGACCTCAATCCGCCGCACTGCCGCCGCCAGCTCCCGGAGTATCAGCAGCGGAGGCTCTCGGTCTGCATCGTGTTTTGGGAGTTGCTGTGCCTGTACCGTGATACGTTCTCGCAGACCTGAGGTGGCTACTAGTGTTTGGCGCATTGCAACGCGTTTGAGTATCATCTGTCTTCTCTTTGCCCGCGAAGCGGGCGCGGTCGCCGCCGCCGCGCCAGGGCTCCGAGGAATGTCCCCAGAATCTCGAGGCGGGGCCGTACACGGCGCGACCGGACAGATCCATGGCGGCGCGCCCACCCACGTCAGTCGTCCTGCGGGCGGGGCTCGCGGGGCCGGCCCGCGGGCCCCCCGCGCGAGGGGGCCCGATTCGGGCCCATGATGGCCTTTCCGCCTCCGCCTCCTCCGCCTCCGCCTCTTTCTCCTCCTCCTCCTCCTCCTCCTCCTCCTCCCCTCTCGGGCCTCCTGTTCGCTGGGGTGTGCCCCGCGCTGGCAGGCCGCCTCAGACCGTGCCCGCGGCCGCCAGCCCCGGCGCGCGGAGAGCGAGGGCCGCTCACGGTGCGGGCTGCCGACGGTAGAAAGCATTCAGACGCTTTGGCCCTTCTCAGGACACCGCCAACTTGGACCGCCTGCGCGGGAAGGAGGCGCCTTCGCGCGCGCGCGCGCTCACTTCCGTCAAATGCACAGAGAGAGAGAGAGCGAGACACAGAGAGGTGGTTCCTTCCTTCCAGGCCTCCCAGATGGGGCCAAAGTAGATGGTGTCGGAGAATCGCGCCGCATCGCCGATGCATCGGCGACACGGCGCGATTTGGAGTCTTTTGTTCCTTCATCCCGCTCCGCTATCGCAGATGCATTGGCGATGCGGCGCGGTCCTCCGACTCTATCTGCTCTGGCCCCATCTGCTCCGAGAGGGAGTGAGACAGAGAGCCAGAAAGAGAGAGAGAGAGAGTGAGATGAGGTCTTTCTTCTTGTAGCTACGATAGCTTCGTGTCGTGTCGATGCGACCGCGACCCCAGCGCGACCGTCTAGAATTGAATGGCGCCGCCAGTGGCTTGAATTCGGCCGACATCGAGCTATCGGAAAGCCGCGATCGCTCAAGGTTGAACGAGTCACGCGGAGGCAGAAACCAACGTCCAGTTTATTGCGTCGCGATCTTGCACTACCAAGGTAGCGCTCGCTGCAGTGTACCAGAACATGGGTGCTTCGCCGTTCTGTTGCCCAGCAGACAGAAGCTCGATGCGCTTGGCCTCCCATTCTGCACACAGGTCCGCGGCGCCTTGCCAGTAACTTTGAACCCAAATTATCAATCCCCCCCGGCGCTATCAGGAGCACTCCACTTAATCAATCAATTACCAGGGGGACTTCCGAACGATATCATTAGCACTTGAAGAGTTTTTGCAGGGGGTGAGAAGCGATATAGCTTCGCCGAAGGGGGGATCGATAATTGCAGACATACATCCGAGAATGTCGTTGTTTGCGATTCCCGTTTGGGGTCGTTGGTGGTATCATCGAGTTCGTTTGCTTGCGTGCACTGTCATCTTGTGAGAGGCGGGCTTCCACCTGTTCCTCGTCCTCTCTCCTCCTCGTCCTCCTCATCCTCCTCCTCCTCCTCCTCCTCCTCATCCTCCTCCTCCTCCCCCTCCTCCTCCGTCGCAACAGTCACGTTGATTCGTGGCCTTGGAATCCCGAGAACGGTGTTTTGGCACGCTTCAGGGCAAACGGTCGTCTCCCAACAGGGCTTTCCTTCAGAGGAAATGAATTCTTGTAGCGGCCTATGAAGGGGGAGCTTGGAGGGGGGCTTATTCCAAGATCTTTGATGCATCTTGGGTTTGCACTGGTCCTCCTCCTCCTCCTCCTCCTCCTCCTCCTCCTCCTCCTCCTCCTCCTCCTCATCATCATCATCATCATCATCATCATCATCATCATCATCATTCCTCCTCGTCATCGTACCCAGAGCTCCTGCGGCTCTATATTTTCGCGTTGCGGGGCCCTGGACGGCTCGACCGCTTCCATATGACCAGCGTGTCGCGCTGAGCCGCTTATGAGAGGTCCCAGTACCCGACAGCCGTCTCCTGATATCGGAAACGCCCCGAGAAAATCTGACTTGATCTTGTCGAGTCTGTGAAGGTATGGGTTTTCCCCAGCCAAAATCCGGTCAAACCGATCCCTGAACCTCTCGCCGGGCCCACCCCGGCCAGTTTCTAGAGCTGCGCCCAGCCGTGGCCCCGAGAGACACACAGGAGGCCGAATAGTAACTCGAAATTCGACCCTTCGATCCTCGAACCCTCGAAAGTCGCCCCCTCGATCCTCCAACCCTGGATCCTCGAACGCTCGATCCTCGAACCCTCGGTCCCCTCCCCCCGGCAGGTGCTCATGTACTGCACTGGCGGCGTCCGGTGCGAGCGCAGCTCCGCGCTGTTGGTCAGGGCCGGGGTGGCTAAGGCCGTGTACCAGCTGCAAGGCGGCATCCAGAGGCGCCCCAAGCGGGAAGTGGCCCATTGTCGAGAAGAGCGGTTGGGTCAGCGACCAGATCATGGGTAGGAGGAGGAGGAGGACCCCCACCTCGCGTCGCGAAAAAAACGCGACGGACATGTTGGGGCCATTTTATGCTGTTGGGGGCCCTCACCAGACCCCAGGACTGTCAACAACACGACTTGGGGTGAAAAACCCAAGAGAGATCTTGGGGAACTCTTTTGAGGGGTGCGGCTCCCAACGTGCCCCCACGACCCTCCCAGAGGCTTCCAAGACGCTCTCAAGAGGATTCCAGAGGCTCCCGAGAGGCCCAGAAGAGGCTTTGAAGAGGCCCTGAGGATCATTCCGCGAGACCCTGAGATGCATCCAAGACACTCCTGACCCACGACCCAGGGACGGGGAGGGACAAGGGAAGGGTGCCTCCTCCCTCGCCCCTCCCCTCTTCCCTGGCCTCCGTATTCCTTGCATTTCCCGCGAAGCCAGCGCAAGTGGACGCCAACCTCAAGATGCATCGCGCCCTGGCAGCGCCTTGGCCTGAGCTAGAACCTAAGTACGCGCCAAGCGCGCCACAGGCCTTCGAAGTCATTTGTAGACTTCTCCAGGTCTTTGGAGGACGTCGATCGTCGTCATCGTCGTAGCCGTCGTCGGGAAGGAGACGTGAGACGGGGGAGAAAGTACGTAGACTGAGTTGTCCTCTTTAACCTTCCCCTCCTCCTCCTCCTCCTCCTCCTCCTCCTCCTCCTCCTCCTCCTCCTCCTCCTCCTCCTCCTTCCTCCTCCTCCTCCTCCTCCTCCTCCTCCTCCTCCTCCTCCTCCTCCTCCTCCTCCTCCTCCTCCTCCTCCTCCTCCTCCTCCTCCTCCTCCTCCTCTCATCACCTCGTTATTATGGAGAACCCTCCGCCTTCATTGTGCACTTTCTTCATCGACTTCCATGTTTCACCATCCTTTGCCCCCTTCACACGCCTCAACTGTATCATTTTACCTCAACCTCCTCACACATCTAACCAGATGTGGTGCAAGTCCCCAGGCCGGAACGCAAGAGCGCGTGTGGTTCTAGTTTGCGAAGAAATGATCAGGTGCTGGGAGCATTTCCATTCATACGTCGCATGCTCCCCAGCCGTTGCTGTTCTTCAGAGTTTGGAAATATCTCTGCGGGTAGCGTTCCCGCTTCTATGTTGCCGAAGCCCCTGCGCATGACATTTACATCCCTGTGAAAAATTGTGCATGAAAGCCACGCGAAAGTGTTGCACGAGCAAAGAATCCTCACCATCCCAAGAATATCGTAGTTCCAGAAAGTTTGGCAGAAACGCGGGATTATCATCACTCCACGCCACCAAGGCCCAGCAGTGCGGAAAGCATATACGAGTCTCACCGTTCCAGGTCTCCCCAGGCCATGAGATACGGCAGGAGCATCGAATCCCCACCTCTCGACACCTCCCATGTCCAGAAAGTGTCAAGGCGCGGGATCGTGCGATCCTCACTGCTCAGGCCTCCCAGGTCCGGAAGGTCTGGCAGCGGCGCTGGACTCTCACCATTCCATTCAGCCCAATGTGCACCCAAATCAATGGAGCTAATGAGAGCCACATTGGACCACAAGCATCCTGTTATTGCGAAGGCCTTACGGCCGGTGCCGCCGAGCCTGAAGGGAGACGACGACGACGACGACAAAGGCGGCGGCGGCGGCAGCAACAACGACGACGCTGACGTGGGCCAGAGTCCTCAGGGGTGGTTCTTGGGGTCCCTTCGGAAGTCTCTCGGGGGCCTGGGGAGGAAGTCTGGGGCCTCTTAGGAGCCTCGGCCTCTTCGGGATTCCTGGGGACCTCTTTTGGGCCTCTTGGGCCTCTGGGGAACCTCTAGGGGCCTCCTGGGAGTCTCTTGGGGCCGAGGGCTCGAAATGTCCGTTCGGGTCCCCCGTCTGGGCACGCTCTTGGAGCCGTCTTGGGGGCATCTCGGGCCGTTTTGGAGGCGTTTGGGTTTGTCTTGGGGCGCTCTGGCGCCGTTTAGGAGCGGCCGGAGGTGGACAACGCGAGAACGCCCAAATCTTAAACCAACCAGCGAAAAATCCTTGACGCTTCGCGTATATATCCTTATCCGTAGCCCTGGCTCAAGCCATCTCACGGGCCTGGCTCCCTCGGGCCAGTCTCCCGTGCTCAAGGGGGCGCCCGTACGCTGCGCGGCGGGCCTGGGACCCGTGCCCCCCCGCCCCCCTCGGCGCGCCCCGCCATTCGGCAACGGCGGGCTGGCAGGCAGCGCGGCCCAGGCAGGCGGTGCGGGCCCCAGTGTCATGGAGGATCAGTCGGATGGCGTCGCGGGGGGCGGGGACCACTCAGTGCAGGGCGCGAGAGCCCAGTCACTGGCCCCAGTCGACTCCCCCACAGACCCCAATAAGGCTCAGACCCCCCACAGACAGCAGCCCCATTCCCTCCCTCGGGGCAGTACAGGAGCCGGCACCAGCGGCGACCATGACGGCTCGCTGCTCAGCGGGGGACGGCGACAACGCAGATGGGGATGGAACGAGACGACAGACCCCCAGAGAGGCCCTCAACTCACCCCAGTCGAGGCCTGCTGAGGAAAGCGAGGGCGGCGGACCTGATGAGAACGACAGGGGCAAGGAGAAGGATGTTCACGTTCGGGAGGGTCTTGATCTGATTCCCCCCATCCCCACTCCAGACCCCATCTCGATCCCTGTCCCGCCCACGCCTCCCTCCTCCCCCCGCCTCGGGGCCGCTCAGGACTCCTCGCCTCCAGCAGTAGGGACCATCCAACTCCATGAGGCTGACAATGCCGGCCCAGGGGGGCACCGAGGGGCATCAGATGCGGTGAACCCCAGGGAGTGGCAAGCTGCGGAGGACGTCGCCCACCCCCCCAGAGAGCATGCGCCTGCATCTCCTCAGACAGCGGCGAGCCACACACCCGAGGCGCCATCTGGCAGCGGAGACGGAGGCAACCACCAACAAATAGTGATTCCAGCGGCGGTCAGCTGCTACCCCCATGCGAATGAAAGAGTGAACTCAGCGGCGGTCAGCTGCACCCCCCATGACCATGATAGAGAGCATTCTGCGGCGGTCAGCTGCACCCCCCTTCTCAACACAACTCGACCACCTGGGGCGGACACTCCGAGGGCCTCGAGGCCTACGAGAGCGCCCACCTCAGGACCACAGTAGATCAGGGCCGCATCAGTTCAGGGGAGGCGCTATCCGCCCCCCCCCCCCACCACCGCGCCCCCCCCCTGACTCACTTCCGGCCCCCCCTCCCCTGGCAGGCACAGGCGCGGCGCGCGCGCCCAGCAAGGACCACGCCATCTCCCCCGCGCCCCCCTTTCACCCGATCGGGCCTGAAGGCCCACGGCAGCCCCAGGAAGAAATCTACTGGGAGCGGCTTCTCGAGGCACGCGAGCCCAGCGGAAGCACCCCCGATAGCGACGCGTTCAGCGCCTGGGGGGACCCAACGCGATCGAGGCCAGATCGGACCCTGCCGCCCGAGATCGCCCGATCGCCTCTCCTCCAGGCCCCCCCTCGCCACCACCGCCAGGCCCATGCCAGCGCAGTCGGGAGGGTCAGTCGGGCGACCCAGGACACTGGCGGCACCACCCGTGGAGCTCAGACGGGGAACGCTCGCCAGCTAGGCTGGGGTCCCCTAACTACCGCTACGGCCCAGGTGCCAGTAGGCTCCAATACCACCCGCGGCGATGCGGGAGCCGCGACGCGGACGTGCCCCCCCTGGCCCCAAGGGTCGCTGACCCGAGGGACACCAAGCGAGGAGGCACTCTAGCAGCGCTCGTGGCACACCACGAACCTCGGGCGGGCCCGTGGAGACCTTCCCAAGCGAGCGGCACGCGACCAAACGATGAGTCAGGGCCTCGAGAACCTGGCAAGCTTCTGTTGGCTCCGCCACCCCCCCGGGCACCCTGGAGTCCGTACAGAACCTCACCTGGCTGGGGGTGCTCCGAGCCCTCTCAGGGCCGCACCTGATCGGAGGGCCCAGTTCGAGCAAGGAGCCTCCCACCGATACTACGCCATCGGCCCGGCACTGGCCCAGCTCGACCTCTCCTGGCTTGCATGGTCCATTACAGGCTCCGACTACGAGGCGAGGCTGGGAGGTGTTGGCCCAGACCCAGCACAGGTGCTGGCCTTCCGCTACGCGAGCCTGACCCAGGACCCTGCTATCGAGACGGAGAGACTGGACTGCGACAACCCAACCGATACAGAGCTATACGCGGCCCGCCTGGAATACGATGCCCTCCACTACGCGGCCCCGTGCACGGACATCGGGGTAAGAGACCCGTCTGACGGCCTCTTCCCAGTTTCTGTGCTAGGACTCTCAAGATAGCGGCACGACGCGGCCCCTGACTCGAGAGACACTGGAGCGGACCCCGAACGCAGGTTCAAAATATGCCGCTACCTCATCCACGAGCATCGCCGGAACCGAGTACACTTCCCAGACCACAGGGAGGTCAGGAATTGGGCGGTGAACAGAGGGCAATGGGACGAGGCGGGCGATGACGTCATGTCCATAGGAGAGCACGGCGCAGGACCCGACGGCTGGGCGGCCCCGGCCATACCAGGCGCATGGCCGCGCTCCCCAGGCATCCCAGGAGTCATACTCGAGGGCAATGACACACCAGAGGGGCCCTGGCCCCTAAACAATACGTCCCACATGGTAAAGTTCGGGGACTTCTTTCACCCATCCACCAGATGCGGGCACTGCGGCTGCTGGCTCGCACGGGACCCCCAAGGGCCCCATGTGCATCGTCTGCCACAGGCTAGCCACACCATGGTGCCTAGCGGTGGACGGATTCTACTCCGACAGCGCGGAAGCACCAGGACAGCCCCTCGACATTTTGGGCGCGCAACTCACCTACCAGCTGGCTAGGGTAGGAGCGCGATACGCTCCCATAACCAGCCACATTTGCTCCCCAGACCACCTGCCGGAGACCACCTGTTACTCTGCAACCTGGCTAATCTCGGAGCTACTAGCGGCATGGCGTCACATGACGGACAACCCAAGCGAGTCTTTGCACCCGATGCTCCGAACCGCAGTGAGCGCCCTCGCCAGACTCTGCGGCGCCCCGCAGGGATGGGCCCTAGAGGCCGTGGCGCAGATTCGCGACCGCATCTGGGAAGCCCTCTCCAGCCGTTCATTGCGTGAGTGGGTGCCCAGAAGCCTCGCCCAACTCCCCCGCATAGCGGTGCCGACCCGGTTTCTCGACCCCGCAAACGCAGGGCCCAACGCGGAAGGCCTAAGGATGAGATCCCAACCGAGCCTCAACAACATCACCACGGAAGACGCCGACTGGCTCCGAGGCGAGATAGGGGGGAGCTTCCTTGAGCAAGCTCTCGGTGTCGCAGCAGCCGACGAGCATCCCCCTGGGGCGCAGGGCGTGGACGTTGAGGCAACAGAGGTAGCCTGCGCGGCCCTCATTGCCACCGCCAGAAGGGAAGGGAGACTCATCGCGGACCACCTCGCCCCGGACAGCCCCTGTGGAGCTGCGATGCGCCTCGCAATCACGCTCCGCACCAGGCTTCACGGGAGGGGCACCCCCGTACCCGGCAGAGCCAACCAACAAGCAGGGAACAGCGAAGACACCGACAATCGCACCGTCGAGGAGCGGCGACCGAACAGTGGCGCTCAACTGTCCCCGGAGTGGTGGAGCAGCGCCCGCCGCCTACTGCAGGAAATCATTGTGATCCTCGCGCAGGTAGCGGACGACAGTAGACCTAGCAACATGACTTGGAGCAGGATCCTGGCCCCTTTCATCTGGGAATCAGTCACAGAAGGGGGAAGAAGCACCCTACGAGGCGTCTTCGAGGCCGCCGGGATATCCACCCACATAGTGACACACGCAGCTCGACGATGGGACGTAGTGGGCACTTCCACCCTGCAGGAAGCACACCACCGCCTCGCTGGGGAAGCAGCAACTATCTCACACCTAACGGGAAGAGGAAGTAAGGCCCCCCTCCCAGGAGGTTACATCCACCCAGAACTCCAGGAGCGCACCATGAGCTGGCTCGACCCCTTCGGGCACGACCAGGAAGGAATACTGACAGGGGACTGGATCGCGGTAGAAAGAGGAGCCCAGGCCCGAATTGCGAGGGCGAACGCTCGAAACAGCTATGGAAGCGGCGGAGGAGCGGGAGGTCGCCACGCTCCTCCTGCAGCGGGGGGAGGGGCACAGGGCACCACAACCCCCTGGCACGCGGATATCAGACAAATACTTGGCGAAGATACCGACAATGAAAGCAGGCCCCCCGCCCAGGCGCACCGCAGGAGCGACGCACTAGACGCCCTCATCCGAGCCCTGGGCGCAACGCAGAGAGACGACGAAGCCGCTGGAAGAGCTAGGCAGCACTGCATCGACCGCAGCTCCTTCAACGGCGCAGACGCACAGCTTATAGCGGAAGGTCTCTTGAGGGAGGCAAGAACGCACCTCGAGCCTGGAAGTTGGAGATCCAGGGCCATGTGGCGATGTCTAGCACCACACTACATCCCCCTACTTCGACCAGTGCTCCAGGTACGAAGCATGTACACTAGACCATACGAGGTCCTCACTAGATGGCTGCAACTCGCAGGCATCCATACGCCCAGCGACATCAGAAGCGCACTGGGCGAAGGGGGGGAGCAGGCCCCCAACGCGCACGCCCCGTTCGGAGACAATCAAATACGTCTTCTCCTGCGGAGCCCAGGCCTCAGGGCACGCCCAACCGAAGAGGAAACGGTTTCGACGACCCGCCTCCTCATAGAAAGCTCGGGCACCTCCATCCCCAACGCAACGGACCCGCGTCGGGACGCAGAAAAAGTGCTCAGAGCAGGCGAGCTGGAGCCCATGCCTGGATGGGACGCAGGTGAGGAGCCACAGGCGTGCACCATCTGCACGGGGGATCTCGACGGGTCGGTGGAGGTTCTCATTCTTTGCGGACACAGATTCCACAAGCACTGCCTTGAGCGCTGGAGACAGAGTCAGCCGGAGATCTGCAGGGAAGGAGGGAACTCCATGCCAATTCGCTGCCCCAACTGCAGGGCCAACGACAGAGGCAGCATCCCAGCTCTTCTCCCCGGATCTCCGGCCCCCCCAGAACCTCCTGGGAGCCTCCAGCTCAGGGACGGGCTCCTGGCGCCCATAGGGCCCCCCATCACGTACCGGGCGGGAACTCGCTTCCGCGGCACGCGCCCTTGCCAGGGAGCTGGACTGCCTAAGGGCCGACCTGGTCTCCATTCGGAGACCGAGTACATACATCACAGTGCGTGACATGCAAAGGATTCACGACCAGATCACAACTCACAGGCCCCCCCTCGCAACCAGCAGAAATGGAAGTGGACCAGGAAGGCGCGACCGGCCCCCCCCACACAAGAGAGTGAGGGCATAGGAGGAGGGAGGGCTGCCCCACCCCCCCACCCCCTCCAGACAGGAAAGGACGCGCTCAACCCCGCTAATTACTTACGCAAGATGGGCCACCCTGCTAGCCAGATTCCCACCAGAAGAGGAGGGACGCGGGGGCCCCCCCTCCTCCCCTGTCCCACTGCTCATGGCCACCGTCAGGGAAGTCGGGGCTGAACTGGTGATCACCCGGAGGTCCCTAATCGGCAACAGAGACGCGGATGGCACGGGTACCACCCTCGCGATGGCGAGCCCGAGCGCGCATGAGCAGATCAAGGAACTGGTCCGCTCCAAGGCTGAAGCAGAAGAAGGCCAGCGCACGACCCCCACCGTGCTGGTCGCGGATGCAAACGCATCCCAAATGCAAGCAGTGCTGGCGGCGGCTGGTTCGGGCGGCGGCCCCTGCACGATATTCGCCTTAACTACACAATGGGTCCCGACCCCAGGAGGCCCGGACCCCATCGAGCTGACTGCCATAGCCAATGCGCAGCGAGGGCACTGGGCAGCAAGCCTGATCGCGCACTTGGTACCCATAGGGAACCCCGTGCGAAGGGGAAGGATGACCCCCCCTCAGACAGTTGGTAGCGGCGCAGTTCCACGTGACGGACAGCCCCCAAAGAGCGCAGATTCCGCCATCCATCGTGGTTCACTGGGGAAGCAACAACGCCGACACCAGCGACGCCCTGCACACACTCGCACCAGAGCATCGCAATGACGCCATAGTGGCTCAGATAACCAGGTGGCAACTGGCCCTCGAGGGGGGATGGGCACTCAGCACTCGAAGCAGAATGGGCCACCACAAAAATCCCCCTCCCGAGGGTCGAGAACCTCTTCAAAGAGGGACTGGAGCCGCTCTTCCATCACGTCGCGCGATGTCGGCCCGCCAGACTCACGGACACGCAGGCCCCAGACGACCAGCCCCTAGGAGAGCTATAAGTAGCCGCACAGACCGCTCCGGTTACAAACATCAACGGGTGCACATGGAGAGCCGAGGAAACATCGGACTCCGTACACATCCCTATCCTGAGCGCCGCCACATGCCTCGCCCACTCCGCTGCCTCGGACGCAGCAGCCGCATTCGGATACAGTGTCGGCGTAAACAGCGGAGGCTTGCTCCTTCTGAAGACCCCGGAGAGAATCGCGGCCCCGATATTGAGGCACCTCAGGGAGGAGCTCCCCAGGATCTTCGGGAGCGCGCGCAATTCCCCCGCCCTCAGCCCCCGAAGGGTCCTCCTGGAGGGCAGCTGGGATGGCGGCCCTTCGTTCGCCAGACTGGCCGACCCCGAAGACGGCTTCCATCTCCGTTGGAACCTAGCAGACCTAGGGCAATCCAGACACCATGACATTATAGATGCCGTAGAAGCCACCGTAGGCACGGGAGCGGTGGAGCAGATAACCACGGTGCACGCCTGGTTTCCTGACACAGGTGACTACAGGCACATGACGCAGGTGAGAATCAGGCTGAATACGGCCGTCACCATGGCAGCAGCCTTCTGCGGGACAAGCTGCATAACAGTTGGCCCGCAGGTCATCAGGATTTCCCCAGCCACCCCATCGAGAGAGCAGACAAGAAGAGACGGAGGGACCCCACCCGCGCAGCGAGAGCACATCGAAGCCCTTGCCCAGGAAACCGCGCGACAAGCCCCCAGAAGAGCCGCCCAACCGCAAATACTCGAGGTCACAGCCTTTGACCGACGAGGTGCGCAAATTGCCCCCCCCCCCCCCCCCCCCCCCCCGAGTCAGGCACAGGCGCCCAGACCCCTGGATCCCCCAACACGCTACCCTGCGAATGTTCTCAGCCACGATAGGCTCATCCCGGGCGAGATTGCACACAAGAGCCTGGCCGCTGCCCATGGGGGCGGAGGGTAAGGAGATACCGGCCAACACGAGGCCCGCCCCCCCCCCTACGATCCCCGAGGAATGGCTGCGAGACGTGGACGTAGCCATGGACGGTCGGAGCGCGACGACGCGCCGCAGACCCACGGAGGACAGGGAGGGTCTGCGAGACTACAGCACCATCCCCCACCCCGGGGAACACCTCACGGCAGCGATAGCTGCAGGAGGGGCGGCATGCATCACCACCAGCGGAGAAAGCGGGCACTTATACACCTCAAACCCCACGTGGGCCACGATCGCGCTGCCCGCCGAAGCCGACCTGAGAGCTGCTAGTCGAGGCGCGGACCGCCCACAAGCCAGGGTAACACTACAGCTGACACACGGCCCCGTGCACCTTGTCAAGCTTGACGCGACTCCCGCCCGCACCCCAATGCCGGCGGATCTAGGGATCGACACCAGCCTGTCCGCCAGCCCATCCCTGCCCCCCAGAAGGCGGGCAGCCGTGGACTCCCTCCCAGGCCCAGCCCGCCCTAGGACGTTTCCCCACCTAGCAGAGGTGCTCACACGCAGGAACCGCTCACGCTCTGATCCTGGAACAGCTCTCGTGAGGGCTGAAAGGGATACGGTCCTCTGCGCGCAGGGCATGCTCGGGAGGTCCCTAGCCTGCGTCGGAGAGCAGTGCATACATGACATGGCCAGGAGCATACAGACCAGGCTCGTGCTGGAGCAGCGACGACAGGAGGAGGGCAGGCCCATTCTGAGATACAACTGGGACCTCTTCGCTGCCATATGGATCCTTCAGCTGGCTGACCCGAGCAATCTGGACAGAGACCACGTATTCCAGTTCATCAACGAACTAGGGATAAGGGAGGAAACCACGAGACAGCTCCCCTTCACACAGTGGCTCTCCCCCGAGCCCGACCCCACGTACACAGCACACCACCCGCGGTCGGAGGTCCTTGGAAGCAGGGGCACCGAGATCGACGGCTCCACCACGCACGTGCTTGCCCCAGGCACCGCCGAGAGGCTGAACGCCTTAGACGGAAGGCTACAGCAGCAGAACAGAGCGCCGCTACTGGCGACCCGCAGACCCGGGACCGCTCCGCCCCGCATCCCCCAACAATCCCCCCCCCGTCGCCCGGCAGTCACCACCACAGATGCCTCCCTCGCCAGGCCAGGCTACCATCGTCGCGAGAGAAGGTCAGCGGCTCGACAATCCTGAACAGGGCAGCGGCGACAACCCCCCGCCCAGATATTCCCCAGGGGGCGTGGCCACAGGCAGTACCCCCCCAGCGCGAGCACAGGGCGACACCAACCAGGGCGGGGGAGCAGGGTCGGAAGAAGGAAATGGGAGCGCCTCGCAGTCCACCCGGCCACAGCCGCCGGTGGACGATCGAGTAGGCGACCGGCGCGGACAATCTGCGCCGAGCGGTCCACAAACCGCCCCAGTCCAGGAGATCTCCGCCCCCCAGCCCGGAGCCCACGGCACCGGGGTTCCTCAGCCGCCGACATCCGACGCGGATCGCAATAAACAGGGGAATGAAAGCCCACCGCGCACAAGCACCGAACCCAGAGCCAGGGAGCACCCCGCAGGCAGCGCAAGCCCGCCCCGGCGTCGAGCCCAGAAGAAGGCCTCCACCAGACAGCGCCCCACGAAACCCATCCAGCGACCCACTGGGGAGGGGAGACACCCCCAGAGCAGGGCCACACCTCCCACCCTGCACGGAGTACAGGTGGAGCTCTCTCCTCAACCGCGCCGCAGAAATATTAGACCCCCTTGGCCCCCCCGCGCAGTGGGAGGGACTAGGATACCCCGACAGAGGCACGTGGAGGACCGTGCTCAGTGCCATGGCGCGGGGTACCTCCATGCTCCAACTGGAAAGACAGGTCAAGCAGGTGCTAGCGAGGGCTCACCTAACCGACAGGCTGCTGATAGCCTTTGAGACGCACTGGGCCCAGAATCCGCCAACAGGCACCAGGAACCCCACAGGTAGAAGGATCTGGTCTCAGAATGCTGCTCTCACCGCAGACGCGGCATGCGCGATTATGCAGTCCACAACAAGAGGAGTCCCAAGATGCGAAGGCCCACTATACCCCTTCCAGCCTCTAGCCGACGAAGCCCTCGACGCCATCCTCGCCACGACCATGGGGAGCTAGGGGCGAACACCAGCCGACTCAGGGCAGTTGACTCAACTTGGCTCAACCTCAGAGGTGGGCGAGTCCAACTGGACAGCCCCCCCCCCCCCCCCCCCATCATCCCGAGCGCGGAGAGGACGCAGGTCAGTCCCCAACAACCCCCCACAGAGCCCCACAGCGGGAGAACACTGAGGTGCGACCCCTGCCCACAGAAGTGCCCGCAGAGGAGCCACCGCGACACCCCGATCGGTGGAACCAGCAGAGCAGAGAAGCAGAGCACCCAGTCGCCAGGAGGCAGCAGACCAGGAGCCGAAACAGACGGACACGGCAAGCCTGCCCCATGGGAGCGAGGGCTCGACCCAGAGCGAGGCCAGGTGCGACCAGACCCGAGGAGGACAATTCGCGATCCCTCGCGTCAATGTGGGAGGCCCAGCCGACAGCAGGTGGGCAGAGCGGGGCAGGAAGGGGCACCACACGAAACGCAACAGGGGCACAAGGACCAGGATAAGGGCTAAGAAGAGCAAGACCGAGAATCCACACTCTTGCCCCCACGGAGCCGATGGCAGCGCCTCAGCCCGTGGATGTCCTGCAGCAGGTATGGGCCCAGCATAGAGATCACAGCACTGGCCTTTCACCAGTCGCCCCCCCTGACCAGGTTCTTGCAGCTCATCAGGTGGCCGGCCTGGACAACAACCTGATTCTGGAAATTCTCAAGACCCTACATGAGCAGGGCACCGTCAGGCTAGGCCCAGAACACGCGGCTGACGACATCGCAGGGAGAGTACGGATCGAAGAAGCAGCCGAGATTGACTTCACGCAGCAGGCAGGAGTGGTGCCACAAGGGGGGGCGGTGCTGGACAACAGCGAGACCGAGGGTTGCACACCTCTCCACCTCGCGTCCCTCTTCGACGGTTGGGGGCTAGCCTGACTAGCTGTGGGCGACCTCGTCTACAGGCTAGGATCCAGCCACAGATTTCGGTCTTCGACTTTCGCGGAGCACAACAGAGAGGCAGCTGAAGCAGTCGCGCGCAGATGGAGCGCCGCCCCCGACCCACAAGATGGAGGCCCCCCACATAAGCAGCTGGCTGAGGACGTATGGGACCTCTTCCGCCAAAGGGACCCCCTTGACACCAGAACGCCGCGGGAAAAGCACGCCGACTCCTTGGAACAGGGCAGCACGCTACTCATCGTGGCAGGCCCACCCTGCAGCAACCGATCGGCGGCAGGCCAGCACGCGGGAGATGACGGGCTGGCCGGGGCCCAGTCCTGTTGCTTCTTCGCCGTCCCGATAGCGTGGTACCTGGCAAGCAAACGAAGACAGACCTGACCTAACCATCCTTGTGACCCAGGGAAAACGTGGCCCCCATGCCCGCTGCACACCGCAGGGCCATGTGCGCAGCCATGGGGGACCTGAACTCAGAGCGGGCCGTCAAAATGAACGCAGGGGACGCAGTTGTCAGCCCAAGACAGAGACTCTGGATCGGGAACTTCCTACCCCCAGTCGACACCATAACCGACCCCCGCCTCCCCAGCCCCTGGGAACCGAGGTGGGCATACAGGCCGGACGGAAGAATCCCAACGTGGACGCAGTCCAGAGCTCCCCCAGGGGACCCAGACACGATCCTCCCGAGTAGCTACCAGACCCACCTCCTGTGCCTGTGCCTACTATACGACGAAGACAGCAGCCTCAGGTGGTTCCTTAGAAACCCGACGGACCTGAAGCACGGAGCAAGAAGAATTTTTGCATAACGCGGAGCAGAACAGCGCTTTCCCGGATGCACGGACGGCCTGAACCTTGTCATGGCAGGGAGAGAAAGAGAGAGCCCTGCCGCAGAAGACAAGGTTAGGGCCTGGGGAAGATTGCTGGTGAAAGAGGGCAGAGCGCATGGACTCAGACTCCCCACGGCCGAAGAAAGGGCGAGGGCCGCAGGCCTAGCCGGCTACTACCGGGGGCTCGGGATACGCGACAGGGCGCTCTACGACGCGGTCGGCATACATTTCGACCCCCGCTGCCTGCAACACAGGATATGTCCGAGCTACGGGCCTGAAGCACGGGACGCCCAGGGGGAATGACCTGCACACCCGCCCCCACAAACGGGCAGATAGCACAGGGATGGGGAGCAGCGAGAACGCACGCAGGGACGCAATGCCCCTGGGCGCAGCTCAGGGAGCGCCCCCTCCCGGCCGACCTCGCAGAGCAGCTTCTGCGGACGGAAGGACTCTTTCCCCGGTTGACGCTCCCCTAGACTCCGCAGAGGGCCCCAGAACGCTCCACCAGGCGCTAGGGCCCCCGCCCAGGCACCTACCGGCGCCCAGGCCACGCACCCGGGCATGGCAAGAAGCCCGCCGCGCTCTCAATTCGGCCATAGAAACTCGCTGTCACCACAAGTTCCGCGGACCGAGGGGCCTGTGGTGTCTCCTCCACGCTGACCCCTGGAGCCATCCTATTTGGGACTCCCTCTGCGACAATCTCACCCTTAACGACCTGCTTTGCGCGCTCGATGCCACCCCCGCCGGCAACCTCCCCAGGCTCGCCAGCTGGAACGTCAGATACCTCCGAAGCTGCACCGCTGCCAAAAACCAGTTCAAGCACGCCCTCCTCACCCAAATCACTATGAACAACCGCATCGCCTTTATACAAGAAATGCATTGGTCCGAGCACGAGACCGAGGTCTGGAGAACCATGTTCCCAGCCCGAACCCTGGTAGCACCCCAGGGTTACCTGGGGCCGGCCGGAGGACTTGCTGGAGGAGTGGGCATCCTTCTTCCTCACGGCGTCGCTCCCCTCGAGCAACAGGCAATCGTTCCAGGATTCGCCGTCGCCGCCGTCGTCCGTCAGGGCGAACGCAGGTTCCGGGTGGTCCCAACGTACCTCCCACCCTCTAGAAGGGAGGACACCCTCTCCGAGATCGCCCAGGCTTCAGAGCAATGGGAGCACCTTGACACCTACTGGGGAGGCGACGTCAACCTACAGCTCGACGACCCGCGAGACGGCGAAGTAGAGGCCTCCGCCCTTCTACTGGACCTACTGACCAGCACCGGCCCCACGACGGTGCACGCGTCCGGGCCCACCAGAATCGACAAAGACAGCGAATCCCAGATCGACATGCTCGCGTGCCCAGCGCGCCAAGCATATGCTTACGAAGTCCGCAATGTCTGGAGGCTAGCGCTGTCAGACCACGCACTCATCATCCTGGAGCCCAAAGGGGCCAGAAGGGCCAGACGGGACAACACCATGAAGGCTGGGGTCTCAGGAGCCCCCCCACAGCCGCGCACGCGGACCTCAGACAACTCTTCTCCCACCTTGATCTCACCTTTGGGGTCCCCCCCGTCAACCTCACAGGTCTCATCCAGCCGGTGGACTGGGTTAGACCGGCTAGCCCGGGAGGCTTCCCTGACAGGCATGTCGATAATGACGACAGCAAGGTCATCATCCACAACACCCCCCCCAGTACTCAACCACGTTCAGGCTCCCGAGCGCGACGCCGACCACATTCCGCCCGTCCCACTTCCTCTCACGCGGTTCGGGAGACCAGCGCTCTGCGCCGCGTTACAAGACTGGTGGAGGAAATGGAGGAAGCACAAGTCACGGGCCTCGCCCGGCCTCCTCCTGATAGCCGCCATCCAGAGGAGCGGGACGACACGCCCGGTTGGTGCCCTAGCAGCGTGGCTGCACGAGTACGGGTGGGACGGGCAAGACCTCACCCCAGGGTCAGCGACCGACTGGCTGAGAAGGTGGGACGCCGAGACAACCCAGAGAAGGGCGGCCAGATTGACCCCGGCGCAGAGAGGTCCCGGCGCGGAGCGCACCCCCCTGGCCGCCCATTACAGGACCAGAAGGGAAATTTACAAGAAAACCCACGCCATCCTAGGGGCTCGCGACACCGCAGGCATCTGGCAGGACAGGCCCGAACAAGTCGACCGCGTCCTCTGGGACAGCCGCAGCGCGATATGGCACTCCGCCCCCCCGCTGCCTGACTCCGCCACGCGTCTCCTAGACCTCCACTTCCACCGGCACCCCGGCATCGACGCCCCTAGCAAGCCCCGGCTCAGATGGAGCAGGCTGGCCTCCATCGCCCTCGCCCCCAGCGGAAGTGCTCCCGGGGTTGACGGGGAGCCATACGAAGCATACCACCCCAGGGCTATCTCATCGCGCAGGCGTGGCACGCGGCCGACCTCAATCCAGCACTCCTGGACGCGGTACTCGGGCCATCAGTGGACCTACTGGTGTGGATTGGCAAAGAGGCCGGAGCCGAAAACCCCAACGACATGAAGCCGCTCCAGCTACCCACCTGCCTTCGGCGTCTGAACGGGGCCTCCCTGGCCGACCTGTTGGGACCGCCAGTTGAACCCCTCCTAAGCCAGAACCAGGCGGCCAAAAGAGGAGGACAGTGCGGCCCCAACAGTACAAAGGTAACCCAGCACCTGGGGTCTCCCCCCAAGCCACCAGCTGAACCCGGCCCGGCCTGGCAGGCCCTGCTGGGCAGACACATGGAAGCCGTAGACGGTTTCATTGACTGGGCCGCAGCCGTGGTAGGGAACGCCCCGTGCACGGAGGTGATCTTCTGCGATCAAAACAAGGCTTTTGAACGGATCTCGCTACAATGGATGGGGGGCCCCCTCCGTAAATGGAAGTTACCGCCTTGGCTGCTACACGCGCTGAACTCCCTAGTCGGGGACCGTAGGGTGCAGACGTGCAAAGGAAAGTACAAGGGACCCGAAGGCGCCTCCTACGGTCTGTAGGGATGGGCGGCACCGCCTCCCCGCTCCTGCGGCGCATGGGGCACGACCCCCTCATTTCGGCCCTGGCGGGCATCACAACCGACGACGACCCCGCATACGTCGACGTAGCCGCGCTGCTCAGCACCACGAAGCAGAAATTGCGCGCCGCCATCGCCCTCCCCTGGGCCGCGCACGCGGCCGGGCTCCTGGTGGAGGCACACCGACGCAGAGGGATTAGGACGGCCGACTCCGAGACCCTCAGGGCGGCGCTGGAGGAAGCCCCGGTGCACTACGAGCAAGACGGTGACGACGTACTGATGACTGGGCCCCCAGGCGAGCTCATACGGACCCTCGTCGAGGAAAACATGGAGCAAGGCTCACCCAACTGGCGCACCCCTTACCAACGCCCGTGCAGCTGCACCTTCAAGACTGCACTCGTCCCCGCGGGTCATCACGAGTGGTGGTGCGAGCTCATGGAGTACACCCCCTTCGGGAGCTCTTCGGCGCGGGATCAGTGGCCGCACCTCGGTGCAGTAGTGGTCTCCCGCGTCGCCGAAGGTGAGCAGCCCCCCCCCTAGGGGATGGACTCACCAAAGGGCAAGGCGACGCCCTGACGAGAGGCACTTGGGAGCGCCCCCTCCCCAAGATGAGGGATAGGGCCATGGCCCTGCACCGTGCCAAAATGTCATCCCCCCGCACCGCTGCCGCCAGGAACTCCCACCTGGCCCCCCTCGCCCCTTATGCGGTCCACTACTCCCCCCCAACATCGTGCAAGAGCGCGCGCTACGCGCACAGCTCAGGACCGCGTTTGGGCTAGCCGGGGCGTCGTGGGTCCCCGACTTCATCCTCACGGGGCTAGGTATCCGCTTCCAGGTACCGGGTGCCCCAAGGTGCCCAGTTGCGACGGCCCGGGCCGTGGCCGCCAGAGCACATGCCCTTAACGACTTCTGGGGGCCTGCACCAATCAGGAAGCGCGCCAGGACACGGTGGAACAAGCTACTCAAATGGGCGAACGAAGCAGCTCGACAACCTGACGCGTCTCGACCCAAACCCAAGATGATCACTGAGCGGAAAGCGGCGCTCGCACTCAACTGCGCTCGCGAGCGCCCAGAGCTCCTGGAATGCAAGCACCTCGGCAAGGTCATCTATGCAGCGCCTGGCTCGAAGAAACCAGTCAAAAGAGGAGATGGCACCCCTCGTGCGGAGAGGAATGGGGGCCCCTGTACTATTGCGTTTCCTATACGGAGGCCCACCATGTCATTCGCATACTCTGCAACGGCCTTCCCGCATCAGCAAGATGGAGAAGTGAAACCGAGAGGATACCGCACAGGTGCCCTTGCGGCGCACGCGCCAAATTTGTGTGGATCACAGCCGGACCCGACGACGAAGGCGCTGCCTGGTGCGCGAGTTGCATAGGCCCAGGGCCGCACGCCTCCGCGCTTTGGCAGTTGCTAGACCCCGGCGCCCTGCCCCCCGCCCTAAGAGGCCCCGCCGATGCCTACGCCCACACCCAGGGCCGCCTTCGTGCCCCCACCAGAACGGGCCCCTACGGCCATTGCCCCCCCTGCGGGCCGGGCGAGGCGACCACAGAGCACGCGCGGCATTGGCGCCCAGCAACCGCCCTTGCCTGGCACACCGCTCGGGGCCCGGACGACCCAGAAACCTTAGCCCAACCCATCACCAGCAGTGGCGACCACCAACCCCTCCTCGCAAAGGTGCTGCACCAAATCTCCATCATGCATTGCGTCAATATTACCGCGACCCCCCTCGAGGCCGACGAAGCAGCCAGACTCATCCTCCAAGGAATCGTCGCTGCAGACACCGACCAACAAGGGGACAGCGACGACGACGTCCTCGACGGAAGCGACCCCCCCAGGCACGACAACCCGGACGAGACAGCCGCGTGGACTGTCATGCGAAACACCTGCCACATGCGCCACCCGCACGCTATCCCCGAAAGGACCATCTGCGGGGCCGCCAGGCCACACATGACCCGACACGCACAAAGGGCGGGAGGAGAGGTGCGCAGGCTTCCGGTGGTCACCAGACACCACAACGCAGGGGATAAGCTGGCGGTCATTCAGGCCTCGCAGATGCGCGCAGGATGGATGCCGCCAGGACAGGGCTGGTTCCCCTGTCCCAGAACCGACAACAACCCCACTCCAAACTGGACGTCAGCGCACTGCCAAGAATGCCGTCAGCACACCACAACGCTGACAGCGAACACAGACCTGGAACCTGGGGACGAAGTCACCGTCCGAAGCTCCCTCCCCCTTCCCAGATACCCACAGCACCCAATGGCCATATGAGGTCACCTTCGACGGCGGCGCCCGGAGTATCGAAGGCCGCACCAAAGTCTCAGGGGCAGGCGCTCTCCTGTGGCACCATGACCCTGCCACCGGGACCCCCAAAGTGATTGCGGTAGCCATCGTCGCCCTCCCCAACTGCTGCAGCGCGCAAATGTCGGAGGTTGCCGGCTGCCGCGCGGGTCTCGCCCTGCTACCCCACCTCAGAGGCCCCCTCCGGGCTGCCAGGGTAGTCGGAGACAACTTAGCCGCCACACGATACGGGGCCAGCACCGCCAGATACCGGAGACTACACCTGGCCCAGCAAATGGAGGACGCCCTCGGGCAAGCCGAGAACGCCAGCTGGGTGCTCACATGGCAGGCGGTCAGGCGACGACTGAACAAGCGTTCGTACACACATCCGGCGGGCGGGCACCGCCCCTGTCCCTCCCGCGCACTTCCCTGCCAGCATTGGTCATGACATCGACCTGTGCGACCACTCGGAGTGCGCCGGCGCCGCTTTTCATCTGGAAAATCCTCCGCCCCCCCCCCCCCCTCGCCCCTGGCCGCTGATCGATCGATCGCTCCGCCGACCAGGCCCCTCCCTGCAGCGGGCCGCGACCCCCCCCCCACTTTACAAGTTCCCTTGCGGCGGTCAGCTGCACCCCCCAAGTATGCCAAGAAGGACGAGCAACCAAGGACCGTTGGCGCGGTGGCCCGCACCCACCGCCTGCAGTGCAGACGGCCCCGTCCCAGTGGGAGATCTCCTCCCATTCCGCGCGCGAGAATGCCCCTGGCTCCGCTGGGCACACTTCAACGGCGAATGGCGCTGGCGGTGCGAGCTCTGCCAGACTCTTTGCGACGGCAAACAGCATCTCCTCGCGTGGGAGCACTGGAACGAAGGCCACAAGCAGTGGGACAACGGGTGGCCCGACCCTCGGGAGTTCACCTCATCTGGCAATCTCTGGACCATGACAAACGGGTCGGAGAACGACCACGCACACAATTGCAAGGTCGGCAGATTCCGCTGGGATGGTTGGATGACGCCAGTGCCAGAAGAGGTTCATGGTCATGGGCAGCCCCACCTCCCTGGGTGGACATTCCCCGACGACTGGGACTATGTGCCAGTCAACTTCCCCGACAGGGACGACAGCCACGATTTCGCCACCCCCACCGGCACAACTCACTCCAGGTACACACGCCCGCCCTCGCAGCTGAGGTGGACCTGGGGAAGAGCGTCAAGGGGGGGACCCAGCGTCTGGGGCACCCCTGGCCTACCCTCTGCGCCGTACCCAGATTACACAGCCAGGCGCGACACAGGGGACAGCATACCCAACGCCTCCAGCAGGGCCTCCTCTCAGGAGTCCGCTGACAGGTCCCGAGTCGAAGCAGATGAGAGCATGGAGCAGCGCAGCCAGCACGGCGCACCCCCAGAGGAGATAAGGAAGGTCTCGCTAGAATCGTCAGCCGCGGCCGCCGCCGACGCCATCAAACAGCTATACTCCGTTCCTGCCAACAGCGCAGCCGCCCAGCTTCGTCTGCACATCCCTCTGTGGACAATCACAGAGGGCGTGAACCTCCCAAAGCACTGGGAGCAGGACCTGCGGCAAAGGGGGCGCAACCTCGAAAGACTGGCCTGGACCGAGTGCATGGCATCGACCGAGATGGTTTGGGACAGCTCTACCAAAGCCAGGACTGACCTTGAGAGAAGGCAGAGCTGCGCTTTAGGCGCGTCAGTCACCCCATCGACGAGGACTCAGAATGCGACATCCTCGATCGCTTTAAGCTGAGGAACGCTTTCCCCACCCAGGTCGGGAAAGTGCTGTTTCACTTGCACTGGCCTCAGGTGTTCAGGGTCCTTCTAAAAGGCCAGGACGCGGGGAAGGATGCTCGCATGCTACTCCTCAGCATCACCAGCCCAGCAGCGGACCAAGTGGCCTCAGTCAAGCTCCTCTGGCCACCAGACCTCGGAGGCACGGCCCCCTCGAATGACTGCCAGGCGCTGGGGCTCAGACCGGGCTCGAGGTTCCCCAGCAACGAGTGCATTGTGGTGTACGACGCGGGAAAATTTGGGGGGTTCCACGCGGATGACAGGATCCCGAGACCCACCCACGTGGGCCAATCGTGGTACAGAATGGACAGGGGCCCCTCAATGCTCCAGTTTCGATGGATGCCCACAGCAATCACCGAGATCTACAGGCTACAGCAGGCTCCACGCGACCTGGCCGGGACCCCCCTGGACGTCATCACTTACCTCCTCACCTTTCGCACTGCCGACAAGAAGGACAAGGCGCTGGCCAACAGCGTACGCAACGCAGCACAGCGTGGGCAAACCCTACTTGCTCGCGCCACGGCCACCCTTGAGGCACGCTTCCCCAGCACCAGCCGACCAGCAGCGGTCGCCGGCTCAGCGCCATCCAACCCCCCCACGGTGCCCCCGGCTGCCGCCCCCTTCTCTGACCCAGAGGTGGACGAAGCCATAGGACAAGTCTTCCAGCGTGCCAGGGACCTACCACCGCAGACGGCCCTCGAGTAAGGCGCCAATCGCCACAGCCTCAACCGCGATGCCACAAGGGCCCTCGCTGCCTCCACCCTACACCACGTAACAATGGTACACGGGCCCCCCGGCACCGGCAAGACAATCTTCTCCGTTGCCACCATGGACACCTGGTCCAACGCACTCCCGACAGGACTGTCAGTCGCTCTGGCGGCAGGTTCCAACACGGCCGCAGACCAGCCGGCGCTCGCTTTAATCAGCGCATGCCAGGCCAACAAGTTGGGCCCCCTCTCAGGGTTCCCAGCCAGGTGCGTGCGCCTGGCCAAAGACTTCAAGGTGGCCAAGGAGCTGGCAGTGCTCACCCCTGGAGGACACTACCATAGAGCCCACGGCAGGTTCCCATGCGAAGGCGGACCCTCCAAAGACTTCCCCGCATTCAGAACCCAGCTGCTCAAGGACGCCAAGACAATCACCGCCACACATGAATCTGCGGAGGCACTAAAGAAGGCCGCCCCAGTCGCCCCACTCATCATAGACGAGGCAGGGCAGGCGCACGAGCTAATGGCCGCCATGTCTCTGGACAGCGTCATCCGCTCCGGCGGACGCCTAGTGTTGGTTGGCGACCCCAAGCAGCTCCCCCCCACAGTCATCTCCAGGAAGGCAGCGGACCAAGGGTTATGCCTTTCCATTTTTGACCGTCTCCACATTGCCCTCGGGGAGGACCAGTCCGCCGTGGCACAGCTCAGCCTCTGCTACCGCATGCACCCCCTGCTGTTGGCCTGGCCAAATTGTGTCTTTGACAATAACACAATGCGCACCGGCCTAACCGACCCTTTGTCGCAGAGACCCCTGATCGAGGGGCTCCCATGGCGGGGCTTCCCCCCCTGGAGCGACACCAGAGTCGTTGACCTAGCAAAGGCAGCGGGCACCACCAAGGATGACATGGAGCACATGTTGCGCGGCCTGGATCCAGGGAATCAGCGCAAAGAGGAGCGGCACCGCTTCCTACTGGGGACAACCCCTCTTTGGAGGTCACGTCGAGGCTACACGCAGGATACGCCAACCGACCAGAGGCAGCGCAGACGGTAGACATAGTACGCGCCCCCCTGCCTGCCATGCGGAACGGCACCACAGTGCGGGTAGTCGTCGGCTACCAGCTGCAGTGCGCCATCCTTGAGAACGGATGGCCACAAAGCGCACGCAGCGTCAGTGGCACCCTCAGGCAAACCAAGACCAAGGGCAAAGGGAAAGGGAAAGACGGGGCAGCCTCGGGCAAGGAACCCCCAACCCACCCCCCAGACCGCTACACCGACACCAGCGACCACGCCAGCGTCTTCGTGCAGCGCAGCTCAGAGCTCACAGGCGTCTCCTTGAGCTTCCCTGGGCTGGGACGCCTCGCTGAGGAGCACCTCGCAAGCGGCACGCTCACCATCTCAACCATTGACTCCAGCCAAGGCGCCGAGGCCGACCTGATCATCTTTTCTGACAACCAGGTCTAACTGTTGGCACGACTGGGGCTTCATGGACAACTCCAACAGAGCGAACGTGGCAATCACCCGCGCCACCCGCAATGTGGTCATCATCGGTGACGGGAGGATGTTCGGCGCCGATACAGGATCGCGCCTACGGGAGCTCTCTGAGTACAGAAGATTCGCCAAACTCTGGGTCCGCTTCTTTCACTCGCGGGACGGACATGGGCAACAGGTGGACACTGGCGGTCGACAAAGGATTCGATCCCATCCCAGATCTAACCACATGGATCCCTGAATCGCCCTCGCACACAGGAGACGAGGTCATCCAGGGACTCGATAATGCGATCGGGACAGCTCGTGCCTCCATGGAGAAGAACCTTGCAGACCGGATAGCAGCACCGCTCGACCCGGAGCTCTCATGGGACAACCTCGGTGACGCCATCAAAAACAGTCTGCAGAGGCTCGTCGGGGACCCCGCCATGGGAGTTGCACCATACACCGTCTCTGGGCTTCACCCCCACCAATGGTCCATAGCCGACACACCGAGGCAGCCCGGCCGGCTCGACCGCAAGGCATGGAGCCATCTAGGATTTTGCTGCGACGTCGAGCTGGGCATTGACGCAAGCAACCTGGTCTACAATCTTAAGTGGGCTGCCCTGGTCTGGTTCCTCGGGTTGAGCACCCCCTGGGTCACCTCACACCTGGCCGCCCCCGAGGCGTCGCCCCCCCCCCCCCCCCCCCTACCCTTCGCGAAGGGCATCAGCCACCGCCCTAAGAGCACCAGCCGCTGCACTTCCCCCGACGCGCTACAGCAACTCCCAGAGGCATGGAGCCAAGAGACAGGGAAATGCAAGCGGCACCGCGCACACCCAGGAATGCAGCACCTGAAGTCCCTGCTCCGCCCAGGACAAGCCGACTCAGAGCTACGGCGATCTCTCCTCAGCAGCGACGGGCTCCCCATGGACACCCCCACGCTCAGGGTCCTCCTAGTGGTTATGATGCTCCAACTGCGCGAGCCCCGAGCGACGCTATGGCCGTTCCCACACCCTGAGGCCACTGGGGACATCTTCGAAGCAGCCATGGGCCTCTGCTACCCCTGGCAGAGTGCCCACAAAGAGCACAGGACCAAGTCTGCAGAGGCCTGGGGCTTCGACCTGAGTGGCCTCGCATCCCTCCACGGGAAAATGGAGGACACCATCAAGCATATCAGCACGCTCGCCACCTACGCCCACCACCACCAGGTTGCGACCAACCACGGGTGCCCGACCACTTGGGCAGGGATGCTGAACTACAAGTTCACGCTGGAGGCCCCCATGAGGGTCCTGGAAGCGATTGTCAAACCGGCTGAGATCAAGTCCCTGAACGAGGGAAATTGTTCCATCTGCACACTACACAAGGAGCTCAGCGGGACCGAGGACGGGCTCGGCTGCCCAGACTCAATGGCAGACCTGGAATATATCGGCGGGGGAATCGCCATGTCCAACAAGCGCCTCGACGAAGACTCCCCTGCATCCCAGGCCCCCGGTACGACACTCAACCCACCCAGGGTAAGTGACGACAGGTTCCACACCAGGCAACACGTCAGCAGCTTCGACGGCGACAGGTGCCCGAACACAGGGCTCAAAGACACGGCCAGCACTTGGGAGGATGACGGCACAAGGGAACTTCTGGCACAAAACCGCTCCCAAGCGTACTTGCAAGGCCAAAACTGTAGGTGGCTGTGCGAGCAGTGCTGGATCAAGTCGCTGGAAAAAGAGGCATCGAGGTCCCCCGTGCCGCGCAAGACCTCAGCAACAAGAAGTCGCTCCAGCAGCGCCTACAGGCGTACAAGCGCACATTGGACGAGGCTCGCTACCAAAGGAGAGCCCGCGCCCCCCCCCCCCCTGGATCGGCTCCCAAGTGGGCGCGGGCGGTCGGATACAGCGCAGTCCCCCTCCTGCCTGCGTGACCTTGTCACGAACACCCTGCCCGTCTACAGGCCGCAGGCGGTCGGCACCACCCTCCCAGCCCACAAGCTGTCCGACGGCAGATTCGGGCCCGACTCACACCGTACGGACACCTACTCCGCCATGTGCGACACCGGCCCTGCGGGGTCGCCACTGCTCGTGCGGTCGGCAACCAGTCCCGCACTCGGCTGCTTCATGTGGAGCCCGGAGCCAGGTGCGCCGTGCAACGCCGAGACAGGGCTACCGCCATGGGATACCATGCCCACTCTCTGGACCCAGCAGCAGTGGAATGCAGGGTGGGCCTGCAGACGGTGCCTCATCCACATCTGGAACGTGGCGCCCGGCACGCTCGATCGCATCCTGGACCAGCACTCCTCTAGGGCATGCCCCATCGCCCCCGCCAAGCGCGCAGCAACAGCAGAAGTGCAGGAGGAAAGCTACGACATCAGCGTCTACCTCTCCCCAACTGGCGCCAACGCAGCGGCCAAGGACACGTACTCGAGGCAATCGGCCACGCGGGACGAGCTCACCCCCAACGGCAGGGAGCACGACAGCGGCGCAGGAGAAAGCAGCGAACCAGTCAAGGTCGGACGCGACAGCAAATACGTGTTCCCCGACGTGGAACCCACCAGAGTGCCCCGCTCTACCAACCCACTCCACCTTCAGGCTCTCTGGGGTGGAGTCCGACGGCCCCTTTCGCTCCTTGGTGAAGTACCTGCTGGAATGGAACCATTCCGTCTACATATGTTGGGCTGATTTCGTACAGCGGCACGGCGCAGGCATCCCAGGGGACAGAACCGACGAGGGGTCGTGGCCCACAGCACGCCTGCTCCCTTTCCTGGGAATGATCTACGGGGATTCGATCCCGAACGACTGTCACCCCCCGACATCCCATGGGACGGGCAGCGGGCCGCAGTGGCCCGAGTGGTCTACCACCTAATGAAATCCAACGGGAAGTACCAAGACAAACTGGACAGTTACGCCGCCATTCTGACAGAGCGTAAAGGCCAGTGCCCCCTCCGACAGCCGACCAGCACACTGCTGACATTCCTCATGGGAATTGGCCAGGCCGCCCTGGCCTACGGCACCATCACCGCCCTGGCCAACTGGGACCCACGCGAGGCAGCCACAGGCTCCTCATCGGCGGTTGATTCCCCAGCAGCAACCTGGCTGAACAGAGCAGGCGAAACCGATGCCCCCCCCCCCAGCAGACAGCCTCAGACCTGTACAGGAGGACACCTCTGTCCGTGCTCCCAGAGCGAAACCCCGCGCTACAGGTGCAGACCGGGGGCGTGACACGCAGGCAGAGGGGAGGGCCCCAACCAGCCAGGCAGGCAGAAGCGAAGGCGAACCGGATGGGATCGACCGGGGCGGGGACGGGGACAAGAAAAGCGAGTCGGACACAGCCGAGGACCCGAGCCCGGCGGTCAGCCCAGACCCGGCGGCGGACGAGGGAGAAGAGGAAGGCTCTGACCCCCTCAACCTCTTCCCGGACCCACCCAACAGGCCCGACGCCTGGTCCCCATACGATCGGATCGTTGATAGGGACGCCATCCGTGTAGTCAGGAGCGCGAGAGACAGCCGCCCACAGAGAGCAGACAGCACAACCTGGAGCATCAGCGACGCTAGGGGCGACCGGACCCTCAGCCGCGCGAGCGGTGACAAGGGCCGCCAGCGACCCGTGTGGGAAGACACCAAGGACGGGGATGGCCGTGCCACCAAATCCCCAAGAGGCGACCCAGCGCGATTGCAGATCTGCGAGGCGCCCTGGAAGGACGCGAGGACCATACAGCCACCCCGAGAAGACCCAGGCGACCCCATGAGAGGCATCCCCATGTACATGTGCCCTGTTACCGATGCTGACGTTGCGAAGAAGGAACCCGTGCAGGATAAGATAATACGCCTGCAAAAGACGCTGGGGGGAGCGTTCAATGGAGTTTGGGCCGCTTGGGCGAAGAGGGCTGCCCTGAGGCAGGGGACCACCGGAAGCGAACAGCACGACCCAAAACGGAACATAATTCAGTCGTGCAGCGAGTTCCTCCAGGCGTGGGACGACGCAGGGTACGACGCCTACAAGATGGACAGCGACCTAGGGCTCAACGTCCACTGTCCGTCAGTCAAGGACAAGCACATGAAGCTCATGCAACGCGAACCCAGAACCCACGCTCAGCGCGGGCCCGACAGCAGCAGTGGACCCGCCCCATGGACGGCAGAGGGCAGGTCAGCCACGGCGGCGGCCGCGCATGATCGATGGGCAGGTGCCGTCGGCTCTGCCACCCCCAACCGGTGGCAGGGCTGGCAGGAGTGGAATTCCTGGGGCCACCAGAAAGCACCGTGGACGGAAACGGACTGGACAGGAAAAGGCAAGCGCTATTCCCCCAGGGGGGACGATCGATACACAGACAAGCGCGCCCGATGGTGGGGCAGGGAGGACTCGCACGCCCAGGGCTAGCAGGGCCCGGTCAGCCCGTCAGCGCACCCCCTGCCCTCCCGGCCCGTCGCCTACGCCCCCCCCCCCCACCCACCTCACCCACACCTCTCCCCGCTGGGGATGGTTTCACCTCGCAGCGCCCGGCCTCGGCCGCAATGCCCTGGGGCAACCCCCGCGGGGGCGGGGGTCTCCCCACATCTCACCCATGGCGCCGCATAGCTAGACAGCCCACACTGGAGAAGTGGACCCTTGCGTGGACATCTCACCCACCCTCCGCAGCTGGGGACTAGCCCGCAGGCCTCACCGCGGGATCACCCACTTTGCTGCCCCACGGCGGCAACCACTCTCCCTCGGCGACAAGGGGGCGGCAGCAGATGCATCCCCCCCCGAGCGCGCCCCCTTTGCTGTCCAGCCGTGACAGCCACCCTCTCTCGGTGGCAGGGGGAAGTCGTCTGAAACAGCTCCCCCCCTGCACGCCGCCCGGCCGGGAGCCCCAGGCCTCAGCTTGGGCAGCTCCAGCTCCGGCGCGCATGGCGGCGGCACATGAACCCCCCCCATGAGGCGCGCCCTGCTGCTGGCTCACTCCAGCTGGGACCGCGGCGGCGAGGTTCTGCCACCCCCCACGATGTAAATTGCGTTTTGCGGCGGTCAGCTGCACCCCCCCATGCTCGGGTGCCCTCGGCGCGCAGCAGCTAACAATGTTAATTGTTTCTTGCGGCGGTCAGCTGCACCCCCCTTTCGACTGCGAAGGTGCTCTCCGCGGGTTGCATCCACCCCCGGGCAGACGCCCCCCGGCTCTGCTGCGGGCTGACCGCGGCGAGGGACGTCGCGTCTCCCGCCGCCCCCTCCGGCCCCGCGGGCGCCCCCCACCCGCGCCCTCGGGGCTCGCCCGCGGCGGCCGCGGTGGCCACGTCAGAAGGACCCCTCTGGCAGGCAGCGCTGAAGTCTCCACCCCACGGGCCGACCCTCAGCAAATGTCGGCAGTTCTGCACCCCGTCGGACCTTCGCGGCAGGACGGCACAGTGGCGCTTGGGCAGTCGCTGGCTTCCACCTGGCACTGGGAGTTGTGCTCCGGAGGGCCTGGCACTGAGTGGTGCAGCCACTGTACAGCCTGTGGTTCCCCCCGCGCATCGTCTCGTCCACCCTTGGGCCTATCCACCGCAGGCGCCGGACTCGATGCGCTTTGGTTGCCGCTGGCCCCCCCCGGCTGGGCGGAGGATTCCGAGGACTGGGCGCTGAGTGGTTCGGCCTTCCGCGCTCGCGTTGCCTCGTGTTTTCTACCGCGCCCTGCCCGGCTTCCCCGGTCAAAGTTCCCCAACCAGCTGGGCTGGTGGCCTGGAGTTTGGCGCCGTACCGGCGACTCACTCCGCTGCATTCGCACTCTCTGCTGCTTGTCCACTTCGGTTCATTCTGCGGCGCCTATGTGCGTTTGTTTGTGCATTTAGTTCATTTTGTTCTGTGCATGTGCAACTGCGCACTTGCTGTGCATGTGCGAACCGGCTTGCCAACGTGGCGGCGGTGTTCGCACATTCGCATCGCGCCGCCTGCCGCGGATTTTGCTTCTCGCCGACTGACCGCTGTGGCGCGGCCGCGACCGAAAAAAAATATATCTTTATTTCGTTTAGGTTAATTCGTCTTTGCGCGCCCCGTTCTGACTGGACTCGCCGCTGGCGTGCTCGGCTGCGGCCGCTGACAAAAGAAAAATATATTTATTTCGTTGTTTAATTAAGCTCCGCCCGTGGCCCGGGTCGACCTGCGACGCCGCCTGCGCCTTCGCTTGCGGCCGGGACAAAAAATATATATCCCCACCAGCTGACAACGGCCTGCGGGGCGAGTTTGGCCGTGCACGTACTGCTGCAAGGCAGGACGAGGACAAGGACCAGCCTGGGGAAACGACACCACCCCACGTCCCCAAGCCAGACGGCTCAGACAGCAGTCGACGCAACCACATCCTCGACATCCCCCGTGCCCACGCGTCGGTCACAGAGAGGTGGAGGCCTTCATAGAAGCAGCGAGTGACAAGCGCGAGATTGCAGTGGTCTCTCCCCTGCAACTGGCGAGGCATGTCCGCTGCCTCGACCCAGCTACCGACGACGCCTGGATCGACTTCGCAGCCCAGGAAGGCCCCAAACCGGACGGTTGGAGCGACGATGCCTGGGGACAAGTTCGCCTGTACATTCATCCGGACGCTCTTCACCAATACCTTTACCGACGACGGAGTCCCACGCGGCGTCGCCTGGGATGGTAAGCGCTTGGCTGCTGTCCGCCTGGCGCGCCGTCTCGCACAGGAACCCTTGTCAAGGCACACCTGGCAGCTCTACGCCCAAAGAGACGCACCACTCGAAGACACCGACCCCGCTCATCATTGCACTAACACGCTCGTCGACTGGCTCGCAAGCATTGACCCCGACCTGCTCCCGGATGACGCTGCGATGCAATGGGAGACGGACGCAAGCAGCGCAGACCCGACAGCAGCGTCGAGCGGCACGGCCAAGCCGTCACACACGGCCCCTCCACCCAGCGCCCAGGCCAGAGCGGATGAGGGGGCGACGACGGAAACAGCAATTGGTGTCCAAGGGGGATTTCCACCTTCCCATCGCGCGCCTGGGGAAGACGCAGAGCCTGATCAGGCTACGAAGCCGAACGCGGACATTGCTGCCAACACAGGCTACGACGCAGCACGGGCTCACCCAGATGAGGAGTCTCCCGACTGGGGTTGGGGCGCGGAGACCAAGGTGCCACAGAAGAGTCTTGAGCCTTCAGCAGACGCGGAAACCCCCGCACCACCTGTACCCATTGAAGAGGTGGCTAGCGGGAGTTCCCCTGCTCGCGCTGTGACTCTCCGCGCCGCTGGGTCGGCCAGCAGCTACCACGACCCCGCCCACACAAGGAAGCCGCTGTCACCCCCCGACTCCTGGAGAACACAAGTGGCAACAGCGACGCAGCACAGGACAGCCTGGACGCCCAGAGAGGGCCGCGGGAAGGGACGCGACCGACCTGCATGGAGCCCCTACGACCAGGATCAGCGAAGTGGGACACGCACGCACAGCCCCGCCAACAGCAGGTGAGCCAGCTACACCTCCGGCTGGAACGCACAAGACGATGCGCGCACGTACGGATCCAGCTGGTCGAGTACCGCGCGGAGCAGCAAAGCCGCCGGTAGGTGGGTTCGAGGCCAATGGCGCGACAAAGCAGCCAACCCACTCACGCCAGCTGACCGCCGCGCTCACGACGGCAGTCAGATGTACAAGACGCCCACGCACCTGGTGGAAGCACAGGACAAGGTTGAAGAGAGCCGCAATTTCATCAAAAGGATCATTTAGAGGCACGGGTCACTGTCTCTCTCCAAGCGGGGGGCGGCGGAAGGTGGCGCCAGCCTAAACTGAACTCTCTATTTTCTGCCTGAACCGTGGACACGATGCCGCCGAGAGCGGCGGCAGAAGGTGACGGCGGGGTCTGCCCCACCAAAAAATCACAGAGATTGGAAGCAGACCCCGTATCAGGTCCCCTCAGAGCTGTGACGAGGTAAGTGAACGGGGAGCGAAAGAAGGGAAGGAAGGGAGGGAGAACTTGAGCGGAGAACACAAACATAACGTGTTATGTCAGAACGGCGCCACCTGACTTTGCGCCGCCCCCGCCCTCCCCGCCCACCGACCACTTAACAGACGGGGGAGGGGGGAGGAGGAGAGAGGACCACGGCCCGAAAACTTCATTGTTTGCAACAACACACATTTAGAGGCACGGGTCACTGTCTCTCTCCAAGCGGGGGGCGGCGGAAGGTGGCGCCAGCCTAAACTGAACTCTCTATTTTCTGCCTGAACCGTGGACACGATGCCGCCGAGAGCGGCGGCAGAAGGTGACGGCGGGGTCTGCCCCACCAAAAAATCACAGAGATTGGAAGCAGACCCCGTATCAGGTCCCACACCACCGCATAGTTTGCATTAGCGCCTGGCTGTGGCGGCGCCTGGGCTGGGTGGGAGGGTTCGGGCGCCTCTCACAGCCGTCACACATTCACAGCCTCGGCAGAGCTCCAAAAAACTCCGTAGATCATTCGCAACACGAAATGGGTCACTCACGAGCCTTTTCAGGGCGACCACTCTTCTTGGGCCTCAGGCGGCTCCCGCGCTCCAGGATGTCTGGCGGGAGCGCGGCGCGGGCGGCCACCAGGGCGTGCGTCTTCATATACCTGAGCACGCTCTTCTCTGAAGCCCACCGCCCGCGCCGCTGGATGGCCCACACCGTCCTGTAGCCCGTCGCCGCGTCGTGGCTCGGCCCCGAGTGCCTGGCAGCATGGGGCGGGAAGTGCTTGACACCGACGTCGTCGCAGGCTCGCCTCAGCGCCCGGCGGTAGGCGTCCACCGAGCAGCTGAAGACTCGGTCCGAGGGGTCTCGCTCGGACTTCCTGCGCACAAGCATGTCACTCACATGCCGACGGTCGATCAGCACGCCCTGCCTCACGCCCGTCTTGGTCCTCTCACCTCGCTCGGTCACCCCGAGTCGTAGAGCCACAATCTGCTCGCCCGCCTCGTCCACGTCGACCACGATGTCGGCCGCCCGCAAGGCGAACAGCTCCGCGGACCTGAGGTAGGCGTCCAGGGCGACCTCGGCGGCGTCGGCGGCCTCCACGCTCCCGGCCAGCCTCATGGCCTCGTCCAGCACGGCCCAGAGCTCGAGGGGCTGGGGTCCCCCTTCTCCCGCAACGTGAAGTCGATGCCAAGCTCGAAGAGCTCGATTGGACCTCGGCAACCCCGTCGAGAGCTCGGGCCACACGTAGGCAAGCCCATGCACAACGAAATCTCCTCGATGCGGACCCACCTCCTCATCCTCGACCAGGCGGTCCAAGTAGCAAAGAACGGAGTCGTCGATCTCCTCTCGGCTCATCATCGGCAGGTTCACCTCCAGCGCGAAGTTTAGGAAGCGGCGCACGTTGGGCACGTAGCAGCCCAGCGCCGTCTTAGTGGAGACCGAGAACGGCAGCAATGCCAGCCCATAGGTGGTTCTCTCCCGCCGTGGCACCCCCTGTGGGTGCGCGCCCTCCGCGTCGTTCCTGCGGTGGGTGTTGCCCATCTTGTGGTGCTGAGCGTGGTGCCGTAGCCTCTCTTCACCGACGGCGTCCGATAGAAAGGGCAGCAGCAGCCAACCCAGGAGCACGGACCACCGCGGGCAACTGGACCGGCAAGCGGTCCCGGCCGACGGCTGCTCATCATCCACGTCGGACTCCCCGAGACGAGGCGATCGTCGATGGTCAGGCGCCTGGTCACCAAGTCGAACCCGAAACATCGCACGAAGATCTTCCAGCTCCGTCCAGTGTTCCTGTTGTAGCCGTTGTCTCTCCGTCGGAGTCGCTTCTCGAAAACTCGCAACAAAGCGATCCCTTTGATCTTGCGTCGCCCTCCAGGTGCTGCTGCAAAGATCTCTGATGATGTCGGTGATCGTGTGGCGAGGTAGCCCGGTGACGAGTAGGCGCCTCAAAGCCTGATTGGGGCCGCTGAGAAGTACGTCCGTCAGGAAGGCCACGCACCACTCCTGCCACTCGGTACCGTCGGTGGCCCGCTGCGTGAGGTCGCTGAACCACTGCTGCGCCCAATCATGTAGATCTTGCATCATGTCTGCATAATCTTGCACCGCTTGCCCTCGAACATCGTCGGGCATGGGCGGGGGCCGCCCCATCGCACATGGGCTTCCGTACCCAGTCAACCCGAGGCTCGAAGGAAAGCTGCAGGTAATGATTCCAGCAACGTAGCGTCCCGGCGCCTGCGCTACAGGGTCTCTGAAATCAATTGCTCCACGGCCCTCTCGGTCAGGTCGGCCTCCCGTCTCTCCTGCATGGTCAGCATTGCGTCCACGTGGCACTCCGCCAACATCCTGCAGAAGTCGGACGGGTACGCCTGGGCCACCCTTGTCCGAAAACGACCGCTCTCGTCCTTGCCACAGAGGCTCGCCGAGTGGTTCTCGTGCACGCAGGGACGAACAAACCGCTGCATCCCGAAGGCCGTCCCCGTGAGCGTCGTCAGCTTCAGCGCGGGGCAGCCCCACATGCACTGCGGGAAGGTCACTCGGTAGGCACCCACCCGGGCCTCCCAGTCCACAAGCTCCTTGGTCACGAAGATCGATTGAAACGGCGGACAACCCGGATCGGCAGGATGCTCGATGGAGACCGAGCCTCCCTTGAGCCCGATCGCCTTCAGGATCCTCAAGCTGCTCAGCAACTGCGCGTTCCCAAGCTTCACCTTCTTTGCGTCGTCCCCTCGAAGACCCGGCCGACCCCACAGCTGATCTCGCAGTCGTAGCGGGGGGGGGCCTCCAGGCTGGAAGCGAACCCGCGACCAGGTAGAGCATGGAGGGCCTGAGTGTCCCCCGTCCGTCTCCACTTCCGCCAGCAGCTCCAGCCTCCGCACGTTGACCTCGTCCGTCAGGTCGAACTCCGCCCCGAAGCCGATGTCCACGTTGGTGCAGATCATCAGGTAGCCTCGCGACCCCGCGATCCTGAGCAGCCAGTCCTCCAGGTCCCCGATGCTCGTGTGGCCACTGCAGAGGTGGACGAAGCGCCGCACCTTCACCGGGATCGAGACGCCCATCCTGAGCGGCTGGAAGGGGTCCACCTCCGCCAAGTCCGCCAGGGCCTCGATCCTCGAAGCCACCTTCTCCGGCAACACCAGCTCGCCCGTCCTCCGCTCCTTCGGTGCCTGCCCAATCGGGAAACCTCGGCTCGGCCCGTCGCTGTGGTTGCGGTCCGACGGCACCCAGCGCCAGTACTCCCGCATGCCGCACCCGAGGTCGAGGGCGGCCATTCTCCTGCACAAGATCAGAATGGGCCGGCTGGCCGATCTGCCCTTGCTGAAGCCGCCGAGGCAAACCATCGAGTCCGTGATGCGTAAGTGCCTCTTCCCCCAGCTCGCCCGGGTGCGGGCCGAGTGCCTCGCCGCGGCCACCCCCGTGCGCATCTCCAGCAAGTTGATGTGCTCCTTTTCCTCCCAGCGCCAGCGCACAATCTCCTTCCACCGAGCGATGTCGCCCCAACACTCGTGCACAGGTGGAACGCGGATCCGGGTACCCAACTCCACGTCGGTACCCACGCGTCTGAAGGCCTCCCCCTCGCACCAGGCGTCCGCAGCCCAGGACGAGGAGATGCCCGTCCAGACGGTCCACCCTCCTCGAACTGCATATCGTGCTTCTCGACGCTGCTCCTCCACCGTTGCCACCGTAGAGATGAGCGCACCACCGTAGAGGCTCGCATCGAACATCGTCACTATCGGGTCCCAGGGCGTCGAGAGGTCCACCGAGATCAGCGGCACCAAAGCCGCAGCCGCAGCCAACTCCCTCCGCACTTCCCGTGGAACCTCGCGCCGAGCTCCACCTCGGAACTCCATGCACCACGCGTACACGTCCGCGAAGACGCTCAAAGCACCACGGCAGATCAGGAACCCCCAGGACAATATGCCGACGATCCGTGCGACGGTATCGGGTAGTTCCCACTTGTGGATCAGGATCTCCCGTATCCCGAAGACCGCCAACCACATCTTGTCCTGGTTCGGCGCCAGACGAGTTCCCCGAAGATCGCCACCAATCATGCGGGCGTCCGCCGCACAAGCATCCTTGTGCACCTTGAACCCCGCGGACACCACCAACTCCTTGGCACCGAGCCAGATCTCCTCCACCGTCATCCCCGCCTCCTGGCCAGGTCGTGTCGGGAAGTCCAGGCCCATGATGCCGAAATCGTCGATGTACTCGTAGTGCGCAGCAGGCAGATCCCGACCGAGATGGGGCAGCGGTCCGCCTTCGGCCAAACGTTGGTCGCCTGAAAGCGAAGAAAGACCGAACTGGGGCCCAGTATTGAAGATGTCCTCCATAGTCGTCTGAGCCATCCAGCACGCCCAGGAGAAGCCCATCAGAGCGACCTTCACCCCGACGTAGGGCCCACTCCCAGGCAGAGACGAACCTTCGGGAAGCAGAGCGTCCAGCGCATCCCCAGAAACGCCGGGCAGCACGAAGTACGGCGCCAGCTCCTCCCCCAGCTCCAGCGTGTAGTAGAAGTCGGGGAGGTCGCCCGTGCCGAAGCACATGGTCACGCCATCCTCCTTCATCTCCTCGGACACGTCCAGAAACGACATCGCACTGACGCCGCCCATGGCACACCACGGGGGAGACCGCCACCGCATGTTGGAGCGCCTCTGGTCGAACACTAGCCTCAGGGTCACCTCGGGCTCGCTCCCCACCAGCTCCGCCTTCTTCACGACGCAAAAGAGCCCGACCTCGTCCACCTTCACTGCGGTGCGGCACAACATCCCCGCCAAAGTCATCCGTCGGGCCAGCTGCAACATTTCCTTCTTCTTGCGGAAATGCGGGTCCACGTAGTTGCGAATCTCGCAGGCCTGAACACAAGCCTCGCCATCCTCTCTCAACATCTCCTCCTTGAACATCTCCAACTTCTGTGCCACGCGAGGCGACACAGACCTCACACTCACAGGTCTGGTCCCCGGAGGAGGTAGAGCGACTCGATCCCATTGAGCTGGAAACGTCTCGCCCCTGTCCGGCAGCCGTCCACTTCCGCCAGCACTCCTCCTCCGAAGTTCGGCCACCCTCTGTTTGAAGGTGGACTGGGACTGATGGCCCGCCGCCGAGGCAGCAGGGCGCAGCCGCAAGAGTGCGGCTCCTTGTGAGGGTGTAGTCGAAGGCGGCGACTGGCGACGAACTTCTCCCAGCACCCGCCGAGAGAGGTCCCCGTCCAGGTTGTCGGGCACGATCCCCTGGCCCCAGCAGTCGGCCAGGCCCAGTAGACTGTCGTCCAGACTCCCGCGGTAGAGCTGACGCAAGGCCAAGAGAGAACGATTCGCCGTCTCCACCAGCTCCATCTCCTCCTTCCAGCGCGACAGCACCCGACGAGAAGTCGAAGCGGGGCGCTCCGGGCGAGCGAACAGCACCACCTCGGACAGGATGTCCCGCCGCCGAGACATGAAAACCCAAATTCGTCGTGCAAAAGCTCACGGGCCAGCCGACAGCGATGATGCGAGTCAGCTGCAGCAGAAAGAATACACTAGCCAAAACAAGCCGACGCGCAGGGACACCACGACGCCGGCTGCAAGGGCCCCCCGGCTCGAAACCGGGTAGCCCCGATTGAAGTTCCTTGACTCTCACGGCGGGGCCACCGCGCCTCCGTCCAGGTCGGAGCGCGCCTTCATCAGCTGCGCGTCGCGACCCATGGCCTTCTTCATCTCTTCCTCGGCGCTCATCACCCGAATGGTGCTCTCGTCGGCGAGCTGGGGGTCCAAGCGACGTGCCGCCTCCCAGTCCACCTTCGACTTCCAGTTCTTGGCATCCTTGGGGCGGCTCCAGTCGTCGCGGCAGTTCACGTTGCGGTACGCCCCCACAATGGCGTAGCCCTTTCGCACCAACCGCTCGAAGCTCACCAGGTTGAGGAGTCCCCTCTGACGATCGGTCATCAGCATCGTGTCCACCGCGGCGAAGGCCGCGATCATCTCCCGAGCCGTGTTGCAATCGCTCAGCCCGCGGTCCCTGATGAAGTCCCGCGCCCAGGCCTCGGCCGTCTTGCCCGACGAGTAGATCTCTGACAGCACCTCGGCCGAGATCCGCTGGCGGTAGCCCTCGGGCATGCGGCTGTTCCACTCCTCGGGCTCGATCTCCTTGTACTCGTCCAGCTGCTCCATGAACACCTGCTGCGGCAACTGAGCCTTGAAGCGCATCCGCTTGATGGCCAGCTCGACGGCCTCCGGCTGCGAAGTGGCAGCTCGCTTCTCGGGCGTCTCCATCAACGCCGTGGGTGCACTCTTCGTGGGCGACCCGAGCACGGCGACCGCCGAAGCCGAAGAACTCGCCCCCTCGATAGCAGCACCACGTTCGCCAGCTCCCGCCTCCGCAGGCGCCTCGCCCTTCAGACGAGCCTCGAACTGGTCCAGCCGCGCAATCATGCCCTCGATCACCTGCTTGTTGGCCTCGGCGTCCGCACGACCCCGTGAGTCCAGAGAAGCTTCGAGTACATCCCGACGTAGCTCCCTCGTCCTCTCGGCGGTCCTGATCTCGCTGATCTCCTCCATCATGGCCTTCTGGGACTCCACGAGATCGTTCAGCTGGCTCGCCAGCGCGGCACTCTCTCCGCTTGAAAGGTAGCCAGGCGGCGGCAAGGGCGGAGGCACCGAAGCAGTAGCAGCAACGGGCACATCCACACTCGAAGCGCTTGATGACCCAATCGAGGATTCTCCATACTCCACGCTGTCCGACCACTCGTGAGCCGCCCAGATGGTCAGAAGGATCAGGGCCAAGAACATCGCAAACCAACGCTGAAGAGGCATCAGCTTCTGGGCCCACTCCTTCCACTCCCACAAGTAGGTGGCCCACTCCTGGACGACCTCCGAGCTCTCCACGAACGCATCCTTGGCCGTGGCCAGGTAGCTGATCGTGTACACCCAGACCTCCTTCATATACTCGATCACGCCCAGCAACACCAGCAGCTCGTACAATATGAACAACGCGGCCAGCACACCCAGGAAACGCTTGGGACTCCTCAAAGACCACCTCAGCGTCTTGAGTGACGAAGCCCCCGAGCTGAAAACGGCATACAGGACGTTCACCGCGATCGCCTGCTGACCACCCTTGCCGGGGCGATACAGCGGCCACGTCGGCACTGTCGACGCCTTCAATCCCTCCGTTGCCTGGCTGACGTAGGCGTCCCTCTGGGCTGCAGAAAGAGGTGGCATCGGCCGCCACCGAATCCCCGCCACTGGGTCCGTGAAGATGGACGTCTTCGCCGTGATACAGATCAGGCCCAACGTCAAGTCCGGACCGATGACGGCCCACACGTTGCCACTTTTGCGACGCACCAACTGCACCTCCACACCGTCGGTCGCACTCTGGCGGTAGAAGCGGCGAGACCATGGCTCCACTGGCATCTGTAGCTCGAGACCCTCGAACTCGTCCGCAGAATCCTGCTCCACGATAGGATCACTCACCAAAGAGAAGAGCGACCACACCAGGAGACCGAACGGCCAGCACCCGAAGCGAGCCGTCTCGTCGGCGCTCTGCAGCGCACTTACCGGCAGGTCCGGCACCTGCCCCTCGTCGTAGCACTCCAGCTCGACCAGCTCCCACGAAGAGCAGCCCGAACTGTCGGAATCGCCCGCACTGCTGCCGCGCGGTGAGCAAAGGAAGAAGTGCTCGGGCGAGGCCGCAGGAACCCCTGCGGGCATGCTCGAGCCAAAGAACTTGAGCGGAGAACACAAACATAACGTGTTATGTCAGAACGGCGCCACCTGACTTTGCGTCGCCCCCGCCCTCCCCGCCCACCGACCACATAACAGACGGCGGAGGGGGGAGGAGGAGAGAGGACCACGGCCCGAAAACTTCATTGTTTGCAACAACACACAAAAGGATGCAAACAGAGCTTTGTGCCACTTTCAACGACGTCTGCCACCGGTGGGCAAAGCGGCGCGAATTACGCCCTGGATTCGCTCCGAAGGATCCATATGTGCAGACCCAGGACGCCTGCGATGAATTTCTGGACGCCTGGCGACACTGGCTACGATGCCTACACACTCAGCCACCATCCCAGGCCCAACGCCAACTTTGAGCACACACGACAGGAGCACATGACGAACGACTGGGGCAGCGCAAGGTGATCAGGCAAGGGACAAGACAAGGACGCCTCTGACGCACGCAGTGGCAAGCAGGGCAAGCGCAGCCATGGCTGGGATGGGCCCCTCACAGACACAAGGCACTGTCAGTAGGCCCCCCTCGACTGCACGCTCTGCCACATCCCACTGCACCTCCCACCACAAGTCCTGCCTGGGGTTTCGCGGTCTTGCATTTGCAGCGAACAGCTGCCGTCTCCTCCCGCCCTCCTCCCTCCCCTTCTCCTCGCCTGGGGTCCACCTGCACCTGCTTCCTCGGTGCCTGCCCCCGTTGGCGGGGGCTGGGCATCGCCTGGGGTGCGTCTCTGCCTGAGGTAATCATTGCACCCTTTCTCTATGCATTTGCAGCGACCAGCTGCCGTTCCCACTCCCCGTGTTCTACGCATTTGCCGCGATCAGCCGCCTGTCCTACGTCTCGGCGTGGGGAACCGTCCGGTAGGCCTCATATGAACCGCTGGACCCGCCGCTGGATCAGGCTGACGGCTGGCGCGCTGGCGGTCGCGGGGCCCCCCTTTCGTTTCCTCCACCTCGCGATGGCCGCAAGGGTTCACGGCGGCTGGGTTCGAGAGGGACCTACTTCTGACCCCGGCAGGGTTCCCCCCCGCTCAAGGCGTCCTTGATCTAGCCTGGCGAAGTTCTTGCGGGCCGTCTGCCGCATCGCTGGCCGCCCGCCGCTCCACGCTCGCGGTACCCGCAGCGGTGGCGCTCCGCACTCTTGCACCGCTTCGTCGTGCCGGTCATTGCACTGCCTCCGGGCCTCGGCGCGCGGGGCGCCCTGACGGCTGGTCGCGTTGCTTGACCGTTTCCGCATGCTTCCCGCTCTGGGGCATCGCTGGCCGCTTACACCTACGCGAAGGGGTCGCGCCTTTGATGTTTATGTCCTCGTGCGCCTGTCTACATCGTGCGGGCGCTCTCTGACGGTATTTTTTCTGGTCCTCCTCTACGCGGAGTTGGACATCGCCCTCTCGGGGCCTCGAGGTCGTTTACCTCTCAGCATCGTCCAGTCCTCTTCGAAAGTCCTAACTGTTCGGCAAGTTCGCGGGGCGATGGATCGCCGCCCGCGTCTCCACCTGTTTGGGTAAGAGGGGCGCTTGGTTCATCTCTCGCCGCCGTCAAGGCCCGCGTGTTCGGGAAGGCTACGTGGGGCACTTGGCTTCCCGTCACCGCCATCCTTGTGCGACGCGGGCTTCACTACATCTTCGCCGGGTTCACTGCTCGGCTTCCTCGGCACTTACATCGCGTTCTTGGTGCCGCTCCGCCATTTCGCGAAATTCTAGCCGCGCTGAGTCTCGCTCCGCACCGGGCGTCGCTCGTTGCTTTGTTTTCCCTGTCGCAGGAGGCACAACCTGCCCTTGCTTGCCCGGCGTCCGACCCTGCTCGCGCGCCTGCACACCAAAAAGTATCCCCTCAAGCCCATCCAGGAACGATCAGCGGGGGAGTCGGTAAATCAGGGACGGCTGGAAGCACGCAGTTGGGCGACCGTCTTCAGAAAAGAAAAATAATATACGTGTATATATATATATATATACATATAACGGCGCACCGGGTCCGGGGGCCCGGGGCCGGGACCTCGACCGCAAATGTGCACCCCGGGGGCTTCGGAGGCTGGTCGGGGCTTGCCGGAGGCCTCCCCGGTCAGACAAGACGGCCCCAGAAACGCCCAAGACGGCCCAAGAAACTTCCGAGAGGCCTCCAAGAGGGCTCCGAGATGCTGAAGATGGCCTCCAGACGTCCAAGGACGCCCCCCAAGAGGCCCCAAGAAGCCTCCAACATGCGTCCCAAGAGGGCCCCTAGACGCAAAAATTGGCCCATTCCCATCGTAAAACGTACATTTTTCACAAAGTTGCTTTTTGGGCTTTCCGACATTACAGGACGGCCCAAGAGGCGCCCAAGACCGCCCCAAGACGGCCCAAGAAGCTCCCAAGAGTGCCCCAGGACAGCCCAAGAGGGCCCCAAGACGGCCCAAGAGGCGCCCAAGATGGCCCAAGAGGGCCCCAAGACGGGCCCAAGAGGGGGCCCAGAGGGGGACCACGAACCGCAAGCTCGAGCCTTCCGCCCCAAGAGGCCGCCAGGAGGCCCCCAGGAGGCCCCTCAAGAGGCCCCAGGAGACCCCAGACGTCCAAGGACGCCCCCAAGAGGCCCCAAGAAGCCTCCAACATGCGTCCCAAGAGGGCCCCTAGACGCAAAAATTGGCCCATTCCCTTCGTAAAACGTACATTTTCAACAAAGTCGCCTTTTGGGCTTTCCGACGTTACAGGACGGCCCAAGAGGCGCCCAAGACCGCCCCAAGACGGCCCAAGAAGCTTCCAAGAGGGCCCCAGGACAGCCCAAGAGGGCCCCAAGACGGCCCAAGAGGCGCCCAAGATGGCCCAAGAGGGCCCCAAGACGGGCCCAAGAGGGGGCCCAGAGGGGGACCACGAACCGCAAGCTCGAGCCTTCCGCCCCAAGAGGCCGCCAGGAGGCCCCCAGGAGGCCCCTCAAGAGGCCCCAGGAGACCCCAGACGTCCAAGGACGCCCCCAAGAGGCCCCAAGAAGCCTCCAACATGCGTCCCAAGAGGGCCCCTAGACGCAAAAATTGGCCCATTCCCTTCGTAAAACGTACATTTTTCACAAAGTTGTCTTTTGGGCTTTCCGACGTTACAGGACGGCCCAAGAGGCGCCCAAGACCGCCCCAAGACGGCCCAAGAAGCTTCCAAGAGGGCCCCAGGACAGCCCAAGAGGGCCCCAAGACGGCCCAAGAGGCGCCCAAGATGGCCCAAGAGGGCCCCAAGACGGGCCCAAGAGGGGGCCCAGAGGGAACCCCACGTGGGCCCAAGGAGGCCCAAGAGGGACCCAAGAGAGCCCCAAGAGAGCCCCAACATCGGTCACGCGGAAGAGCTCTCGCGTGACCGATGTTGGGCCCCTCTGTGGGCTCCTCTTGGAGCTCCGAGAGGAGCCAAAGATGGCCCCACGAGGGCCCCGACGAGACCCCAAGAGGACCCAAGCAGGCCCAAGAGGGACCCAAGAGAGCCCCAGCATAGGTCACGCGGAAGAGCCCTCGCGTGACCGATGTTGAGCCCCTCTTTGGGCTCCTCTTGGAGCTCCAAGAGGGGCCCAAGATGGCCCCACGAGGGCCCCGAGGGAGCCCCACGTGGGCCCAAGGAGGCCCAAGGAACCCCAAGATGGCCCCAACATCGGTCACGCGGAAGAGCTCTCGCGTGACCGATGTTGGGCCCCTCTGTGGGCTCCTCTTGGAGCTCCGAGAGGAGCCCAAGGTGGCCCCACGAGGGCCCCGACGAGCCCCAAGAGAGCCCAAGAGGGCCCCAAGAGCGCCCCAACATCTCCTCTCCTTCCTCCTCCTCCCTCCTCTGCATCTTCCTCCTCCTCCTCCTTCTCATCCTCCTCCTCCTCCTCCTCCTCCTCTCCTCTCCAGGGGAATGAAAACCAGAGGATAGCTCACGGAGAGCCCAAGCACCCTCTTGTTGCATCCATCTTGGCTTCCAGATGGAGCCCAAGAAGGCCCCAAGGAGGCCCCTCAAGAGGCCCCAGGAGACCCCAGACGTCCAAGGACGCCCCCAAGACGCTTCGCGTCACCAATTTCTTCTCGCAACGATTCCTGGGTCTGTGACTCGACAGAACCTAAGCGCGCGCGAAGCGCGCGCGTGGTTCTAGTATATATGTATGCATATACATGTATGTATTATATATACAAAAAAGAAAATAATAATAACAAAAGAAACTTCCGTATGAAACTTTAGATGGAAACCAGACGTGGTGCTCCCCGTGGTAAACATCTCTAGCGCAGGTGGCTGTATCCACCCTGGGCCACGATAAAAAAAACACACACACACACACATAGCTTCCTGCAGCGAAGCTTAAGATGGAAACCGGTGCAGAATACGCCAGGGTGTTCCCTGTGGTAGGCGTCTCTGGCGCAGGTGGTTGTATGTATCATTCGTCGCCCTTGTCGCACAGTTGAGAGTCGCATCCCCATATGCATTATTGATCTCTGCCCCCGCATAGAAGATTGTATTAAACTCGCATGCGGCTGCTGGTGATGGTGGTGATGGTGGCGGTGGTGGTGATGTTTCTTATGTTGCTGTTTGTGGTGCCCTGTTGCCATATTGGAGCCATTTTGGAGCAAGTGGTGCTGCTGGTGCTGGTGATGCCTGGGGCCATCATGGGGGGTGAAAGGAGGAGGAGGAGGAGGAAGAGGAGGAGGAGGAGGAACACTTCGTGGACGATTCGGAACACTCCTTTCATCGGTGCAGCAGCAGTAGGAGGAGGAGGGGGAGGAGGAGGAGGAAAAACAGAAAAGGAGGAGCGGAAGGAGGAGCAGAAGGAGGAACGCGGCGCGAGGAGGATGAAGAGGAGCAGGGAGGCGGCAGGAAAGAAGCAAAGAAGTAACAGACGATGACAAGGAGGACGAGAAGTCGGGCTTTAGGCATATGTCGTGATGAGGGGTTCTCCGAAGACTCATAATGCCATTTGGGCGCAATCTTGGGGTCATCTTGCGGCCTTCTTGGGACCTTCTCGGGGCTTTTTTTGAAGGGCATTGGAGCCCTCTTGGGGCTCTTTTGGGGAGTCTTGGGGCCCTCTTAGGGCCGTCTTAGACCCCTTCGCTCAAACAGAGGGGGGTCTTAAATGTACGTCCCCCTTCGGAGGCCCAAAAGGGGCGTTTGGGGGCTCTCTTGGACCGCTCTTGGGGCGCTCTTGGGTTGGGCTCTTGGGCTTCATTTGGGGCTATGTTGGGCCATCTTGGGGCCATCTTGACGCCTCAAGAGCCCATCGGAAGCGGGCAAAAACGAAAAGGCAAGAAATATTGATTGTCCTTGGAATTTGAACCCATTTGGGCCTCTTGGGGGCGTCCTTGGAGGGCTCGGAGGGCACTTCAAACCTTGGGGCCGTCTTGAGGCCTTTTGGATGCGTGTTGGAGGCTATCTTGAGCCGTCTTGAGGTATCTTCGGCGATCTTGGAGCCCATTTTGGGCTAGCTGAAGCCTTCTTGAAGCTATCTTGGGCCATCTTGGGCGCTCTAACCCCTCGCAGGGGAGCCCGTTCAGACCCAGGGAAGGGGGGGAAGATAAACCTCCAGAGCAGGGAACGGAAGGAGGCTGGAAAAGGAAACGCTCTAGACCACCTGCGCCCAGAGGGCTGGTGGGATTAGTGAATTTGGCATCTTGGGGCCCTCTGGGAGTGCTGTTGGAGGCGTCTTGGGGCGTCCTGGAGGCCTTGGCAGTCTGGAGAGCGTGAAGGCGTTTAGTACCGATCGTTTGCTGATTAAGGATCCTTTCGGACCGTCTCGGCGGCCTCTTGGGACACTCTGGGCCTGTCTTGGCAATTTCTGAGGCCACACTGCCCCCAGGGGGGGGGAAACGTATCTGGGTGGCGACCTCGCCCGGACCCCCTTGGGACCCCCTTGGGACCCCCCGGGACCCCCCCAGGGCCCCCCGGGACCCCCTCTCGGGGCCTTCCCCCCGGCGCGGGGAAGGGATCAAAGGGAAGGGGTTCCTTACGACATTGCTAGATCCCACCAGCCCTCTGGGCGCAGGTGGTCTATAGTCTACAGCGTTTCTTTTTCCAGCTTCCTTCCGTTCCCTGCTCTGGAGGTTTATATTCCCCCCCCTCCTTGGGTCTGGACGGGCTCCCCTGCGAGGGATTAGAGCGTCCAAGATGGCCCAAGATAGCTTCAAAAGAGCTTTAGCTAGCCCAAGATGGCCTCCAAGATCGCCCAAGATACCTCAAGACGGCTCAAGATAGCCTCCAACACGCATCCAAGAGGCCCTAAGACGGCCCCAAGACGGTTTCAAGTGCCCTCCGAGCCCTCCAAGGACCCCCCAAGAGGCCAAAATGGGTTCAAAACCCAAGGACAATCAATGTTTCTTGCCTTTTAGCGTTTTCGCTCCAAAGATGGCCCAACATAGCCCCAAGAGAGGCCCAAGACGGCCCCAAGACCGCCCAAGAGCGGCCCAAGAGGGCCCCAAGACGCCCTTTTTGGGCCTCCAAGGGGGGAGCGTAAACTTAAGACCCGCCTCTTTTTGAGCGAAGGGGTCCAAGACGGCCCCAAGAGGCCTCCCAGACCCCCCAAAAGAGCCCCAAGAGGGCCCCAAGACTCCCCAAGAGAGCCCCAAGAAGGTCCCAAGAAGACCCCCAGAGGACCCCAAGAGGACCCCAAGATGGCGCCCGAATGGCATTACGAGTCTTCGAAGAACCCCTCATGCCCAAAGCCCGACTTCTCGTCCTCTTTGTCATCGTCTGTTCCTTCCTTGCTTCTTTCCTGCCGCCTCCCTGCTCCTCATCATCCTCCTCGCGCCGCGTTCCTCATGCTCCTCCTCCTCCTTCACTTCCTCCTTGTCTGCTCCTCCTCCTCCTCCCGCTCCTGTTCCTCCTACTACTACTACTACTACTACTACTACTACTACTACTGCCACTACTACTACTACTACTACTACTACTACTACTACTACTACTACTACGACTACTACTACTACTACTACTACTACTACTACTACTACTACTACTACTACTACTACTACTACTACTACTACTACTACTACTACTACTACTACTACTACTACTACTACTACTACTACTACTACTACTACTACTACTACTACTACTACTACTACTACTACTACTACTACTACTACTACTACTACTACTACTACGACTACGACTACTACTACTACCACCACCTACTACTACTACTACTACTACTACTACTACTACTACTACTCCTACGACTGCAACTGCGACTACTACTACTACTACTACTACTACTACTACTACTACTACTACTCCTACTCCTACTCCTACTCCTACTCCTACTCCTACTCCTACTCCTACTCCTCTTACACCCAAGATGGCCCCAGGCATCACCAGCACCGGCAGCACCACTTGCTCCAAGATGACTCCAAGAGGGCAACAGAGCACCCGACAAGCTTGAGGAGGAGGACGCAGGGCAAGAGGACGACGGAGACGACGACTGACAGAGACGACGACTCGACCAGCCAAGCCCCTCGCACACGCCGACAGGGTCGGCGGATTAGAGACTTCCCTGGTGTGATGTTTCGAACTGCGGTTGCCCCCTTGCAGGCGTCGATTCAGCAACATGGAAAGGAGCGTTGGCTGAGATGGAGAAAAACAGAGGACACGACGGCAGAGGAGGAGGAGAAAAAGAGGAAGTTATTGCACTGACTGTTGGGGTCCTCTTGGGGCCTGGTTGGGTTGCTTGGCGGCCTTATCAGGCCGTCTTGGGCCTTCTTGGCATCTTCGCGCCTTCGAGTGCCGTGTTGAATAGCCTCGGCAACCTACTGAAGAATCTGGGCCCCCTCCTGGGACCCTCTTGAGCCGTCACGGGAAGTTATTGTGCCACTCGTGTGCCTTGTTGGGACTCTTCACCATTCTTGAGACCGTCTAGGTAGGCCGAACAGATTTGAGCCAGCATTCTGCAGTCCGCAAGATTTTCAATCATTATGAAGTCTGCATTGAACGAACAAACAATTTCAATGAGTCCGCAGTCTGGGACCTCTCGAGGGTCCTGTCTTGGCGCCTCTCTCTCTCTCTCTCTCCCTCTGTTTCTCTTTCTGGGGCCCTTCCACTTCTCGAGGCATCTTAGGTCGTTATGCGGGCCTCTCGGTCGTCATGGCAGCCTAGGTATATTGAACACTCACGGGTTGTGATGAGCCGCGCTTCCGATGCCAAAGTTCAGGCTGGGCGGGCATTACTGGCCAGGTGCATACGGGTTGGGATGGTACCAGAGAACCTCCGACACCACAAAGTGGTTCCTCCCATTCCGTAGCCATTTGGGCTGAAGATGTCGCCTCGACGTCTGTTCGCTGGGCAGCTGCCCGCCTTGCCCGCCGTTGGCCCGCATCTCGCCATTGGGTCGCCGCTCCCCCTGCTCGCCGTCCTTGCGCTGGCCGCCTCGCGGCGCCGCGCAGACAGCCCGCGCTCGGACGGGGGCGCCGAGCCTCAGGTGCACAACATGGAGTCCGACGACGACGGCGCTTTGGCCCAGCTGCGCACTTCGCCCGTTTCTCCCAACTGGCGGCTCCTCGACTTCCAGGCCCGCGATTAATGGGAAAACATGCTTCAGCGGCAGCACGTGCTGCGGCGACATCGGCCCGGGCGAGACCACCGCCTCGTGCAAGCGTTGCCCCAACGGGCGCCCGGGAAGCGACTCGACCGACGAAGCCACTACCGCGTCTCCGCCGCTCGACGATTCGGGGGATGACGCCACCACCACGACCCCTGGCTCGGCGGGCGCGGGCGAGTGCACCGCCCCCAGCGCGATTAACCCGCGGGACCTTCGGCGACGGCCCTACCAAGCTGAACAAGGCGGGCAAGTGCGGGGCGGATGGCTCCACTTGCTCGACGGGCTCACTCTCCATCGGCGGCTGCTGGACCTGCTCGGCCATGCGCTGACGCCCACCGCAGCTTGTCCAGCTCAGTGTTTTGCGCCAGGCTGAGTTTGCCAGCAGCCAGCAAATCTACCGAAATCTGCGGCCACGAGCCATAACTTCACCCGAATCGCTCGCCTTCGAGCACAGTTCGTGTGCGAGCGCAGCGTGATTTCAACTCAGACGAATCGTCTCCCACACTATGAGGAGAGTTTGAGACCCAAAGAACGTGGTTCCTGCTACAATCAGGGGAACCCATTGTGGGAAAGGCTTCCACCTTCAGAGTTGATGCCATGCTGGCTGGGACGTCTGGGCTGCTTGGAGGCTGAGCTGGCTGGGCATGGGAGACTGGGCTGGCTGGGACGTCGCGCCCCAGGCGAGGGCCCTCCCACCAGCGAGGCAAACGGGGGCGACTTGGACGGCGACGGACGGCGCCCCGCGGACGTTTTCGTCCCGCACTGGCGCAATGGCACGTCCGCGGCCCTGGACTTCGCCGTCACCAGCGGGCTCCGCGCGGACTCGCTAGCAGCTTCGGCCGAGGCGGCGAACGCGGCTGCGCACCGCTACGAGGAGCGCAAGCGCCTCCACCAGGACACCCAGCGCCGCTGCTCCGAGGCGGGCCTCATTTTCATACCAATGGCATGCGAGATGCGAGGCGCACGGCGGCGGATGGGGGCGGGACACGCGCCGCGCACGCGGCGGCGCAGCCTGCCCAGCGACATTCCATCCTCCTGCACGGAGAATGCGCGGGCAGTGGTGCGTCGCCCCGAGTCGCGGCTGGGCGCGACGCCCGCGCGCTTGGCGGCGGGGACCGCGGCGTCGACGACCTGACGCCGCGTGAGCGGGCGCCATTCCCCGCGCCACCCTAGGCCCTAACGCCTGCCGACCACGCGGGCACGCAGCGGGAACCACGGGACCGACAGCCGCTCGCCGGCCACCTCCGACGGCCGACGACGACGACGACGACGACGACGACGACGACCACGCCCCCCGCCCCTGGCCTCCGCCCCCGCCCACGCCGTCGACCCCGCCCGCCCCGCCTGGCGCCCAGCAGCCGCTGACCACGAGCAGTTGACGACAAGCCCCGCCCGCACCCCCGCCCGCCCCTGCGCGATTGCCTGCTGCCCCTGCCGCTCTCCCCTCCCCCTCCGCCTGGTCCGCGTCTGTTCGCTGCGTTTTCCCTCGCCTTCGCCCTCCCCCGCTTCTTCCTTCCAGCCAGCCGGAAGATCCAACCCGCGGACGGCCGAAGCGCGGTCGGCGGGCCCAGTGCGTTGGGGAGAGAAGCTCTCAGCGCGGGGGCCCTGAGATCAGGGGGCGAAAGCACAAAGGTGCCGCAATTTCGCCAGGTCTCCTGGTAGAGTCGAGATGCCTCCCAACGATCGTCCGCGGCCACGGTAACGCGAAGGCGGCCAGGAGCGACAATCGCGGGTTTATTTTCCCCTCGGGCCAGGGGCTGCGGCTCACAGGTCAGAGGGAGTTGGCGCTTACCGAGGCCTTCGCTTTCTTTGGTACCATCAAGCGCGATTTGCCTTCGGGCAGCTCCCCCGAAGCATTCACAGAGTCGATTGGCGAATCGAGCGAAGCGATGCACTAGGTTCGGCGACCCTCGCTTCTCGAGCGTGGCTGTGGGAGCCGCTGCGACCTGGGAGCGGATTCTGGCGCACGGGAAGGGCGCGTCGTTCCGGCCCCACCCATGGAGGCGGCGTGTTTGTTCGATCCGTAGCGCCAGCAGGACTGCGTAGGCACGGCCACTGGCCGGGGCTGGGTCCAGGGGCCTCCTGGGCCGGCTGAGCTGGCTGGCTTGGCATGATGGGCTGGCTGGGTTGGCTGAGCCACTTACGCTGAATGGGCTTGCCGGGCTGGTTGTCGAGGGGCGCGACCTTCTTGGGGAGCTGCCGAAGGGGCCGCCCGCAGTTGTTGTTGTTGTTGTCAGTCTGGGCGTCCGAGTTGGCGATGCCGTGTTCATCTCTCTGGAGTGCGTGGAAGTATACAGAGATGCATGCAGAGGATTATTGCGAAGGCCTAACGGCCGGTGCCGCCGACCCTGAGAACGACGAAGATGAAAACGAGGGGGGGCAGGGGGAGGAGGATGAGTTGGAGGTGGACAAGGGTGGAGGAGGTGGAGGAGGCAGGAGGAGGGGGGAGAACGGAGAAGGATGTGGAGGAGAAGCAAGAGGAGGAGAAGGAGGCAGAGGAGAGCAGGAGGAGGGGGAGCAGAGCGGGGGGAGGAGGAGGAAGAGGAGGAGGCCAGAGGCTTTCTTGGAACAGCCTGGGGCTCTCTTGAGGCCGTCTTGGGCCGTCCAGGGCTCCCCTTGCGCCGTCTCGAGGCACTCTTGGAGGCCTCCTGGGCAATTTGGGGCTCTCCTGGGTTGTCTTGGGGCAGTGTGGGGGCCCCCTGGGAGCCTCTTGGGGCCTCTTGGGGCTTCTTCGGGGCCTCTTGGGGGCCTCTTGGGGCTGAGAGCTCGAAATGTCCGTGCGGTTCCCCCGTCTGGGCACTCTCCTGGAGCCGTCTTGGGGGCCTCTTGGGCCGTCTTGGAGGCGTCTTGGGCCGTCTTGGGGTCCTCTTCGGCCGTTCGGGGACCCTCTTGGGGGCCTCTTGGGCCGTCTCGGGGCGATCTTGGGGGCCTCTTGGACCGTCTTGGCGCGTCGGGAAGCGGAAGAGGCAAGAACGTCAAATTTTGTTTAAAACGTATAGGAAATCCACGGATTTTGCCTCTTGGGGCTCTCGTGGGAAAGTTCCTGGAGGCCTCTTGGGGCGCTTTGCAGGCCTCTTGGGCCGTCTGGAGGCCGTCAAGGCGTCTTGGACAGATCGTTCGGCGATTCGGGGTTCTTTTGGACTGTCTTTGGGGCCTCTTGGGACACTCTTGGCCCGTCTTGGAGCTTTTTGGGGCTCCGGGACTTCCCGGGGGGGCGTCGTATCTGACCCACACACCCCCCCCCCGGGACCCCCCCCCGGGGACCATTCCCCGGGACCACCCCTGGGGACCCCCCCCCCCCCCGGCGCGGGAGGGATCGAAAGGAAGGGGCTTCCCTTCGACTGAATTACGACGTTGCTCAACTTCGCTTTGGCTGGCGCGCTGAGGAGGTCCCTGGGAAAGGGGGGAGCTTCGACGAGCCCAGGGAAAGGGGGAGGCAGGGAAAGGGGACGACAGAGACGACGACCAACGGATGACGGAGATGACGACTTGAACGGACAAGCCCCTTACACACGCCGACAGGGTTGGCGGATTTAGGTATGGAGTGCGGAGGCGGGGGGACGGAAGGAGGAAGGGAGGCAGAGAAGAGAGGCAGGGAGACAAGGACGGGAGGTACAGAAGGGAGGCATGTAAGGAGCCGTGCAAGGAGGCATGCAAGGAGGCACGGGCGGGAAGCATGTAGAGGCGGGAAAAGGGAAAAGTCGAGGGCGGGGGAGATGGAGGAGGACGAGGGAGAGAAGAAATAGAAGTTGGAAAAGGAGGAGGAGGAGGAGGACGACGACGACGACGGCGACGACGATGAAGAGGTGGAGGAGGAGGAGGAGGAGGAGGAGGAGGAGGGTACGCCTTCCGTGTATGATCCTCCCCTCGGGTCCTCGACCATGAACCACATGGGCGTCTCTTGGATATTTGCACATTCCGGGATCATTGCATGTAGACCTTCTTAGGGGGGAGACTTAGATATGCATCACAGCAGGCCCTCCTACCCATCCATCTGCTTTTCGTTCTTCTGCGAGTCATCCCTTTGATCATGCTCCTGGATTTCAGGCCGCCAAATCTTGAGCACGTCGCCAGTGCTCGCATGGGCAGTCGGCCGCCCCGCGCCCGCGGCGACAGGTACATGGAGAGATATCCTGGCACGGACGACGGGAACGCAGGCCGTCCCCTGTCAATGCCTGCAAGAGCAACGACAGTGCCAGCGGTAGCACTTGTTATCGAGAAGCGATTGATGAATATGATAAAGACGGAACGAGGGAGATAAAAGAGAGGAGGGGAGAAAGAGAAAGAGAGAGGGAGGAGGGGAGAGAGAGAGAGGGAGAGATAGAGAAAGAGAGGGAGGGAGAGGAGGCGAGAAACAAGGCTTTGCCTTCTGCCGCCGGCAATTACCCCACTGATTGCCCTAATCGCTGGGTCGATCGGGTTGGTTCATTGATTGGCTTGCTGATTGTATGGTCTCCGGGCACGGGCCCATTCGTTTTTGCCAATGGGCGTGGTTTCAAAAGCACGGAACCATTGTAATTTCATTGCTTCAAAGTTTGTCTAACAGGGTTCGCGGCCCCGAAGGCGAGGTGCCGTAGTTTTTATTATAGCTCTTGGCCTTGAAGTGTAGAATTGCATTTAACGTGAGAATGTGGCCTCGAAGGCGTGGGCCCACAGCTTCTCATTCAACGTCGTGGTCTCGAAGGCGCGGAAGGCGCGGACCAATTGCATTGGCTTGAGGAATGTGGTCTCGAAGGCTCGCAACGATCAATGTGTCACAAGAGATCGTATAGACCAGAAGATGTGAATCAGTTGTTTTTGTTGATTGATCGCGGCCTCGAAGGCGCGAACCTATGTTTTTCTTCGATGGATCGCTGCTTGGAACCATAATTTGTCACAAGCGGGTGCGGACTCGAAGGTGCGGAACCATTGCATTTTAACAGATCTTGGCTTAAACGGCGTGGACCCACTTTCCCTCGAAAGTGCGGCCCCCGTGGCTTGAAGCAACAGTACCCCAAAGGCGCGGCCCCATGGGTACAGCGGACGGTGGCCTCGAAGTTGCAGAACCATTGTTTTCTGCATAGGTGTCGTGGCCTCGGGATCGTCGCCTCGAAGGCGCAGAACCATTGTTGTTTTGCGAGTGACCGTGGCCTCGAAGGCGCATCTTCACTGCTTGTCATAAGGGACCAGAGCAGCAGCAAGATTGTTTTGTCTGTGGTGCGTCTCGCCCCAGCCCAACCGCCCCCAACTTCTGTGTGCGTCTCGCCCGGAGCATCCCCGTCCCCGCACGTCGGGCGTGCGTTTCGCCCCCGACTTTGTCCGCGCAGCCCCCAGTGTGCGGTCCCGCCCAGGGTGGACATGGATGGACGCGCAGGCGCGCCGCCGATCGCGTGGCCCGCGCCGCCGCGACCACCGGGGCAGGCGCGGGGAGCTCGTCCGGGACGGGCTCGCCTCCCAGATTGGGCGCGCCAGCTGCTCGCAGCGGTCCAGTTCGACCTCCCTGCCTTCCGGCTCCTGAGGAACCAGCTCCAGGAGTTCATGGCGGTCAGCGAGGGCCTCATCCACCTGAGGGAGCAGGAGCAGGCCCAACCTCAGCAGCCCCTGCAGCGGCAGCAGCAGCAGCACGCGCCAGGTCAGCGGCCTCAGCAGGAGCGGCTGCCGCGGCCTCTCCCGCGGCCGTTTGCGAAGCGTCGCCCTCGGTAACCCATGGCACTGGAGGAGCTCATGGAGAGGATCGATCCTCTGGCTGCTGCGAACCCCTGGGAGGCCGCCACCCCGCTCCGGCCTGCTATACGTCGTCGCCCGCCGGCCTGCGGGACGCTGAGTGGCGAAGCGGCGAGGCGTAACTAGGGCCGGGCAGCTGCCGACGAGAGCATGGATGACGATGAAGGCCGCGGTGTTGCAGACGTACGCCGTGACATCTACAGTCGTGGCGCCCTCGATGATGACAGGGAGTTCGCGGAGTGCCTCTCAGAGGATGAAGTCATTGCGGGGCTGCCTACGCCCGTCGGGTCCCCTGCCGGGACTGGGGCGCCTGTCGGCTTCGCATTCGCGCCGCCGGGCCTTGGAGCTCCCGGTGCAGCAGCGCTTGGTGCCGAGCCTCCCTCTCCAGGCGACGGGTCTGGGGCACCGGTCGGGGAGACTTTCCAGCCGCCCGGCCGCGCGGCTGCGAACGGGGCCCCTGGGGCAGAGGAGATGGCCTGGTTGAGACGTAGTAGAGCGACAGGGCGTTCATGAAGAGGATGTTCGCGGCCCTCAACGCCAATGTCGACAGCCTCGGGTCCGAGATGACCCTCTTCTCGAACATTGCGTTGGACCACAGGGAGATGATCGGGAAGGTGGAGGGGAGGCAGGACGGTATTGGGAGGCGGACGGCTGATCTCGAAGCCGCAGTGATCACCCTGCAGATGGAGCAGGCGGCGCCGCAAGCGGACATGCAGGGCATGAGCCCGTCGCTGTTGGCGAAGGGGCGCGCCAAGCTCGGAGGCTCCCTGCATGGACCAGCGCCCCGCGCAACCAGCGTGATCCGTTCGTCATTGCCAACCTCGGCTGGGACACGAAGGCGCCCGAGTTCGAGCAGCGCGCCTGGGAGCCTCTGAAGAATCTCGGCGCCGACGATCCCACCGAGCTCAAGGCCCCCTACGCGCATGGCAGCAGCATGCAGGTCAAGTTCAGCACGTTGGAGAGGGGCCAAAAGACGGCGAACACCGTCACGGAGGCGCTCCTCGACGGCCACAGGGGTGAGGAAAATTTGGATGGGCCCCATCTCCATGAGGGAGGAGCGCATGCCGGGCATCCTGTGGAGTAAGCTCGAAAACGAAGTGGGGTCGAAGCTCCAGGCTCGAAGCGTCGTGTTCTGCGAACGCACGCAGGTGGTATGGTTGGACGACGCGAAGGTGGACAGGCTGATGGCGGGCGAGTTCCTGTGGGAGGTCCCGGCGGCGTCGCCGGTCAAGGAGTTTTTGGGCGACACCGTCCCACGTGCGTACCCTAGCCTGCGCTTTAAACATTGAGGGCAAGGGGAGCACTGATGTACACATCAAGTCGATACTGGGGCTCCTGGAGCTGAAATCCTGGGGGGTCCTCGCCCTTCTGGAGGTCGACCACCGCTGGCGTTGCGATCCCAGCGACGTCACCCTCTGGGAGTTTGCAGGCGGACACGCGTGCGTTCGCCACTACCCTGGCGAGCGCTCGTTGGCTGTGGCTCCGTTAAGTCACAAGCACGCACGGGCGCGATTGAAAGACGTGGAGTGCGGGGATCGGCCTATTTGCGTGGATTTTCTCACATTTCGCCTGGTAGCAAACAAGTTTCTCTTAAGTCTGTTCTGTTCAGCCATTCGGCGCACGGCGCTGTTTTGAAGACAGTTTGGCCGATGTTCGGGGCCTCGCGCGCCGGAGGCCGCGCAACTCGACCTTTGTCTGGCTAGGCGACGTGAATCTGGATTCCAAGAAACTTAGACGGGAGACACGGTGACTGTACACGGGTGCGCTTCGAGGCTCGGGTTTCCAGTGGTCGCAACATCGCGTTTGCGATACGCATCCGGCGTTGCATTCCACTCGCAGGCCTTCTGGGGATCAAGTAGGGAAGCCAGCGAATATAGACCAAGCGGCAGCACCTATAGACCCCCTCGTTGACGCATTCATTAGGTGGCAGGGAGTTCCGGGAGATCACGCTCTTCTTGCCACTCATGTCTCGATGGCGGAGCCTCGGAGGAAGTGCCGGAGACCTCCGAGGTGGCGGCGACAGCGCGTTCTCTCTTCCGCCAGCGTGGAGTCGCAGCTTTACCCTGCCTGCTCTGAGCTCGCACGGCACGACGTCCTGCGAAAACCACCGACTTGCGAGGTGCGGTACCACGAGCAGCCAGAATTCTCTGCATCCTTCAGTTACTGGGAGCCTTTGGTGTCGGACATTGCGCTTGCTATTCATCGGGTGGGTTCATCTAGTGTCCGCAGAGCCTGCCATGATCTCCTATGGGTCAACGCCTTCAAGAGAAGATTTAGAGCATGTCTCGACGAAGTCCGCCGCCGCATCGAGATAGGCAAGGACCTCCTGTGGGCCTTAAAGATTGCCCAGAAATCCACGAAGAAGAAAGCCATGGCCACCAAATGTTTCAGAGGTGAGGAAGTGCTGGTGTCTGGTGTCTCGCAAGCCCCTCCCAGCAGTCAGAGGTTTCATCCCGGCTGGCGCCGTCGCGTACGACCCCTCGGTCTGCGCCGCCTTGGTCGATACCGAAATCCGCAAAAGGCGCGGCGCCCCTCCGGCAGAATGGAGCGAGGAGAGCGCTGCCGCCCGCCAGCTTGCCACTCCTAAGGCCCCTCGTTTCCGGGCGCAGCCTAGAGCGCTTGACACGGCAGCGGATCGCATCAAGACCCTTGACAAACTTGACGAGCAGGGAGCCTGCGCGGCCGCACTGCGAATGGCAATTTGGGTCTCGAGGGCCAAAGACGTAGTGGAGGAAGCCTCGACTTGCGACGTCTTTTGGCGGAGCGTCGTCTTGACAGGCGCGATAGGGAAGAATGACAGGACACTTCGGGGCCAGAGGTTACGAGGGATGTCATCCCCCGCCTAAGCTTGCACGGGTTTGTCACGCATATGTCGCCGAGGTCCGGGAGCTTTATTTCGAATCGCACACGGCCTCCCGCTCCTTGTCGGGCCTCATTCTGGGCCCGGGGGAAGGCGGACAGGCACGGGACCTTCTCACCACGGCGTCGCGGGTCTCAGAGTTCGGAAGGGACAGGTTCAACCAAGTCGCAGTGGCCACTGCTGAAATAAAGGCCCACCAGGACCAGATTCGATACAGTTGCGTCTCAAGGAGTCTGATCGCTCGCGATGTCCTTCCGGAACTTGCCGCTGCCGCGATTCGCTTGCACAGAGCCCCTGCAATCCAAATCGAGATGATGGGCACGACGACGCAGGATATTAGACGGTCGAGAGGCTTGCACATGGGGGCGATCACTGCGGGCATGCTGGCACAGTTGACAATCGAGGATGTTATCGTCGCGTGCATGGACCGGTTGTGCCAGGCCGAGGTGGGCTTCATGTTGGGCAGTTGTCAGCTTTTTTCCGCGGGGAGCGACAACCTGTTCAGCTTCGCGCCCACCGTGGACAAGGCAGCTGAGATCATGGCGGCGGCGAAGAAAGCCTTTTGGAGCGAGCAACGCCTATTCGTCAAGCTGGACAGCCAGGAGACGATGACAGCAAGCCATGTCACTTTCGAGAGCTACGATTTCCATGACATTCGTGGGCGCCGCTGGAAGGTGTAGCCGTCTGTGAGAATTCTAGGGCCCTTGGTCTCGTGCACAGGCTGTTGCGCGGAAGACGTAAGGGCTGCAACTCAAAAGATTGTCGCTTGCTTCTTGGAGAACAGCCCCGTCTCTTGACCAACAGCTGCATTCCCATCCGGAAAAAGGCTCCAGAAGTTCAGCGATGTTGTTGGAGGCATCATCGGAGCCAGGGCGGCGTCGTAGCCACCTTGCCAGGCCATTGATTTTCAATAAGACAGAAGGCAGTCCAAGCTTCTAGCGCGGATGCTCCGGCTTCGCTGTGAGCCGAATGAGACGGCGCAGCAGTTTCATTTGCGCGGGAACCGCGCGGGCAACCAGGTGGCGGCCACGAAAAGATCGAAAGTCCATTTGTTTTCGCCCTTGCCCTGGCACTCACATCTCCAGCGGCACCCAGACAGCTGGGCAGCCAGAGAGTCGAGCGAGCAGGACCGCGACTGGGTCAGCTCGCAACAGCGCGCGTGGGTGTCGGCATCCAGCAGGTCCGCTAAAAGTTTGTCCAGAAAAGGCCGGGGCAAGTCCACCGCTGGGACCAGTCGGGCTGGACCTCCATTTTAGGGGACGCGGGATCCCAACATCGTGTAGAATCTAGCGGGCGACCTTTTGCGCAGTCTTGGCTGCAAAGGCAGGCTTGGAGAGATTTGCCTTGAGAGCCTGTGTTGACGGGGATTCTCCGCCTCCAACGGGCGTGTCATCATCAGCATCAGCATCAGCATCATGAGCACAAGGGGTCGTGTCTTCGAACGCACGGAATCTTTGTGTTACCCCACATCCGAAGTGGGGTTCTGATTTTTTTCTGGACACCATCGCGCAGGACAGAACACCTCATCCTCTCTTTCCCCTCTTTTCACATCCACCTCTACCATCACACCATCATCGGCATCATCAGCACTAAAGACATCAAGACTATCTTCAAGATCACCATCTCATCATGGCCATTGGTCGCCATCATCACCACACCATCGCCATCATCGCAATCATCACCACACCGTTTCATCATTGTTCAAATTCCCTATCACCATCATCAGCATACCACCAACATCACTATCAACATTCCACCCGAATCACCGATCATCAAAATCATCGATCATGGTCTCGAGCGGGAGCCTCGTCTGTAATTAAATCGCGAGGACGTATCGTGCGGGAGCCCGCCCACCCCCATGGGGCCCGCATTTCACATTACGAGTCCGAGCGGGTCACTGACTTATTGTAGCAGGCATAGCACTTGAGCACCCCAAGGGGGGGGGCAGATCGTGAGGATGTCTCGGGCGGGGCCTCGTCTGTGAGTCGAGCGGGAGCCCCTCCGTATGGGGCCCGCAGCTACAGTATCAACCCGAGTGGGCCATCAGCGTATTGTAGCAGGTATAGCACTTGAACACGCGAGGGGGGCAGATTGTGAGGAGGGCTCGAGCGGGAGCCCCTCCCTATGGGGCCCACAGCTGATGTTACTAATCCGAGCGGGCCATCGGCTTATTGCAGCAGGCACGGCACTAGAGCACCCCAAGTGGGCAGATCGTGAGGATGTTTCGAGCGGGGGGCTCGTCTGTAAGCGAGTCGCGAGGGATTCTCTGGCGGGAGCCCCTCCTCATTTAGCCCCACGTCATGTTTTAAACCCGAGCGGGTCACCAGATGGCGGTTGGCAGGCATCTACTTGAGCATCCAACGAGGGCAAATCATGAGGATGTCTCGAGTGGGGCTTCGTCTGCGAGTGAATCACGAAGGGGTCTCGAGCGGGAGTTCCCTCCATATGGGGTCCCCACGTCACGTTGATTATCCGAGCATGTCATCGGCGTACTCCGGCAGGCAAGGCATTTGAGGGCCCCAAGGGAGCAAATCGTGAGTACGTCTCGAAGGGGAGCCTCGTCTGTGGATGGGTGAACCGCGAGGAAGTATCGGGTGGGAACTCCCTTCACATGGGGTCCTCCCTATTTTGTCTATTTCATCAGAGCGGACCATCGGCGCACTGCAACAGGCATAGCCCTTGAACACCCCAAGAGGGGCAGATCGTGAGGATGTCTCGACCAGGAGTTTTGTTCATGAGTGAATCGCGAGGAAGTCTTTAGCGGGAGCTTCGTCTGTGAATGGGACGCGAGGAAGTCTCGAGCGGGAGCCCCCGCCTTCGAGGGGCAAGGACCAGCAGAGTGCAGCAGAGAACCGCAGAGATCTCAGCAGGAGGCAGCAGAGAGCAGCACAGAGCAGCAGAGACCAGCAGAGACCAGCAGAGAGCAGCAGGGAACAGCAGAGAACAGCAGAGAACAGCAGACAGCAGTGATAAGCGAAAACCCGTGGAGCCCAGCAGAGACCAGCAGAGACCCGAGGAAACTAGCAGAAAGTGGCACAGAGCAGCAGAAACCAGCACAGAGCAGCAGAGACCAGCAGTGGGTAGCAGAGACCAGCAGAGCCCAGCACAGGGCAGCTAGGAGTGGGGGAGGTGGCGGAGGGGGGGGGGGGGGGAGAAAAAGGCAGGAGGGCGAGGAGGGGGCAAAGGAGTTAGCGGGGAGAAGGCTTGCGCCAGGGCGAGAAGGAGAACGGCGTAGAGGCGACAGGAAGAGAGTTGCTGCTATCACAGGAACGACGAAGAGGATGACTTGCAGATTAACCGAGAAGATTGTCATGCGGTGTCCTACCGTCGGGGTAATCACAACGAGGTGGTGGTCTCGAAGGCGTGTGCTTCAAGGGCGCGGAACCGTAGTCGTGTAGTCGGAGCCGAAGGGTCTCGAAGGCGCGGATTTGTGCTTGCGCAAAAGATGGTGGTTTCGAAGGCGTTGGGCGCATGTCTTGTGCAATAAGTTGTGTTGTGAAAGGCGCGAGTCCTTTGGATTTCCTTGTGTGCCAGGGCACCCCTAAATTTTGAGGACGCCATTCGGGGGTGCTGTAAGGATGTGTTCGTGCCGAGATGGATCGCACCCGTTTTCAGAATATCGGGGTATCATTTCAGAAACAAGCACCTCTGTGCTCTTAGAACGGGTGACTGGAAAAGCTCGGCCGCCAAGTTGCCGAGCTCCTTCAGCTGTGGAACGGTTGCAGGTTGCTTTTCCTACAATTGACAGGTAAGTTGTTCAATGTTCACATTTGGTATTCGCAGTCGTATGGTCCCCGCAAGGGGGGGGGCAGTGGATACATAGGGGGCCAGGTCGTAGTATTTTCAAAAGACAGTGGAGGTAGGGAGAGGAGGCGATGACAGGATCATGATATAAAGAGAAGGCCAGGCAAAGTGACAGGGAGAGAGATGGAGAGTTTTTTGAAAAGAGTGGAAAAGGACGATGGTCGAGAATGCAAGCGCGATAGAATGAGGAGAAGGAGCGAGAGACAGAGGCGAGAGAGAGAGGGCTAAAGGAAAAGAAGGAGAGGGGAAGCGGAGGGGCAGACGGATAAAGAGGATGAGGCAGCGAGAGAGGAGGATAGCGAGTCGAAAAGGGATGTTGATGAACACAGTGATGCGTGCATAAACGTGCATACGGTTGAATTCCGTTTGTCATTTGGACGTACGGTACATACGTAAAGTGGCATGTTCATACGATACGTGCGTCAAGTCGGACGCGCGCGCATGTTTTCGTCCGATTGTGTTCTCATTTAATTCGTACAATTTGGATGACGCGGCACCCGAGGCAGAGATGAGAAGGGACACGAATTGTGCGTTTGCCAAGACTCGCATCGGATTGTCCGCGCTGGTCAGGCAAAACAGGATTGGTTCGCAGACGGTATCAAGGTCCAAGGTATGGCCCTAAGAACTCTAAACGTTTCAAATAGACCGTCCAGATGATTTGATGTATGTTCGACGTGCTAGAAGCAATGGTTCAATACTTGATGGCACGATGTATTGGTAGTTCCGCTTACGGCAAATGTATGTTGGGTTGGTAGGGCTCACATGTATGAAGTGTGCGCGTTTGTTGCGAGCGAACGGCTTGTCTCTTGGGATATGTCACGTTTGTTGCCCAGCAATCTGTCTGGTGGAGTTCTGGGCCGATTGAGGAGGAGGAGGAGGAAGAAGCAGAGAAAGTCAACAGAAGTGTGTTCTTAAGAACCCCCGCCGAAACATCGCACGTGTCACCTATATGAGTTACCACTTTCTGTTTGAAGATTGTCTGTCTGCTCCCCACACTGCACAAGCTAGTCAGAAAAATTCGCGCGATCCTACGCAGGGTTATTTGCACACGTGCTTGTCCCAGGCAACCGAAATAAATGGCAACGACGATGCTCATTGACCACAGTTTTACAGTCCTGGGCTGTGGCGAGGTCTGTTAAATTGTTGACGTCCCCCGTAGCCCCACCAACCCATCCCGAAGCGATTCCCGCGCAAATTGAGCCATACATCTTTTCGCAGCTCTTTCGAAGCAGGGAGGATTGAGGCGAAGGAGGAGGAAGATGAGGAGGAGAACGAGCATAAGGGCGAGAACCGAACACCTTCCCGCTCAATATCTAGTAAACCCCTTGGGGGGGCAAAGGAGGAAGATAGGGAGGAGGAAGAGGAGAAGCAGGAGCAGAAAGAGGAGGCCACGCTAGCCATGTCGAATGAGTCAGAGTGGCCCGCCAACTCCTACCCTCCCCCCCTAACACGTAACAACCACTGTTGGCGCAATCTGATATTTGGGGCGGGCGCGCGTGCCCACCAAGCGAGCGGAAGGCGTTGGAGCGCTGTCCCTTTTCGGACGACTTGGCGAGAGCAAAAATTTGGGCCCGCGTTCGGGCGGGGGCAGAAATTCCAGAAAACTTGTGCGCGGCATTGCAGCGAGAGCTCTAGTCAGCTTTCTTCCGCACGGGAAAATCTTAGATGAGAGCGGAGAAAACAAACAAGTCCCTTTTCACACGAAATCTGCGCGGAGCTTGGGCGAGAACAACATTTCGCCCGCTCGAGCGCGGCCTGTTGCGGCTTTCCGTCCATTGGGCGAGCGAAAATACGCGCCGCTCCCAACGGGGAGCGCCATTTTCCCACGGAGATTGGGCGAGGGCGACAATTCGCCCGCTGTTGTGCGGCCTCGCCCCCAATGCTTGGAGGGGAGCGCCACTCCCGGTCAAATTGTACGCGGTACTTGAGCAAGAGATATATTCCGCCCGCTCTCGCGCGACCCCACTGTCGACGAATCCGCGAGCGAAGTGATAGCAGTGATACCGGCGCGACCCAATGGGTAGGAAGTTTGCTATGTAAGTTATGCAGCAACCGAAAACTCAAGTATGTAGGGAAGTCGGATGGCGATGGGGGGATCAGGACATGGGGGGATGAGTATCCGGTACCGTTTTGTTGGGGTACAATGTGTACCTTCTCTGCGGATTGCAAGTACAAATTGTACCTTCTCCCCCCCGTTAACATCCTCGCACATGTCGCGTACGTCGTCAAAAGTACAATTTGTACTTTGTCTGCGTGGCGTCGGTACAAATTGTACCTTCTCCGTGGGGCGTAGGTACAATTTGTACCTCGGTTGCGCCTCTCTCCCCCCCTGGATTTATCCCCCCATTTGCATCCCGCCAAAGCGTGGCATAGTTCAAGCTTGGCATTGGATTGCATTGCTTTGCATTGCTTGGCCTTGCTCGGCAATACTTGGCATTATTTCGCAGCACTTGGCATTGCTTGACATGGTTTGGCATTATCTTGCATTGCTTGGCATCGCTTTGCATTTGTTTGCATTTCTTTGCATTGCTTGGAGTTGATTTGCATTGCTTGGCATCGCTTGGCATCGCTTTGCATTGCTTGGCATTGCCTGGCGTTGCTTGGGACTGCTTGTGTTTTGTGTGGTACTGCTCACGTGGCCAAAAAATACCATTGTAAAGAAACAGTACCAGGGAACCGCGAGGAACGCCACCGCACAGAAGAACAAGCAACCCCGAGGAACGTTATTGTAAAGAGCAAGACCAGGGAACCCGGAACAACGCCACTGCAAAGAAGCAAGACTTGGGAATCCCGAGGCACGCCATTGTTAAGAGAAAAGACCATGGAACCACGAGGAACGCCACAGCAAAGAAACACGACGAGGGAACTGGGAAACCCCGAGGAACGCCATTGCAAATAAACAAGACCATGGAACCTTGTGGAACGCCAGGTGGCACAGGCCTCGTGCAAGACTTGGTCGTTCAAAAACAAGAAGGAACCCTTTTGCCAAGCCGAAGCAGGGAAAAAGCCCAAGCGGGAGCTCATCTCTCAAGAAAAATGGGCTCGCCGCCGAGGCGATAGCGGCATTTCGCCCTTTCGCGCGCGATGTGCGCCACATCGCATTCTTGCCGCATTTGAAACGATTGCGAAGTGTCCATGTTGAGAGGAAAGCGTTTATTTTGTTTTGTTTTTTGTTGGTAGGTTGGAACGCCTTGGATGAAACGGTTCTCGGTGAGTTAGGTGGCAGAGTGGGAGTTTAAACGAAGACGGAATGTGGGTGGGAGGAGGAGGAGGAGGAGGAGGAGGAGGAGGAGGAGGAGGAGGGGGGAGCAGTAAGGCGACAGCGACGACGACGACGACAGGAGTCAGCCAATAGGCATTCGCGGATCTTTGTCTCGGGTTTGAGGCCCATGTGGAGCTTGTTGAAGCCATCTTGGAAGCTTTTAGAGAATTTTCTTGGGTTCTTGTTGAGGCCCGTTGGGGGCCCTATTCTGGGTCTTCTGGCCCTTTTGACGCCACAGTGGAGGACATCGATCAGGGCAGGTGGGTCCGAAATTGCAGTTCCCGTCGGAGCTGGAAAAATCGCAGGCCTACCTTGGGCGATCTTGGAGCCATCTTGAGGCCTCATGTCCAAGACGGGCCCAGAGGCCGCCAAGAGGACCCAGAGCCCCGAGAAGGCCCCAAACAACCCCAAATTGTCAAGAGGGCAGCAGTGTCCAGCTTCCCTGGCACCGACCTGGCCCAAAAACTCCTCCACGAGGGCGCCTCGGGTTCTGAAAAAACCCAAAATAATCCTAAGAGAGCCCCAAGAGAACCCTGGAAAAGTTCTGAAGCCAATTTCCTCCAACCTTCAACTACGAGCCTCCGCCGAACTAGGAGCTTTCACCGCGCCATGATGTCAGCCACATCCCGTCCGCAGGCAACGGGGAGGGTTACGACGTGGGGTAGGAGGGAATCCCCACAGGAGGAGAAGGGAGTTGTAAAACGAAACGCCCGAATCCATCCAAACCCAGAGGGCTGGGGGGATTTCACTGCGTGGTACAGAGAGCCACAAACAGACAGGCTGCCTTGCTTCCAGCCCCTCGCTCCAGAAAGAGAGGCGGTGACAATAAGGGCAAGGAGGTGTGAGGACGAGGAGGCAGAGGACGACGACGATGACGAGGAGAAGGTTTTCGCCTTACGTACAGGACCCATCAGACCCAGCAGCCAACGGCACGGCGGAGCAACAGGCGTCCGAGTCGGGTTCGTTTGCGCGGACGACGTGCATCGACCAAGGAAAGGAAGGAAAAATACATGGGCGAGGAGTCCGTGCCAATCCTACACTCGATAATATGGAATCTCACTGGTCTGCCCAACCAAAGCATAGATGTTGTTTACCGAATGCTGGCAACCAGGCCACCAACGAGCATGTTATCAATGGCGAGCAGGAGTCTTGTTAATTGGCAGCGACCTGGGACTAGTTCGCCGCACTCACTTGAGATAGCATTGCGTTGCCTTACACACGATTCCCTGGACGACGCCAGCGCAGGTGGGCTGTTGGCATAAATTTGGGAAGACCCGAAGCGTTATGATATAACCCGGACCCTATCGGCACCACGGTTGGGTCGCATGCCATGGCACCGTTGTGGTAATAGACGCACGCGCAGCGCAGTGCCATCAGAAATTCGGCAAAGTATACACTGACGCGACCTATATGTGCCACAGACCAGATTTGCAAAATAGTCGCACGGCGGAAGTGCACAGTACAATAATAGCGGATCCGAAACGTGTAGAAAAGGTGCACTTGTTCGGAAAGTCATGTATTATTTGAAGGCGCGTTTGGCCAATGCGAGCTCAAAGATGTCCTTGTTGAGGTTGACTTGTTAAGGCTGCATATGAATGCACACGCGGTTTGCCAAATGTTTGAGTTCAATATGTGTGGCACATCTGACATTCAGACGCATTCCAAGTATGCATGAAGGTATTGATGTTGTTTCGTTATTGCAATCGGGACAGATTTAATTCTCTATCGCTGTGCCAATTCAGTTGATAATGCACTTTGCGCGAGGTTTGTCGTGTTCCGTGCAAGAAGCTACGCCGAGTAGATCGTCAAAGTGTCACTCTGGAGAAATAGTGTTTCGGACCTGAGTATGCCGGGTAATTACCCGAACATGTACTTGCATGGACGGATTTTTGTGTTTCGGGTGCACTTTGGCTCCGCGTTCCACTTTTTTAAACTGCAGCATACAAGCTCCACCCCATGAGGGCCATGTGCGTAACCTATAAGGTGCACCGTGAATTGCGCCCCAGCAAGGCCAGAGCCGAGCCGTTATTTGGTGCCTCCGAAAGATTGCAACCCATAATGTACACCGTGAGCGCCCAAAAACCCGCGGTTTTTTTAGAGTTAAAGCGGCAAGAGACGCACCCCGCCACCACAAATTGCATCGAGAAGTTGGCAATCAACCCGTAGCTCATTTTCTTTCACTTGTATATCACAATAAACAAGTCCTATGTGATGCATGGGTTGTGTCACATTATTCGAAATTCAAAATTCCGCCCTGTCGGAAACACCCCGAGTCGTCCGATTGATTTTTCCCGACGAGTTGTTTGCGAGGCCGAGATTCGTCCATATCCACCGCCTGGGAACCGACGCATTGGGGACCCAGCGGGCGTTGGATATGGATATGGTTTCGCCCCCCGGGGGCCAAAATATATTCATATCCATATCCATATCCACCGCGTGTGGAGGCTCGTAAGAATCGATCCTCCGGGGGTTGGTTGTGTATTTTAAATCCCCGCGTCGAAGTGATCGCCGCTACCACGATGGCCTTCGGCCCATCCCGCTACCGCGCTTGGGTCGTGGACCTGAGGATTCTGAAGGCCCCGCGGGAAACTCTTGGAAAGCGTGTTGAGGGCTTTCCTGTGGCGTCGTAAACAAGTTTGGAAAGGAGTGATACAGGGCCCCTCCGTTGAATGTATTTCGGAGGACTCGAATGCGCCGTGCGCCGCAGCTCAAAGGGAGAGGGGGGGATAGCTAAGCTTTCCTACCTTTGAATAAGGGGGGAGTGGGGGGGTAGCTTCCGGAGCGCGGAAAGACGGAAGGGGAGGGGCAGCTTCCAAGGGGCGGAAAAATGTTGGGGAAAGGTGGGGATGTCCGGCAGGAGGGGTTCAAAGGGGGAGGGAGCTAAGCCCTTTTTATTGGAAAAGGAGGGGGGGGGAGCTTCTGGAGCGCGAAAGGGGGAAGGTGGGATGTAGCTTCGACGTGCGGAAAAAAGAGGGGGAGGGGGGTCTTCGGGAGGTCCAAAAGGGGGGTAGCCCGGGGGGGAACGCTGTGTCTGAAAATAATATGCTGCTCTCGTTGCAATCAAATGCACGAATTAAACATGTAACCCCGCTGATGCATCAATACCCCAAGGCCGCCGCGAATCCGTTGTGAAACACAAGCAAACAAGCCCTGGGAGGTCGACCGATTCTGGGAATTTTCAGAAAACTGACCAGTTACATAAATGTCCAAGAGTGTGTCTTCGTAGTTCGACGCTATCGAAAACAAGTCCCGGACCTTGAAAGCTTGATTCGGCTCGTATAGGGGCTGCCATGCGTTATAATAAAAGAGACGGGCGCGTTCGAGAAGTACACGACAACGCAAAGAAATGGAAGGTTGGGGCCGAAATAACAACAATACACATCCGCATGCGAGCAATATCAAAATCTCTGCCGTTTCGTACGCTACGACAAGAGTAACACCAGAACCAAAAAACAAAAGAGTATCGAGTACGAAACCAGAATCCGAATTCTTTTTTATTTAGAATAGCACACGAGCCATGTATATGCTTAATCCATAAGTACCATTTAAAGATAAGAACCACATGAAGGATAGTTGCACGCATATGTTCGCAATGTAAGCCTGGAATGACTTGTTCAAGTGTAAGCGAGTCTTGAAAAAATGTATGCGGGAGGGTTTGGTCCATAGCTGCTTGGCCCCACCGCCTGTGCGTTGCCTGGCGGTTCATGGACCAGGGGGTCCTCGGTCCTCGCGGCGCTGTTTTTCTGGATCGGGCACTGGGTGTTCGGGGACGTTCACCAGCCATCATGCATCCTGGCACCGGCGGGCTCCTGCGGCGCGGGCGAGCCCAGCGCCGCATTTGGCGAGCTTCGCGAGGGTCGCACGTGCGAGGAGGAGCCGCGGCGGTTCCTCGGCCAGCAGGTCAGCCTGGAGTGGTGGCGGCTGGCGGCGGCGGCACCGGGAGGTCATCAATGGGCTGGCGGGCTGTTCCTGTTCGTCGCCCCCTTCTGCCCAGCGGGTCGCGCGGCCACTGCTGCCGACGAGGTGCTGGCCATCCTAACTGCGCATGAGGTTAGACGTTGATGGGGTGTGCCCTGTACACCCAGGAGCCCCAAGTCCTTGCGGCGCTCGACGGATATCCTGACTCACCGCAGCATAGCGCGCCGCTGCGGCGGATGGGAAAAGACAGCTTGATACATTTTAACCTTCTTCCTATGCCTACTAGGCGAAACATTGCCATGTTAGGCGCGGTGCATAGGAGCGCGCTTGGACTCGCTCCACACCAGATGCACGTTTTCTTTCGTTTCGTTCCCCCTGCTCCCCTCCCTCGCCCCCCACGCCGCCACGGTTTTCACTTAGTGGAGCCGGACTTCTACTCGCCTGATTTCGTTTTGCATTCTGCCATCGGGATGCCTCGCGTCTACAATCTACTCCCCGATAGTATTGCGCAGGCACGCAGCGCGTCTAGCTAAGATTTCGCCGTCGCGCCCTCAGAAAGACTTCGCCACCAGTCGGGACGACTGGCGCGTTTCATTCTCTCCGCGTGTTCCTATGGCGCACCACCCTGCGTCGGCGTCGCGACTGGCGCGGCTATTTTCGCTCGCCCTTTCCCCTTTCTTCTTCCCTGCCCTCTTTCCCCCTATCCCCCCTCCCCCCTCCCCCTTCCCTTTCTCTCTTCCCTGTCTGCTAGCGTTGTGTCCCGTCGTCGCCTTCGTTCGTTGTCCTGCCCGCTGCTGTTATCCGTCGCCTCCGCTCCTTCTCGCCTTCTCCTCCTCCCCCACCCTGCGCGCCGCGCGGACCGCAGCCGAGGCGTTTTTCCGACGTCGCGCGTTCGGCGCTCCAGTTTTTTCTCGCCCTCCTCCCTCTTTCCAGTCGTCGTCGTGCCGTTGCCTCCTTCTTCCTTCTGTTACCCCTCCCCCCGTCCCTCCCCCCCGCCCTCCCCCGCGCCCCTCTCTCTTTTCCCCTCCTCCTTCTGCTCCCTTTTCGGGACCCTGGGCGCGTCGTTCACAGCCGTCTGGCGCTTTGCCACGCAACACGCTGCCCCTGGCACCGCGCGCGCTCTCGACCCGCGCCGGCACGACCAGCGAATCTGCGTCGCTTTCCTGACCTCACTTCGCAGCCACAGCTGCGATGTCCGGGCCATGAGCGACTCGCTGGGCCTGGGCAACGACGGTGCGCAGGTGCGTGGACAACACCTGGGACATTACGTCGGTGCGAACAGGGGGCGCCAGGCACCCCCGCGAGATGGTCGGGATCTCGTGGGCGCCGACACTGGCCGCGCGCAGTAGGGCGGTTGCGCTCCGGGCACGGCCGGGAGAGGAGCCGAGCAACCGAGAGCCCATCGACCGAGAAACGTTTCGACAGTGACACCGAGCGTGGGGCACCACCAAGTTTGGCCGAGATGCGGCTTTGACAACACATCGGGCATGTGGACTGGCAGCCCACCGTGATTGGCCTCGTCAGCATCAATTGCTCGAGTATAAATTTCCCCCCCCCCTCCTCTCACACCGCCTGCCTGGCGCGCACTTCCCCCCCTCCCCTCCTGCATCAATGCTGCAGCGGTTAGCTGCCACACCGGGGTGCCTTCCGTGCCTGGCGTGCACTTCCCCTCCTCTCCTCCTGTTTCCTTGCGCCTGTGTGCCTGGCGTTTCCGCGTGCCCCTTCCCCCACATCTGCATCCTAGCGCTGCAGCGGTTAGCTGCCACACCGGGGTGCCTACCGGGCCTGGCGTGTACTTCCCTCCTCTCCTCTGTTTCACCCGGTATGTCCCGCGCGGCTGGGGTTGCCGCCCATACTGCTGTCTGGCGGTGCTCTGACAGCCTGACGTCCATACAAGGATCACACTGGGAATGGGCGGTCAGGTGGCCCCTGGCCTGCTCCTGGCTGGTGTCGGCCTCCACTGGTGACCAACGGGATCCGCGGGGTCTCGCTACGAATTCCATGCATGGATCACACTGGAAATGGGCGGTCAGGTGGCCCTTGGCTAGGCTTCCACTGGTGACCGAAAGGGTTCAGCGGGGTCTCGCACGCTGCCGACCTCCACGGTGCTTGGGCTTCGGCATGCGTGGCTCGGTGCGCCCGTCGGCTGCTTTCTCCTGCAAGGACTTCGCTTTCGACATGCGCCAGTGCTGTACAAACAAGAGGTAGTGCCGTTTGCAGTCCTATCTGCGACGAGGTTGCCCCTCTTCACTCTTGCGCTGTCACGATGCAGTTGTGTCGCCTACGGCACCGACGTCGTCTGGGTGCGCCCGTCGGACCTGCTCGTCTCTCACGGTGCCCGGTGCCGACTCACACCGAGTGATTGACTTCTGCGCGTTTATGGTCGCGCCGCCGCGCCATTGTGGCTGCGCTCACTTGCTGGTCGCCACCGGGATCCCCACGCAACCGGGCTGGGAGTTTCGTTTCTGTTTTTTTGTTGAGTGGCTGCCCGCGCGCTCGCTTCTTTTGCCTCTCTTCTCTTGCTGCCTATTTGCGGCCCGACTACTGTTCGGACGGCTTTCGACCTGCTTCGCGAGCCCGCAGACCCAAAAAAGTATCCCCATCAGCGCCTACGCCACGGATGTCGTCCGGGTGTGCTTGTCGTCGGTCTAGTTCGTTTTTGACGGTGTTGTTTGTCTGACTCACACCGAGCGATCGACCTCTGCGCGTTATGATTGCGCCGCCGCGCCATTTTGGCTGCGCTTACTTGCTGGTCGCCACCCGGATTTCCACGCTACCAGGTTTGGAGCACGAAGAGCGCCGACCATCGGCAGCTACTTTCCTCTTCCTCGTCGCCCTCCTCCTTCTCCTCCTCCTCCTCCTCCTCCTCCTCCTCCTCCCTCCCCCCCTCCTCCTCGTCCTCCTCCTCCTCCTCCTCCTCCTCCTCCCCTTCCTCCTCCTCCTCCTCCTCCTCTTCCCCCCCCTCCTCCTCCTCCTCCTCCTCCTCCTCCTCCTCCTCCTCCTCCTCCTCCTCCTCCTCCTCCTCCTCCTCCTCCTCCACAATTACACAATATGAAAATACTCTCCCACTTCCCCTGATGGCGTCCCGAAGATATCCGCCCCCCCCCCGCGTACTGCTTTTTTACACACAGGATTCCCGGGAAACGGGTTTTCGCTTGCGTTTTTTTTCAAAATGCTGCTCTCGCTGAGGCGCCGGCTTCTTTTCTGCTCCCGAATCATTCCGAATCGTGCTCCCGCTGCAGCGTGGGCCTCATTTTCGGATCGGTGTTTGGTCTCCGTCGTTCAGGACGGCGTTCTCGCCGCAGCGCGGGCCTCTTTCTCGCGCGTCCATCCGCCCACCACCACCGCGCCGCACCACCACCACCACCACCACCACCACCACCACCACCACCACAACCACCACCAGCACCACCAGCACCACCACCACCACCACCACCACAACCACGCACACACGCACGCACGCAGCACGCACGCACGCGCACCACCACCCACTACGCACGCGCGCGCGGAGCCACAGGTCCGCTACGACACGCGTCCGCGGATAGAGAAAATCAGCGCCATGGTAAGGGATGGGAGGGAAGGGTAGGACGTCAGATATGACGCGAGCGCACCTAGCTTGTCCTCCTCCTCCTCCTCCTCCTCCTCCTCCTCCTCCTCCTCCTCCTCCTCCTCCTCCTCCTCCTCCTCCTCCTCCTCCTCCTTCCTCCTCCTCCTCCTCCTCCTCCTCCTCCTCCTCCTCCTCCTCCTCCTCCTCCTCCTGTTCCTCCTCCTCGTTATCCTCCTCCTCTTACTCCTCTTCATCCTTCTTTTGGCGTCTTGGAGTTTTCTTGGGGCGTTTTGGTGGGTTCTTTGGCCCTGCGGGCGGGCGCGCGGCGCCCCGCCCGCCCGCACGCAGGGCCCAAGAGGAGGGTGCAAGACGTGTCTTTTTGGAGAGCATCGATCACAAAAGGGGGGAGTTTCAAGTAGCGTCGCCCCTCTAGAGCCCCCCAAGTCGCCTTTTGGAGTGTTTTTGGAGCGCTTTTGGAGCGCATTTGGGCGTTCCTGGTGCCGTATTGGGGATCTCTTGGGTCCTTGCTGGAGCTATCTTGGGCCATCTTGGAGCTTTGTTGAAGCCTGGATGGGCATTGTAAGCGCAAAGGCGGCAACGTCAAAAACATTGATTTCCGTATGGTTTTGAAGCACTTGGGTTTCTTAGGGGCATCCTTGGGGAGCTCTTTTCGAAGCCTGGAACCATCTTGGTGCCGTCTTAGAGCATCTTGGGAATTATCTCGAGGCATCTTGCGTTATCTTGAGCCATCCTGGAAGCTATCTAGGGCTCCCTGAGGCCCTCTTGGAGCCCACTTGGGCCATCGTAGACGCTCCAACGATTCGCGGACTACGGGGGGGGATAGGGGGAGGGGTAAACCCCCCCGAAGGGGAAGAAAAAGAGTGGAAGAGGAAACGCCCTAAACCGACGCCCACAGGGTTGGTGAGATCTGCAATGATAAATCCTCGAGCGCGGTGAAGCCTTCAGCGCGCGAGCAGCTCGCGTGGTTTTAGTGTATGTATGTATTAAGTATATATGCAAACGTATATATATATATATATATATATATATATATATATACACACGTATATACATACATACATGCATATATGGAAGAGATTGGAAGCACGAGTTAAAAGGTATCACCTCGCGAGTTAATAATGTTATATCGTGAGTATACATCTACAACCGATAGAAAAGTATTAACTCGCGAGTTAGGACTTTTGGTTCGTGTGTATACATATACCAGTTATCGAAAAAGTATCCAGTTCCGAGTTCATTCTTTCTGAATATATCAAAACATTAGAATTCGCAGAACATAAGAATATGATGTATACTTCCGCGTCTGTTCGACGATGAGAATGCATATTTCAAGGGAAGAGAGTATATCAATAAGCAATGCATGCCTCTCTTCCTCGAGGATTGGGCTTCCAGGCTTCACGACCAGTTTTCGAGAGCATCGAATTTCCAGATAGGTTCTTCGAAGTTAATTCTGTCGGCTGGCCTCCTGGAAGTATTTCCGGGACCGATCGGCCTCCTAGAGCTTATTTCCCCGTGTCCTACAGAGGATTCGTAGCGGCTTGGGGGCAGAAGTGCGGCAGAAAGGGGTCAAAGGTTGCTAAGTTTATTGATATAGTCCCCTCTGAATATGTAACTTTTTACGTGGATTTTTGAATCCAAGTTACGAATCCCGCGGAAGAGCGTCGGTAGGGCACGGGCAAAGGAAAAGGATGTCTATATCTATCATCCATCCCTGTTCTCTCCTCAGATGTCGATATATTGGTAACATTCCGAACACGGTAAACGCAATGGATCCGTAGTGTTTAAGGCTCAAGTTTCTTCAGCTGTATGTTTGTGATTCTTCACACTTCCACTTGTACCTTCGGTCCGATCCGTTGGAGAGGGTACAGCTCCATATGATGTTTCTTCAAGTGTTGACTACTGTGGTGGATGGGGTTGTATTATGGTGTCGTCCACCTGCGCAGGGCGCTCGCATTCAACTACAGGCCGTCTCGTCGTCGAACGAGACCCATTTGGAAGATGGGTGGCTTCCCGTCCCAGAAGACTCATGCGCGCCTGGAGCTGGGCCGAGCAGTGGAAGTGGCCAACCTCTCGATACAATTTCCCTTTCAAATTTCGAATTCCCCCGAAGAAGAGCCGATCGAGAAGAAGGGGAGTGGGCAGAGAGGTAAAGAACGGCGTCCATTCGAGATATATGGCAAACCAGTTCCGTTCACATCACCAGACACTTCATTGCGTCAGATGGTGAACAATTAGATTCGGGACACAATGGGGTTAAGAATTTTCAGGCGGCTTGCAAGCACTGTCACGACTGCACAAACACGTTGTGTTTCTCCAGGAAATAACACGATGATTATCGAAGTAATTGGAAATTGCATTAGAAACGCGAATCAACGAGACGAGCAGCGCGCAAAGAAGTACGCCAAGATCACCACAGAGAAGACAGCAGACCGGCTTTTGCTACACGACGCGGTGGATCCAGATTACTGGCCAACAGAGCGTCAAGTTACCAACCAGCGGGCCAAAGACAAAGTACCGATCAATCATTATGTAGCGGAATGCCTTGGTATTTTCAACACGTTTCTCGAGAATCTCCCGAAGAGATGCAGGTTTATCATGACAAGGAGATTCTAGCTGCAACGAAATTCTAGGCGCTTTGCGTAACCCCACCAGCCCATCCAGAAACGACGCCCAGTGGAAGTGCCTCGATCAGGGAAGCGGGCAGCACACAAAGGAAGGGTACCCCGGTGGAGGCCGGCTGGAGCGTCTTAGGGGCCTCCTGGCGGTCCCGGACGCCTCTTAGAGCGTCTTGGGTGCTTTGGAGAGCTTCTTGGGGCCTCTTGGGGGTTTCTCGGGGGCCTCTTGGAGGCCCCTGGGGCGCCTGTTGGGGCCTCCTGGGGCCTCGTGGGCGCCTCGCGGGGCCCTCTTGAAGCGCTCTTGGGAGCCTTCAAAGCGCTCTTGGAGCCCACTTGGGCCACCTTGGAGTCATCTTGAAGCCTCGGATGGCCATCGGGAGCGAAAAGGCAAGAAAGCCCAAAATGCTGATTTTCCGAAGGTTTTGGAAGGATGTTGGCCTCTTCGGGGCCTCCTGGGGGAGCTCTTTGGCCACTTGGAGCCGTCCTGAAGCGGTCTTGGGGCCTCTTGGAGCATCGTGGGAGCCATCTTGAGGCATCTTGGGATATCTCGAGCCATCTTGGAGGTCATCTTGGGCTCCCCCAGGCGCTCTTGGAGTCATCTGAAGCAGTGCCACCCCTCAAGGAGGCCACAATGTGGCCAAAACCTTAGTAAAATCAATGATTTGGGCATTCTCGCCGAGGCCTCTTGGAGCGTCTCGGGCGCCTCTGGGGGGTTTCTCGGGGCCTCGTGGGGGTCTTTTGGGAGCCTCTTGGGGGCATCCTGGGGGCCTCTTGGGAGCTTCCTGGGGGCACATGGGGCCATCTTGGGGCCATCTCGGGGCGTCTAGGGGCATCCTGGGCGCCTGTCGCGGCCATCGTGGGGGAAATCGATGAAAGAAGAGGGGAATTCTAATTCTAGACGCTTCAGGCGACCAGGCGAGTAGAGGGTCGTCCTCCACCAGCCCGTCCATCAACGACGCCCAGGCGAGTAGAGGGTCGTCCTGATGGGCTTTTCGGCGTCTTGGGTGCCTCGGGGAGGCGTCTGTGGGCCGTTCGGGATCCTCTTTGGGGCCTCCTGGGTGCTTCTTGGAGCCTCTTGGGGCCATCCTGGAGGCTTCGGGTGCCTCCTGTGCGCTTCTTGGGGCCATCTTTGCCCCCTCAGGACGCCAAAAATTGTGCCAAAATTTCAGTAAAATCAATGAGTTTGGCTTCCTCGCCGAGGCCGTTTTGGACGCTCTGACCGCTCGCCCCCCCCCCCCCCTCGCCCAGGTTCACGGGGAGGGGGTCGGGTGAGGGGCAAACCCCTCCCCGAAGGGAAAGAGGGAGGGGTGAAAGAGGAAACGCCTTAAACCACCGACGCCCAGAGGGCTGGCGGGATTGCCTCGATCAGGGAAGTGGACAGCACACAGAGGAAGCCAGTATGAGACATCTTGGGATTTCTTGGGACATATTGGAGGTCATTTTGGGTTCTCCGAGGCGCTCTTGGAGTCATCTTGATCAGTGCCCCCCCAAGAGGCAAACATGTGGCTAAAACCTTAGTGCAAACAATGGTTTGACATTATCGCCGAGGCCTCTGGGAGCACCTTGGGCGCCTCTGGGTGGTCTCTTGGGGGTGCCTCCTGGGGGCCTCTTGGGGGGCCTCTTGGGGCCATCTTGGGGCCATCCTGCGGCCTCTTGGGGCATCCTGGGGGCTTCTTGCGGCCATCGTGGAGGAAATCGATCAAAGAAGAGGGGGGCGTGAATTAGCGTTGCCCCCCCCATCAGAAGGCCAAAACGGTGCCCAAAGCATAGTAAAATCAATCATTTAGGCTTCCTCGCCGAGGCCGTTTTGGACGTTCTGACCGCTCCCCGCCCCTCCTGTCCAGGTCAGTGGGGAGGGGGCAGGGGGAGGGGTAAACCTTCCCCGGATGGAAAGAGGGAGGGGTGGAAGAGGAAACGCCCTAAACCACGGACGCCCAAAGGGCTGGTAGGATTAGCGCTGCCCCCTTTTCAGAAGGCCAAAATGGGGCCAAAACCATAGTAAAAGCGATGATGTGGGTTTCCTCGCCGAGGCCGTGTTAAACGCTCTGACCGCCCCCCGCCCCCCCTGTCCAGGTCAGCGGGGAGGTGGTCGGGCGAGGGGTAAACCCCTCCCCGAAGGGGGAGAGGGAGGGGTGGAAGAGGAAACGCCCTAAACCACCGACGCCCAAAGGGCTGGTGGGATTACGTATCCTTTTTCTCTTCTGCTGGAATCGTCAATAAGTGTTAAAGGACTTGAAGCATTTGTCAAGCTTTCTCATGGATTTCACGTTTAAGACCAATTACCACGGTTTGGTATTGGGCGCCGCAGGTCCGGTTGATTTATGGCAAGATCAAACGACAGGGGAGCCGCATATGCGTTTTCCCGCGCGCGTTTATGTTGGCAGACGGAGAAGACGAAGAAGCTCACATTATGTTAGCCGAACTGTTCTTCGATATCGCTAGAGATGTGGGCATGCAGGTACGAGATGCATATTTGGATTGCGCATGCTCTCACAGCTTCGAAAAGAAATGTGGCGCAAGCTTATATGCACATCGATGTTGACATGTTCGCACTAATCTGAGAGCGGAAAGTAAGATGAAAGATGTGGGGAGTGGAAAGTTGCGACTTGCACACCAGGAGTTATTACCGTATTTTGACGCGTTCATTGCATCATCAGCATGGATGCCGAATGATGTAGAGTTCGAAACTATATATATATATATATATAATATATATTATATATATATATATATTATATATATATATAATATATATACAAAATCATATGTATATATAATATATAATATTAATATATATATATATTGAATATATAATTTATATCATGTGCATTAAATGAGTTAATGTATAAGTTGTCTACCTATGTATCTATGTTAGCGTGTGAATATGTGTGTGCGTTTGTTCGTTATGATATTGTGTATATACATGTACGCATGTGTGTGCATAAGTATAGATATGTAATATACATATATAAATATATATAAATCTAATATAATCATATATATATATATACGCTATAGATATATATATATATTAACATAATATTAAAGGCTTTCGTTTATTGTTTGGCCGATTTTTAGAAACAGGTTCGAAATCCTACAATCGGTGCACCTGATTATGACTAAACGCCCTGAAATTCCATATAACACACAACAATCCACTAAAACAAAACGAATAATACACAGAATTATATATATATAATTATATATAATATATAATATATAATAATATATATATAGACAATCAATTCAGACCTGCAGCCCTTGATTACAAACCTCAAAACGAATGAATTGGCATTGTTCGAAAATCCTTTGGACTAAATTGGGAAAACAAAAAAAAAAAAAAAAAAAAAAAAAAAAAAAAAAAAAAACATCGAAGAAAAATAAGAAACAGAACAGCTATCATGTAACAAAAAAAATGAAGACCAACTTGACGGACGATTGCTTCTGGTAAAATTTTTATAGCAAATTTTTTAAATTACGTTTCTCTAGCATGTATTGTGTTAAGCTTTATTTGTGTTTTTGTGTGTGCAGAAGGTTTCGGGGCGGGGTTTGCGTACGATGCAGAAAACCCAGAAGATTCCAATAATTTCCAGAACGTTCGAAACGAGGGCTTGTGGTTCGATATTGGAAAAAATGTTTCAAGCAAAGCCATTATTCTCTGATAATCGGGATCACAATTATTGAATTACACTTTGTTTTTTTAAATTCTAGTTAAATTGTTAATTGTTCAATGTGTTTTGAGATCTCTCTCACATCTACCTTAGAGGTACACACAATGTATTTGTTCCCTTATTTTAGTTTTAGAGTAACGTGATCCAGCGCGAGAAACAGATGTTCTTTGATTTCGAGCGAATTTACAAAATTGATGTTATTCAATTTTTTTTACATAGTTAGTGGAATTCAAGAAGCCGTATTCGTTGACGACCTTAATGCGTCTAAGTTGATTGACGATTGTGTCAAGAGGGCGAACGAGAATTGAAGAAGCGCATCAATTTCAGAAAACCCAATGCCATGCGGAATTGATGTTACACGCCGTCAGAAAAGAATGAAAGCGGTCGAGGAAGCGTGGAAAATCGCAGGCATGTGGTATTCCATATACGGCAAGACATGCATTTTGTACAAGAGCACAATTTCCCGTTATGTAAAATATTGTTTGGAGCAATCCAACCGTTTTTTTTTTTGTTTTGCCATACACATATATTAATAACCTTAAACATCAGCAACTTGCAGTCAAAAAAAAGAAAATCATTAAAAATTTTGAAATCATCCTCGCATTCAGAAGAGTTGTGAAAAATATGTGGTTGTTTTCTTTTTGTTTGTTTCGCAAGTCACGCAATAAACATTTGCTAAATGTGCAATGCTCGTTGACAAGCGTTCACGTGCGAGAAAATTATGTTGTGATCAATGCTTCGAGGAGCAGACCAAGTTCTGAGATCTCGAATCGACCAACAAACGCGCTTCATGCGATTTCTATGACCCACAGCATTGTAGCTTTCCCCAGCATGAGTTCAGTGCAGACAATTCAGAGTTGGTTTCACGATGATTCGGGCAATACGAATGCCGAGTTCAGAGCTCTCGATACAACAGACAAACGCGCCCAATAATTCTCAATCGATGTTTGCGATTGTGGGTTTTGTACTTGCCTACAGCTCGAGTTAAGTCCAGAAAATACCGAGAGCGTTTGTTCAGATGATTCGAATAATACGAATATGTTTGCGGACCCAGCTCGGCTAGCAGACCGAGTTGAGACTTATGGATTGAACAGACGAACGCGCTTGATGATTTTGAGTGCGATAGGTGTGCTTACCAGCATTGTAGTTGCCCTACAATTCGAGTTACGTAAAAATACCGATAACGTGTATCAAGTTGACTCGAATTCTATTGCCTCTTGGGCCTCACAAGGTGTTGAACACATGTTCTTTTTGATGGTTCCCCAGAAGAACGCACGCAAGAAAAAAAAACGAAGAAGAAAAATGTGCATATTTAGATTAAAAAAAATAAACCTACGAGCATGCAGGAAACAATACATAGAGAAAGAAAACAGAAACACGAGACAAAAAACACAGCAAGGACAATAAAAAAACAGAAATAAATAACAATGCAATTCATTTGTGATTAGGATAAGCGTCAATTGTGTTGGCCTTTGTACGATTTTTGTATCATAAAGAACGTTTATATTTTTAGACTTACGTTTGTTATGCAATCCTATATTCGCCGATTTTTCTCTGATGCACAGATCGCATGCCGACCTGGTTTAAGTTAATTTACTACAACAGCCAAGATTTTGGAATGAATCTCTGAAGAGACAAGTTTCGCTAAGAGGCGTTCTGTTGACATTTTGTCAAGCGCGCCGGCTACGTTTGAACAGTGTTACTGGTACTGCTTACTCCCCCTCCCGTTCCTTCGCCCTCTCCTTAGGAGATAGTGTGCGGCCCCCGGGAACACGCAGAAATCGACGGCGTGGTCCGAGATCGGTGGATTCGATTTCGCGCCGTTCGAATCTCTTTCCTGTCTCCTCCTTTGTTCCCCCTCCGAGTCGCGAGGTCGGCAGCGTCGAAAGATATGCAAACTCCAGCCGGAGGCCGGATGTTTTTTCGAGTTCGCTTACTCCGGACTCTCTCGCCCGAGACGCCGGCAGCGGCGAAAGATATGCAACGTCCAGCTTGAGGCCGGATATTCTTTCGAGTTCGCTTATTTCAGATTCTTCTGTTCTTGCGCCTTTGCCTGGCCGTCCCTCTCCCGTTTCTCTCCCTTCAGTCTCTGCGCCTCCTATTCCGGTATCTCGTATTGATTTCTCTCAGAGATTGATTTCTAGTTATTTCCCTCGTGTCACTGAGCCTTTACCTGTAGCTTCAGAGCCTCAGGGCGGATGCCTGCGTGAATCCAGGCCTTTACCGCCTTTCGTTTCACAGCAACTCACCATTCTTCATGCGAATCTCGACGGTTTCTTTTCTCACTCTGCTGAGCTTGAGTGTCGTTTGTCCCTCCTCCCCTTCCTCCCTTCTCTAGTCTTTTTGAATGAAACTAAGATCGATTATTGTTGTTTGTGTCCTCGTTTGACACACTACACTGTCATAGGAAGACGCGATCGCCATTCGAATGGTGGTGGCGTGCTTGTATTTTGTCTCGATTCTTTAGTTTCTCTTTTCTCGCCTCTCCCGAATTGCAACACAGCTGAAATTATATGGATGTTATATCATGCTGACATCGGCCCTATCTTGTTGGCTTGTTGGTACAGACCTCCGTGTTACGGTGATCTGTCAGCTATTAATAGTTTCGGAGCAGATTGGGCTCAGCACTCAGGTCTTTGTGTAGGCACAGTAGTTATTGGAGATTTGAATATCCATCACAAGCACTGGCTGAAGTATTCTCGTATCGTCAGTCCGGAAGGAATTGCACTTCGTAGTTGGTGCTCTTTGCACGGATTTTCCCAGCGAGTTCAGTCGCCGACCCGGGGCGAAAATTTGTTGGATTTAGTCTTGACGGACATGCCAGACGAAGTGTCGGTTGCCGTACTTCCTGAGTTAGCTGATCACGATTTTGTTCTGTCTTCGTTCTCTTTTGCTCCACTTGCAGTGTCTAATGTCTCGCGCGAGTGCTGGAGATACTCCCAAGCGAATTGGCGTGATCTCCGGCGTTTTCTTCGTAATACAGATTGGCAGGACATTTTAACTGATAGTGTTGATGACGGAGCTAGAGCTCTTTCTAATCATATTCTGCACGGAATGCGGCAATTTATTCCTCGAGGCGTGGTCGCTAACAGGGCTCCCACCCCTGGGTGACGCAAGAGTGTCTCCAGGCTGTCCACCTCAAGCAGGCGTGCGCTCATTCTTCCGATTTTCCTTTCGCAGTTCGCGCTTGTAGTCGTACTATGCTTGATGCTTTTCGGTCGTATGTCGCACGTACACGGATGAAGTTGCGATCTCTCCGGTCAGGGTCGAAGGGGTGGTGGCATCTTTCCCGCGAGCTGATGTGTAGAGCTTCGAAGGCCACCTCCGCCCCCCTCCGGAATGCAGCCGGAGCCTGGGTAGTCCAGCCTTCTTCCAAAGCCGATCTTTTTGCTTCGTCGTTTGAAAGGAGATGGCAGGTTCCAGTCTTGTCTGATAACGTCTACTCTGCTCTTCTTCCCCCCCCTCCCTTGCCCCTTTCTCTTCCTCCTCTCCGTCTCCGGCATGCCCGTCAAATCTTGTCAGCGTTACGTGAGGATAGTGGCACCGGGCCAGATTTAGTCTCCGCACGGGTGCTCAAACAGTGCTCTCGCAAGCTTGCTGAACCTTTAATTTTCCTGTCGCGATTGATTTTAAGATCAGGCAAGTGGCCCGAGTGTTGGAAAGTCCACTGGGTGTTTACTCTATACAAAAAGCTTTCACGGCACGAGCCGGACAATTATAGAGGCATCCATCTCACGGCGCAGATTTCTAAAGCAGCAGAGCGACTTTTTAGTTCTTTGTTCGTCCCCCGGATGTGTCGCGAGTTGCGTTTCGGAGAATTCCAATTCGCTTACACACCTGGCCGCGGTGCCCGCGACGCCCTGTTATTTTTAGTACTCTCTTGGCTCCGCGCTTTTGCTGCGAGAAAGCGTGTCGCAGTATATTGTTCGGACGCGTCCGGCGCCTTCGACAGAGTGTCGTCGCGCCGCCTGCGCGCCAAGTTGGCAGCAGCTGGTATGCCAGCACCTCTTCTTGCTGTTTTGGAGGACTGGCTGTCCCCAAGATCAGCGCATGTTGTTGTGAGTGGTGCTCTGTCCCGTGTCGTGCGCATGTGCGACATGATTTATCAGGGCACGGTCTTGGGTCCTCCCCTGTGGAACATATATTACGCTGATGCCCAGGATCCGATAGAAGACAGCGGTTTTCAAGAGATCGTGTTCGCTGATGATTTAAATGCTTTCCGCTTGGTAGACACAGACCTCACTGACGACGAAGTATTCGTGCTGATGACTGTATGTCAGCAGAAGCTGCACACTTGGGGAAAAGCAAACGGAGTTTGCTTCGACAGCTCCAAAGAAAGTATGCACATCATGTCTGCGAGCAGGCCGGCCGGCGAAAACTTTAAGCTGCTTGGCGTCGTGTTTGATTGTAAATTACTCATGCACGAGGCGGCCCAGGCATGCGCGTGCGAAGCAGGCTGGCGCACGACGTCGCTCCTGCACTCGCGGCGTTTTTATTCAGTGCGCGAAATGATTTTATTATATAAAAGTCACGTGCTCTCTTATATCGAATACCGCACTGCTGCTCTCAGTCACGCTTCCACGTCGGTCCTTGGCTTAATAGATTCTGTTCAACAGCGGTTCTTGTCAGCCTTGGGAGTGTCTCCGGCTGCTGCTCTGTTGCAGTACTCCCTCGCGCCTCTAGCGTCTCGTCGTGATATTGCTGTTCTCGGTCTGATACACAGGACGGTGCTAGGCATCGGGCCCCCTATGTTCTCGACTTTCTTCGCTTTGGACTCTTCGCTTCCTCCCAGGCGTGCCTCTCGTCGCCACCGCCATCATTTGATCGACCCTTGCGACATCCGTGCTCCAGACTACCTAATCCGTTCCGCACTCGGCGCAGTGCGAGTCTATAACATTCTTCCAGACAGCGTTGTCCAGCAGCGCAGCGTTCACGACTTCCAGCGGTGCCTGCAGGAGCTGCTGTGTCACCGCCTCAGGCTCGGCCAGCACGGGTGGGAAAAAACCTTCGACTGGCGCGGACCAATGGCTTTTCACCCTCTGTTGGCCCTCCGGGGGTGGAGGCCCCCCTAGAGTGGCGTCCGAAATCAGCTGGCGCTTTTGTTGCATTTCCTCCTCTCCTTCCGCGTTCTCCTCCCTTCCTCCTCTTCTTCCTTCCGCTCTCGTCGATTGCCGCGCGAAGCGTGTTGCAACTCTTCGAGCGGCCTTTCTGCCGCTCTGCTGAGTTGGCACGAGGTGAGGAGTTGTGTTGTGATCGAGGCTGAAAAAAAAAAAAAAAAAAAAAAAAAAAAAAAAAAAAAAAAAAAAAAAAAAAAAAAAAAAAAAAAAAAAAAAAAAAAAAAAAAAAAAAAAAAAAAAAAAAAAAAAAAAAAAAAAAAAAAAAAAAAAAAAAAAAATAAAAAAAAAAAAAAATAAAAAAAAATAAAAAAAAAATAAAAAAAAATAAAAAAAAAATAAAGAAAAAAAAAAAAAAAAACCATGTTTGGCAGACCAAGTACAAGCATTTAGATTTTGTGAACTAGTGCGTCTCATGATTCCATTGCGATTGTTGTGCCGAATAGCATTGAAGTTTGCAGCTCGAGTTCGGAGAAAATTTATTCATTTCCAGAAACATTGGCAGAGATAGGTGCCCGATCGATTTAAGATTGCGGGAGTAAGATCAAATATGAAAAGAAAACACAGGAGAGGTGTAAATTGTCAAATCAAGAAATCGAATTTAAACCCAGCACATCATGTAAATTGTCGTCGACATGTTCGCCGACTAGCCCCCAGCGCGCTGGAATTATTTTTTAGTTTCGCCGCCAATGTTTTAGGATTTTTTACGAGTCAAGTTAGCCCACCCAAGTGGTTTCATAGTAGTTCTGCAGCTACGAACCTGAGAATTTTTTGGGCAGACAGCATTGGGAGCCGGCGGTAAATCGTCCTTTTGTTACTGTCAGGGTTCTTTGTCGAACAGGTTTGTTGCTCATTTGCACGAGTTAAGTGGGGTGTCTCTTGCGTCTTTGAATGTTTTTTTGTTGCATCTGGGTTTCGAAGCAGGCGTTCCGCAACAGGGGCTTTTATGTTGCCAGCGCCGATGCGAAGGCCCAGGTTTCAGATGGTTCTATCCGGCCTGGCTGCGAGTCGCTGGCGTTTTTTTTGGCGCGAATATTTCAGCTGCGGGCTCCAGAGCCAGCGTCCCGTCCGCAGGAGCCTCTAAATTGCCAGTCGCGCCGGTGGGAAGAGCAAGGTTTATTGTGTTCGACCGTCTCTGCGGGATTTCGCTGTGTCTGCTTGACCTGGCTGCGTGTCGTTGGCGTTTTGGAATGTGCTTGTTTCATTTTTGAAATCCACAGTGGGCGCGCCGTCCGCGCAAGACAAAATAAAGTAAAGTGTGGTATTCGGTTGTTTTGTGGGGGAGTCTGCTGTTTCTGCTTGACGTGATTTCGTGTCGCTGGCGTTCAAAGGTGTGTGTGTGTGTGTGTGTGCTCCGTCTGGGGTCTGGATCCAGCGTCTGACCTGGATTTGCCGGTTGTGCTGGTGCAAACGACAACTTTCATAAAGTTTGGTCTCGGTCGTTTGGTTGGGAGTTTGATTCCGCGTGGCCTGACTGTGTGACTGCGGCGTTTCCAAACGCTTCTTTTGTGTTTGTGCTCCACAGCTGGCGTTCCGAAAGACGCGTTAATATGCCGTCCGAGCTGGTGCAGAGGACGATTTCCTTCCTGAAGTGTTGCCGTTGGCCTATTGATCGGGATTTTACTGATTCTGCCTGGCCTGGCTGCGCGTCGCTGGGGCTTGCTGAACGTGTTTATTCCTTTTTTAGGCTCCGGAGGCTTTAATCTGCCAGCCGCGCGGGTGCAAAGGACACAAGGTGTTGGAGTTTTGTTTCTGTGTTTTGTTCAGGATTCTAATGAATCTGCCTGGCCTAAGTGCGTGTCTATGTCGTTGCGAAGGTTATTCTCTGCCTCTGCTCTAGAGCCAGCGTTGCGTCCGCAGAGGGCCTTCCTGCTTTTCCTGCTCTTCCTATCCGACTCTTCCGCCGCTTCCTTCTCCGACTCCTCGTCCTTCTCCTTCTTTTCCGCTTTATCTGCCCTTCCTGCTACTACTATTTATCGCTACTATCATTTGCTACAACCATTGGGAAAAAGAGGGGGTGCCATTGGAAAAAAGGGGAGGGTCTCAACTACCAATAACTTATGATGAGCTAAGACTGTTATTGGGCAAGTTTATTTGGAAATACATGAGAATAGCGGTGTTATACCATCAGGTTTTGTATTATTGTAGTAGTAGTAGTACTACTAGTACTACCACTACTACTACTACTACTACTACTACTTCTACTACTACTACTACTACTACTACTACTACTATTACTACTGTTACCATCACTTCGATTGCTAGCGCAACCATTGCTACTCGTTCGTTCATTACTGCTACTACCACCATTCGTCTATAATTTCGTTGTTAGAATGCCATTACTCTTGCCAACACGAATACTACCGCAAGTACTGCTAATACCATTTGTATGACCACTACAACTACCAACTTCTATTATTACTACGGCTACTACTACTACTACTGCTACTACTATTATTACTATTATTATTATTAATTTTACTACTAATACTATTATTACCAGTAGTGCTAGTGCTACAATTATTGCTACTTCTATTATTATTATTAGTAGTAGTAGTCGTAGTAGGAGTAGTAGTAATTGTAGTATTACTACTCGTACTATTGTTACTATTCTTACCAGTACTGTTACGAATACTATTACACTACTGCTTTCCTGTTCTTACAAGTGATCTTAGGACAAATATCCTTAGGAGAGCTAGTGCTAGTATTAGTACTACTACTACTACTACTTCTACTACTACTACTACTACTACTACTACTTCTACTATTACTACTGCGACTACTAATATTCCTAGTACGCCTACTACTATTATTGCTACTAGTACTAGTACTACTACTACTACTATTACGACTACTACTACTACTACTACCACTACTACTACTACTACTACTACTACTACTACTACTACTAGTACTACTACTACTACTACTACTACTACTACTACGACTCCTACTACTACTACGACGACCGTTTCTTTGGACGGGTTGGAAGAATGAATTCGCGAGTCATTGCGTGGAAGCGCTGGTTGAGGACATGGGGAGTATTATCTCGCGGGTCAATTCTTCGCCTTGGGTGGAAGCGCATGCCCGAGATGATAAGTATGACTTAGCGAGGTATGTCTTGTTAAACTCGTTATTTGAGTGTTGTCGGTATATGTGTGTACATAGGTATACGTATGTGTAGGTGTGTGCGCGTGTGTGAATATATGAAACAAAGATTTTGTCGACGTATTGTTGGGTTGATATATGTACTGGCAAATCTATGTGTCCATCTGTATGCGCACGTGTGTGTGACAGGTTCCGAATGTCATATTTATTTGGTTACTAGAGGCGCTGGGGTCTGCTTGCAACAACACCAATTTGATGTACATAGCTGATATATATATACATATATATATATATGGCAATTCTAATTTCAAGCCGGTTTTTTGATCTTCATTGTGTATAGTGGGACATTTTCAAGTGTAGCAAGGTTTGGTTAAGTTACTACAGTTTCATTCATTATGTAGAATGTTATTTCGACTCTCAGCTTGTAAAACGGTCGATGCGTCAAACATTTCCATGGCGGATGCGGGCGGGAGTTTTTTAGAAGTGGATTCTTCTGTACTTATTCTAATTATTCCAATGGCCAAGAAAGAGTTTCCGAAGATTAGATGCGGGAAGCGCAGACAGATCTTCTTCCACAGTGCGCAATTTCTTTGTATGCGACAAACCAAGAGGTTGCAGACATCAGCAGCAATTCTAGTCCAGGTGCGTCAAGCATTTAGTGCCACAGCAAGAAACATTTAGCCATACTCTTCGTTCATCGATGTATGTGTATGTATATGTGTCTTTCTAGTTGTGTATATATTTACACACATGGGTGATAGTCACGGACGGTGTCGAGGCTTGAACCGCAGCGTAAGAGAAACGATACATTGGGCCATGTGTATCCGTATGCCTGTAATTTTGGAAGATCGATTGTTTTTATGCGTATAAGAGATAACGACGTTTACAATGACGGTTGGGACATAAGTCACGGAATGCCGACCTCAATTGATGGTTGCCGCCTGGTTCCGGATTCGTAGTACAATTCGGTAGTTGAATTAATCCCCAACCATCTCGTGGTGCTCATTATCGTCATCACCATCATCATCACCACCCGTTCCAGCACACCCCTCACACGCGTCATGCCCCCATAAGGGGCCCCACGGAAGGGCCAAATGCCAGCGTTCGCGTGCGCCCGCCGCACCCATGTTGGCACGCCCCTCGCGCGTTTCGTGGTTCCATAAAGATCTCCACGGAAGGCCCGAATGCCAGCGTTCGCGTGCGCCCGCCGCACCCATTTTGGCACACCCCTCGCACGTTTCGTGGCTCCATAAGGAGCCCCGTCGAAGGCCCCAGTGCCAGCATTCGCGTGCGCCCGCCGCGCCCGTTTTGGTGCGCCCTCACACGCTTCTTGGGTCCATAGGGAGTCCCACCGAAGGTCCCAATGCCAGCGTTTGCGCGCGCCCGCCGCACCTGTTTTTGCACGCCCCTCACGCGCGCCGTGGCTCTATAAGGGGCCCCGCCGAAGGGCCAAATGCCAGCGTTCGCACGCGCCCGCCGCGCCCATTTTGGCACCCCCCTCACGTTTTGTGGGTCCATGGGGAGCCCCGCCAAAAACCCGCGTGCCAGCGTTCGCGCGCGCCCGCCGCATCCATTTTGGCGCGCCCCCACGCGTTTCGTGGCTCCATAGGGAACCCCGCCGAATACTCAACTGTCAGCGTTCGCGTGCGCCCGCCGCGCCCGTTCCGGCAAACCCCTCGCAGGCTTCGTGGCTCCATGAAAGGGGCCCCGCCGAAGAATGACAATAAGATATTCAGAGTTCTAGTATGTATTGAAGTTTTATTCTGAAATAATGTATTTTTCGAAGAAAAACAAAATCGATTCCGCCCAAATACCAGAAATAGTGGACGCGGGAGGTTATTGGCGGAGATGCAGTTCTTTTGTTAAGAATCATGAAGGCGAGTTTTGTTTTCCGTTTTTTGTTTTCCTTAGGGATGACAGAATTATGATTTCGGAGTTTATTTTTCCTCTCTTCGCCCGCAGGTCAGCTGCTAGTGTGTGATTCCTTGGGCTTCAATCAACCAGACGTAGACAAAGTTGCGCGCTGAGATTTCGGAGACAGTCGAACCCGTGAAGAACGAAATGGCGGATTTCTGGAATCGTTTGGGAGTTCTCGAATCCAGACCGGATAATTCATCAGTCACGGGTTCTTTTTCCAGCCGGCACTTGCAAATGATCAGCGGCATGAACGTCTTCAATTTTCAGATCGCTATCGGGTTTTCAACTTCCGACCTACAGCAGCGCATGGCCGATCTTGAGAAGATTCTTTCGTGAATATTTCAGTGCGAGCAGTTTCAATGGATAATTTTTTTGGGCCTTCTCAATTCGCAGACTGTCTCGAAGGCATTGTTTCTTAAATTTGTGTCAGACAAAGCCGTTCGTGATTTCCTGGTCTTTGCTGGAGGCAAAGGCGCGCAGCGGCAGGGCTCTCATTTTATGCCCGCGAAATCCAAGATCAATGCCAGTAGGATTGGGGCCTCCGCGAGACCGAGAAGAAATTGAAGACCAGGGCTCCTCGCGGCACATCCGGATCGATTGGAAATGCGAAGCCAGTATTAACGGCGCCGCCGGATTTAAGCAGGAACTCGGGGAATTTACCGGCAGTTTTTGCGGACCATTTAGGGGTATCTCGCTTTAGAATGAAAGGATGGCGTGCATTTTTTTCACCTTTTTTCCTTCTTTCCTTCGCTCCATTACTCTGTAAGCCTTTCGATCGAGACGTCGGGGCCCCCGATCCGCCTTCCAGCGTCGATTCGTTTCTGGCGAGGCCTGGCGCAGCCAGAATTTCACGGCAGATTTTTCGAGTTCTGCCCAGATTTTTCGATCCTTGTCTTCCCGGCCTTCTCCGCCTTATCGCCCTTCCTTCCCGCGACGTTTTTTGCGTGAATTTTGTGCCCAGGCAGGAAGTGTATATCATCCTCCAGGTTCTGGTTGCAGCAATTCTCAGCCCACGCCACCTTGCAGTTTTGTATATCAGCAACAGATCCTTTATTGCACACAATGGCGATTGTCGCTCGTCTCCTTATCTCTCTTTTGCGTCTTCATGTTTTGTTTGACTGAAACGTGGATGGGCGCGTTTCTGAAACCGCAGTTGTCCGGCTACCTTATGCAAGCAGGGGGGCGACCCATCGAGCAGAAATAGTTTGGATCCTCGTTCACCGTAGGTCCGGTCCGCTTGTGATCGGATGCATGTACAGACGCCCTCTCTATGGAGAATGTGTTCAGTTGATCCATTGAAACAGGAGTTTTCTAAGTTGCGAGAGCAACTCGTCGGTTTAATTCTTATTCCGGATTTTAACGTTGATCATTTTTCTTGGGTAAAAAGCACAGTCGTTCGACGACCCCAGAGGGTGTCCGTCCTAAACCGCTTGTGCGGGAGCATGGTTTCTCACAGCGTGTTTGTGCCCGACTCAGCTGTTGAGGTCGTTAGTGAGATTGCTGACCATTGCTGTGTATCGCTTCGCTTTTCTGGCCGTCCTCTCTGCCCCGAGCTGGTTACACGGCAGGTTTGGCATTTTGCACGTGCGGATTGGACCGGTCTGAGACGCGGGATTGGCGGTGGATTTCTGGTACTTGTCACGCCGATTTTACCCAGTACGCGACGCAAACTTTGTTCCATTCGCCGCGGCAGCAAGCGTTGGTGGCAGTTGTCGAACGCTATCTTGGGCCGGGTTGTACGCCGACCAGGTCGCCCCTCCAGAGATCAGACGGGAGTTGGGCGGTGACGAGCGTTTCTAAAGCCGAGCTTTTTGCTTCCAGCTTCGCCTCAAAATGGGAGTTGCCAGCGTCTGAAAGCAACGTGTTTTCTGATGTATCTACGTTTTAGTGCCGGCAGAAAGAAGGCGGCGATTCCTTCGTTTCCGGGAGCGCAGTGCACGGAATGTTGTCTTCTCCGTGCCGACAGTGGCACAGGTCTAGACCGTGTGCCAGCGCGTGTGCTGAAGCGCTCAAGCTCTGGCACGACCGCTCTGCCTTTCAGCGCGGTCCATCGTGGTTCTCTCCAGGTGGCCGGCCTGTTGGTGCGAGCACTGGATCTATGTTTTGCACAAGCGTAGGGACATGTCTGATCCAGACAACTATCGTGGAATTCAGCTCACGGCGCAGTTGTTTCTCATAGCCGCTTTGTTTGTCCACGTCTGGAACGCATAGGAGTCTTCGGTATGCACCAATTTTCGTACAGGCGACGCCGTGGAGCACGCGACGCGCTCCGTCACCTCATCCTGTCCTGCCTTCACTCGTTCTCGCTCGGGCACTGTGTCGTTGTTTATTGCTCGGACGTGTCTGGTGCTTTCGACAGAGTCGATGCCGACCGTCTCCGGCAACGACTTTGTTCTTTCAGCGTTCTAGAGCAGCTTGTAGATTTGTCTGCCAGCTGGCTTCGGCACCGCTCGGCTCGGGTCGTGGTCGGAGGCCAGCAGTCGCATTCTATCCGAATGAGCGATATGGTGTGCCAGGGTACTGTGCTCGGCCCGGTGCTCTGGATCACGTTTTTCGGTGATTCGAGCGTGGCAGTTCGGGTTGAAGGTTTTGACGAGATTATTTTTGCCGACGATCTGACTGCTTGGAAGGATTTTCCGGCGGACATTTCCGACGCAGAGGCCTTCCGCCAGGCCGCTTCTTGTCAGCGTTCTTTGCACGAGTGGGGGCGTGCAAACAGAGCCCGCTTTGACCCGAGCAAAGAAAGTCATCGTATTCTGTCGCGAAATCGACCAGCAGGCGAAAACTTTAAGTTGCTGGGGGTGACGCTCGACACGAATTTTTTGATGCGCGACGCTGTGGAGCAGTGCGCGGACGGCGCTTGGTGGCGCGTCTACAGCCTCGTGCGTTCGAAGCGCTACCGCGCCGACGCTGAGCTGGTTGGTCTTTTCAAAGCGCACGTGCTGTCTTACATCGAGTACCGAAATTGCTCGATCAGCCATGCATCCTCTACTGTTTTTGCACCCCTTCGATGCCGGTCTCTTGCGGTTTTTACGTTCGTTGCATATCACACCGCTGCAAAGTCTCATGTACTTTCATTTAGCCCCGTTGAGCGTCCGAAGGGACATCGGCATGTTGGGAGTTATTCATCGCAGTGTTCTTGGACTCGGTCCTTCGTGCTTCGCTCGGTTATTTCGGCCTTCCCCCGCCCCTCGTTCTTCTCGCCGGTTTCGTTCTCACTCTCGTCGGCTAGTGGAGCTTTCTTTCACTGCGCCGGATTACGTCCTTCATTCAGCCCTCGGGATGGTCAGAGTGTACAATCGGCTCCCAGAATTCGTTGTCAGAGCTCGTTCAGTTCATTCTTTTCAGTCTCGCCTGCAGCGTCTTATCTGTGCGAGAGCCGCTTCCAGCGTGGACTGTGGGAGCACGCGCTCTCTTGCGTAATCCTTTTCGCTTTTCATCCGCTTCTTGAGTGCCAGAACTGGAGGGGTTGACTGTTTTCGCCGGCGTCCGGTCCTGCTCCTCTCGGTCCTGTCTTCCCTCTCTCCTCTTTCCCCCCTCCCCCCCTCCCTCCGCCCCTCCCCCCTCCCTCCCTTCCCCCTCCCCCTTCCGCCCGTTCTCCCCCTCTCCTGTCTGCTGTTGTTGCGTTCCGCCGTCGCCTTCGTTTTTGTTGTCCTGCTTGCTGCTGTCGCCGGTCGTGCCCTCTCCTTCTCGCCCTCTCCTCCTCCCCTGTCCTGTGCGCGCCCCCGGGCGGGCAGCCGGTTGGTGTGGGCGGCGCCTCCCGGCGTCCGGGGGAACTGAAGCCCGCTTAGTCGTGGCCTGCATGGGGGCTGCGCCACTGCCGAAACCACCCACCCACCCACGGCATTGCCGTGGGTGGGTGGGTGGTTTCGGCAGTGGGGGCACCGACCCCGGTCTTCGGGCCTAAACGGTAATCCCAATTCGGCTACGGCCGATTCGGGTCCCCTCCACTGTCTTGGCCCGGCGACTCCCCGGTCGCGCCAGGGTGTGGAGGGGGGGTCTGGCTTCGGCCAGGCTCACGGGGAGTCCTGCTTTGTCCCCCTTGGGCAAGGGGGCTGGGGGGAGCAGGCCAGGGCACCCGCCCCGGGACTCGCGCCAGGTGCCCCGCCTGGTGGCGAGGGGTGTCCTGTGTCCCCGGCCATTGCCTGGAGTGCCTGGCGGGTGGCAGGGGGGCCCCCTCCCCTCGGGGGGGGGCCGGTCCTGGAGGCGATCGACGTGTACGTGCACTTCTGAGCATCCCTTCCCCTCCTTGGCCGTTTGAGGTTTGGAGCGGCCGAGGTTCACTAGGTCTCTCCCAACACGCTGCATATGCCCTGGCACTGTGGGGTTTTTATGTTTTGGATTCGCTGCGCGATAGATCTGAATCTCTGAATCTCCCCTGTCCTGTGCGCTGGGTGGATCGCAGTAGGGGCCGTTTTTGGCAACGCGCGTTCTGCGCTTCCCGCTCCTTCTCGCCCTCTCTCTCCCCCGGTGTTGTGTTCTGCTGCCCTCTCTCCCTCCCCTCCCTCCCCCTCCCTCCCTCCCCTGCCTTCCCTCCCTCCCTCCCTCCCTTCTCTCCTCCTCCTTCCTCCTCCTTCGCCTTTCGCGTGTGTTTCTCCCAGGAGCAGCGGGGTCCGCTGCCAGTTTTTGCCCGGCAGTGCTCCGGGGGCGAGACTCGCAAGTTCATGGCTCAAAGTTTTGTCAGTTTTTTCCCCCTGCTTAGGGCTCTATCTCTTTCGCCGTGCAATTTTTTATGTGATGTTGTAGTGCAGAGATCAATCACCTTGTGAGCGTGCTGTCATGTCCCGAGGCTGTAAAAATCATACAATAAAACATAATATTTTAAACGAAGGAGGATAATTCTCGTGCCGGTTTACTCTGCCGACCTCCGGAAGAGAATTTTCGAGCCGGCTTGCCCGGCCATGCTCCGGAGCAGAATTTTCGAGCCGCCTTGCCCGGCCGCCCTCCATCGCATAATTTTCGAGCCGCCTTGCCCGGCCGCCCCCCGGAGCAGAATTTCCGAATCGGCTCAGGCTCGCACCGTCTCTAAATTTGCCGTTCTCCGGAGGAGGATTTTCGAGCCACTTCAGTTTTTTGTTTTGAACATTTTGCGCAGCAGAGGATTGTCGCGCTGTCTTAGCTCTCGTTCTCAGCGCCAGTGCAGTTTGCGCGAGTCTTTACTGCGGCCTTTCTCTGATGCACAGCGTATATGTGGTGCGTTTTCTTTTTCGTTTGGAATCGCATTGCGTGCAGAGGATGGGCAGTTTCCTGTGCTCGAACGAGCATTTAGTTGAATGCCTATTATGTTTTCGAGTAGAGACAGTTTGAGAAGCATGCAGTTCGTTGCGTAAGAAACGTCTAGAGTTGGGTAAAACAAAAAGCAAGTTTGTATATTTCGGAACAAATATAAAACAATAAAAAATTAAGTTTATTCATTATATATTTAACTATCAAGCATTAGCACAGTATCCGTTAATACTCAATACGCTCGAACGCATATATAGAACAAGGAAATCAGGAAAAAAGGAACGGGATAATATAATAGTAAAACAAGGCAAACAAAAACACACATACAATATAAAGAACTATAAAATTGGAAGCATCGGTTTTATGTAATGCGAATATTTTTAGGTTCTTGTTCTAACATTCAACCGTTTACATCGCGTGTTCATGTTTGTTCGATTCTTGAAAACCGGAATTGTTTAGGTCATTTGTTTACAAACAAAATTGTGATAGGAAGCTTAGTGTTTAGCATGCCGATATTCAAAGAAAAATTATATGTTTTTTTTTGCAATGGAAATGTGAAATTGCCTTGTATTTGGTTAGCATTCGAATTTCATAAACAGATTTTTTGTTGAAACCGGAGAATGCGAGTAGGGTGGCAACAAGTCGATCTTCGACCAATACATAAGACAAGCATGTTTTTCGTTATTCTCTTTCTGGTTGCATAATTTTGTAGCCCACTCGTGGTGCTATTTGTTATAAGAATTGTAACAGCAAAGAACATTTTTTCTTTAAAAGAATTCGCGGATTGATTCAGGTAGTTAACGAACTTTCGATTTGATTAATCGTCGACCGTCGCCGATTGCCTTTCAATCCTTGCGCCGGTTGATTATGACTTTTCAGAAAGTTGATATGGGCGAAAATTAGTCGCATCTCTAAATATTTAGTAAAGTACGCACAGTTTCCCGGAAGCAATGTTGGCAGCAAGTCGAAACATATGCGTTTCATGATTGTAAATCAATCAGACAACCCGCATCTCGATTTCAATGATTGGAAACGAGAACATTCGTTGAGATAGATACTAAACGACACCAACATGTTTTTCGGCAGTAATGCTTTGAGATTTTTTCCATTTATAATCATGCGCTTCCCTGTGAAATTCTCAAGTCCGTAGCTGCGATGTTACTTTGGGAACCTTTCGCGAACCAAATGTTTATCCGACGGAAATCAACCTGGTAGTCAACGAAACTATTTCCTCGTAATCTGAACGCGAATTCGATGAGGGTCCCGGCGGAAATCAGGTTGACGGTGAACCCTGGCTGCCAATCGAATTCTATAGAACAGGAATTAAGAGCGAGGGACATTTCACATTCCCTCAGAATTGGCTTGGTGGTGTAATTCGCTCGACAAACGTGTGAAAATCTGGTTCTTCGTTCGTTCAATTTTGTAATTCCGTTGCTGCTTGGAAGTGCTCATTCTTGTTTCTTGATGCCTCGGTTTCTTGCTTTCACCCATGACTTGTATCTCTTGCCCTCTCGTTCGGTCAATATCCATAGAATTATCATCAAAATTGCAGACGCGGCGCATCAACTCGATTGAAGGCGCCGCTGACGTCTGAGCAATGCAAGAGGACGCGGCGAGAGAACTGATGCAGTGCAAAACAATGTGTAGCATGGCGTCCCGGGCCTCCGGCCAGCAGCACATGCAAATGGACGGGCGCCGTGCCGAATCTGTCGAGTTGAAGGCGACATGTCAATTTGTTGCCATGCTCATGTTGTTGTGTTTTCAAACCGAATATTTTTCCGAATTAATGAGAACACGATTTAGACGTAGAACAAGTTTGATCGTATTCATAATTTTCGTGGGATTTTATAACATTTCATGATTAGATAATTTCGTAGTGTGTAACTAACAGAACGTGTTTGCTGTGCAATCGCGGCGCATGTTAATTACAAAAACGCGGTCTTTATTGTCGAAAGTTTTGAAGCAATGGTGCCATTGTAGTATTTTAGACAGTTCCTACCCGTTTTGATTTCGACATTTTGACAGTTTTTTTGTTTTCTGTGTTAAAAAAGAGAAAAAGAACGATCAGAGAAAAAAGGAGGCAGGTCAGGAGCCAGAGACGGGACAAGAAGGACATTATTGATAGATGCGTTGTTATTGCTTAAACATTGTCAATTGCATGTAGTTGTCTAGTTCTAAGCTTGACAATTAATTTTCATTTTTTGTTTGCAATTGTTCATGCCAAGTTTATCATCAAAATCATAGCACTGTGAATAGTTTTGCTGACCGTTTAGGCATATTCCATGTAGACATGTGGATGTGCTAACAATGAGATGTTCCCCATGAACAAACAGGTTCGCGTGTGCAGTTCGAGTTGAATCAAGGAGTCTACCATTTATTTCCACCAACAAATGTAGAGTCAATAGTTTGCGGAGCAACTGCAAGTGCCATGCGGCGGCCAGACATCCAACCTTTCGGCAATAATGCATTGGGCGATTCCGTGTTTCACCAGATGTGTATTTCTCTTGCAATTGGAGTTGAATAGAACACCGATATTCTCGGAGAGCGCGACCTTGCTTGAGTTTTTTGGCAGTATGTAACGGATTTTATATTTAGAGATGTCGAGTCAAAATAAAATCAAAAAGAAAAGAACGAGACAAGTTCAGAACCTCATTCTTCACAGTATAGAATAGCAGGGTATGGCATGTTTTGGCGTTCCTCCGGACCGACAGTGACGCGGACAGATGTGGTACCAGCGCGTGGCAAGTTTGTTTGTGCCGCGGCGGTGCAGTGCCCGTTTTCCGCAGCCAGCTGGAGAGACGCGCGGCGTTATATTTGGTCCGCGTATGATTTAGCGACGCATTGTGCTTGCACCGCCACTTTAGAACGCATGTTTTCTGCTTCTTGTATGGTTCACGCCACAGGATTAGGCATTATTCGTATTGATGACTCTTATATTTTCCGCGCTGTCGATTATGGTGTTACAAGTGCATTGCATATTAGAATGCCCAAATTCCTTTCGCGGGGCGTAGCTATCAGGATTGTCTTCGGTATTTGAAAGGATTACCTCGGGGAGGGGGCCTTGGCGAATCCAGGTCTGGCCCCCCCCAATTCAGTGCGGATTTCACCATTTGGCATATTAGTATTCAGGGCTTCTACTCGTCCCAGTCCGAGCTGGAAGCTCGTATTTCTTTTCTTTCTGCGCCTCCTGCTCTAGTTTGTTTAGGGAACTCGGTTTGACCGGACTTCAGTCCCGAGTTTGCATGGATGCACGTGCGTTTGTCGACGAGATCGGAACAGCAGCGGCGGCGGAGTTGCCGTTTTTGCGCTTGACCAGTATTGTCCGCTCGTTTCCCATCTTGCTATTTCTGTACTGCCGAGTGTTGTTGGTTTGTATTTCATTTCGATTGCGGGCCTGTTCTGTTTGGCGATACTTGCCGTCCTCCTTATTGCGCCGAAGCAGTTTCCATGCAATGTGCGTTTGCAGAGATGGAAACGCACGTATCTCTTGTCATGGACGTATTCTTAATAGGTGATTTTAAGTTCACAACCCCATTTGGCTTCGACATTTCTTAACAGACAGACTCCAGAGGGAATCGAAGCTGCGCGATTGTGTGCTTATCATGGTCTTGAACAAATCGCGCGCGAACCTACCAAAGAGCAATGTGTAATGGATTTTCTTTTTTCACATATTTGCAGGAGTTTGCCGAAGTATCAGTTCTACCGAGAATTGCGGATCATCGGGTCGCCTCTTTGTCTCTCCTATTCCCCCCTATGTCCGTCTCCCTATGCACAATGTGTTGGTCGTTTAATGCTTCGAATTTGAAGTGCGTCTGTTTTGAGTTCGATTCTAAGCATTGGAGCTGCCTTCGCGTAGACCCGCTCTTTGGAGCGGAGTTTCCCACGGAGAATATTTTGCATGCTGCCGAACGTCACGTTCGTAAAGTCTCTGTGCCGGTCCGGTGGAGCCACCCCTGGCAGACGCAGGAATCTTTCGACGCTGTCGCTCGCAAAGCCGCGGCTGCAGATTCTCCAGAGTCTCTGCTTGCAGTGCAGCATTGCAGCATAATTCTTTTAGGTTCTTTAGTTCGCATTGTAACATAATTCGTTTGAAGCTTCGTTTTTTGCAGCGTGGTCCGCAAGCTTGGTGGAGGCTTTCAAACCAGCTGTGCAGCAAGACCGTCGAGTCATTTTCGCCTGTTTTTCGCCGTGCCAATGGCGCTTGGGTCGCCAGAGTTGACGAGAAGACGGTTTTTTTCGCGAATTCGTTTTCTGATCGCTGGGCCATTCCAGCTGTGGAGAGGAATTGTTTTTTTCGGACATTCTCAGCGCCTTCTTGTGGAGCAGACGGACTTTTTTCCCGTCCGGGTGAGACGAGTCTTTAACGTGCTCACGCAGCTCGAACGCGATTCCTACAGGGCCCGAGATTCCTGTTCGTATTCTTGTCGCCTGTTTTGCTTCGCACGCTTTGCCGCTTGCTATTTTGATTAGGTCTATCATTCGCACGGGCAGATGGCCGGAGCCTTGGCGTTTGCATCATATCTGCCCCCTTCCACAAGAGGAGGTCTTTGCACGATCCTGTGAACTATCGTGGAATTCATCTTACTTCTCAGCTGTCCAAGTGCGCCGAACGTATTCTTCTTTCTTTCTTGTCTCCTCGTGTGTCCCGCTCCTTGTGTTTTGGTTCTTTTCAATTTGCGTATTGCCCTGGGCGCGGCGCCAGAGATGCGATATCATATTTCTTGCTTACTTGGTTCGGCCTTCTCGCTGTGGGAGCGCGGATCGGTTTGTACTGTTCCGACGTGTCCGGCGCCTTTGACCGTGTTAATTCTGACCGCCTGCTCGCGAAGGTACGCGCTTCGGGCACCCCCCCGGCTCTGTGCGCAGTGTTTTCTAGCTGGCTGGAGGCCCGGGAGGCCCGCAGTGCAGTTGGCGGAGCCTTCTCGCGCCTCATCAGCATGGCCAGCATGGTTTTTTAAGGGGCTGCTTTGGGGCCGCCTTTCTGGAACATCTTTTTCGGCGATGCAAGTGAAGAAATTGCCAGATTGCACTTTCAAGAAGTAGTATATGCCGACGATCTCAACGCCTTCCGTCCTTTCCTCCCTTCTTCCTCAGACGACGAGATTTTTGACACTATTGGGCAGTGCCAGTCGCGTCTGCGCGAATGGGGCCGTGCCGGCGCTGCTTTGTTTGAAGCTTCGAAGGAGAGCCGGCGCATTATTTCGCGTAGCCGCCCTTCTGGTCGCAATTTAAAGATTCTCGGTGTCTTTTTTGATTGCAAGCTTGTCATGTCAGATGCGGTGTCTGAGTGTGTGCGCGAATGTGGTTGGCGACCTCAGGCCTTGCTTCGCTCGCGGCGTTGCCGCGCGGTCGCTGAGCTTGTTGTCTTATATAAAGCGCACATTCTTTCATTCATAGAATGCCGCGCGCCAGCTTTCTCACGCGCTGCGAATTCTGTATTGTTGCCGCTTGACCGCGCCCAGACGTTTTTTTTTTTTTTTTTTTTTTTTTTTTTTTTTTTTTTTGTTTTTTTTTTTTTTTTGCGAGCCCTGGGCATAACTGAGTACGACGCTTTGCGCAACTTTAATCTTGCCCCCCTTTCTGCCCGCAGACATATAGCCAACTTGGGCCGTATTCACCGCGCAGTATTCGGTTTCAGCCCTCCGTGCTTCGGGGCTTTTTTCTCCGTTGACTCCCCCCCATCCTCCTCCCCGCTCCCCTCGTCGCCACCTCCGTCACTTGCGTGGCCCGTGCCCTCTCCGTGCTCCCGACTACCTTGTGCGTTCCGCGCTGGGTGGCGCAAGAGTGTTCAACCTACTTCCTGACTCAATCATCTCCGCTGACAATGTCAAATTGTTTTTCTTCAGCGCCTTCTCTCCGAAGTGCTTCGTGTCGATTCGGCCGTGAGGTCGTCTTGGCCACAGTTTTTTCAGTTGGCGTGTGCCGATGGATTCGCGCAGCCTTCGTAATTATTTATATTGGCAGCCCGATGAATGAGTGGATCCCTCTCCTTTTTTTTCGTTCTCCTCTGTCTCTCTCCTTTCTCGTCTTCTCGTCCCGTTCTCTTCCTCTCGTCTTCGTTCCCTTCCTCCCTCTCTGCTTGATGCTGTCGCTGCCGTCGTCCGCCGCCCTCCTCCTCTCCCTGGCTCCCCCCCCCCGTGCGGGTTCTGAGCGGTGCTCGGCCCGCAGGCGTTTTTTCTCGCCGGGCGCGTCCGGCGCTTCTCGCTCCTTCTCCTCCTCGCCCTCCTCCTGCCTGCCTGTCTGCCCCCTCTCCATGTTCCCTCCCTCCCTCGCTTGTTTCTGTCTTTGTTTCTTCTTCGTTCTCCCCGCCCCCTTCCGGCAGGGCGCCGCGCGCCGGCCTGCTGCGCTGGCTCCGGCGACCGCCGTTCCGCCATCTATCCTGTCTTGTATTTTATTGTTTCGTTTGCCGAATGGTGCCGTGGTGTACTGCAGAGGTCCGATAGAAAAAAAAAGGGTGGCTAGTGGGCAAAAACATATAGATTTTTTTGGGGATATATTTAAATTCGAGTTCTCGAAATTCAACCAGTCGTTAGAGCTCTAGTATTTTTTCTGTTCATATTCGGTTTTATTCCCGCTCGCCGTCTCAATATCAGGTCGATCAGGCACCTATTACTGCCGAGAAGCACTCAGGCGGGATCGGTTGTTTTCTGTCATCGTGGCAGGCGTTGTCGGTTTTCTGTTCTTAACTCGAGCTCCAGGAGCGCTACAGAGCTGATGTGTGTTCGTCTCGAGCATCTAGAGGTCTGAACTCGGACTGCTACCAGAACTAGGTCCGCGAAGCTATTCGCGCTCGGCGTTTTGTTTGGGGATGCTGATAAGTTTCTTGACGTAACTCGATCCACAGATGAGCCACGTAGCTCTCTGGCACAACAATCAACATAAAATCATCAGGCGCGCTAGTCTAGAGTATCCAAACGCCTGAACTCGTCTTGTAGCAGATTTCGGTTTGAAAACCTATTCATATTCTGCTAATACTTTAGAGATAGTAGTGATCTTCTTGACATAACTCGAGCGGCAGACAAGCTAGAGAGCTTTTCGGCACAGAATTCGGAAGGGAGTCATCAGGTTCGCTAGCTCAACATATCCAGACACCTGAACTCGGTCTGCTATCATAGCTAGGTCCGAAAACCTATTCGTATATTATTTTTTAGAGATTGTGAGGTTTTTGATTAAGCTTGAGCTGCAGACGAGCTGAAAACAAAAACTGTTTGGCAAAGCGATGGGAAGGAAATCGTCAGGCGCGCGAGTATGAAGTATCTAGACGCCTGAACTCGATCTGTTCTCAGAGCTGGATTTGAAAACCTATTCGTACTCTACCATTTTTTTTGGAGATGGTGATGGTTTTCTGGACTTACCTCGAGCTGCAGATGAGCTACAGAGCGCTTCGTCACCTAAGTCGGAAGGACATGATCATAATCGATTGTCTAAAGTATCCAGACGCCTGAACTCTGTCTTCTATCAGAGCTCGGTCCGAAACAACTGTTCCTACTCTGCTAGTTTTCTAGAGAGAGTGACGGTTTTCTTGACTTACCTCGCTCAAGACGAGCTACAGAGCTGTTCGGCAGAAAATTAGGGAAATCATCAGGCGCGCGAGTCTAAAGCATCTAGACGCCTGATCAGAGCTGGGCTCGAAGAGCTAGTCGTACTCGAAGAGGCGCTTTCCACGAAATGCGCCGCTTTCGGAACTGGCGCCCGGCGGCCTGATGGCCTCTGTGCTGTGCCCAGGCGGTTTTTTACCTAACAGCGTAGACTGATAGGTTTCTAGTTGACTCAAAAGAGGTCACAGATCACTCCACAGGGGGGTCCGGGCAGGCGTTGGGAGTTGCCGGCCGGGCCTGTGCCGGGCTCGTTTTTCACCAACAGTCACGCACTCCGTGCTCGTCGACCTTTCAGAACCCCATTCCCAGGCCACATTCTGAATAACCGGATGCAACAGTCACACACTTGGTGCTCTTCGACTTCCCAGAACTCCATTCCCGGGCCACATTTTGAATGCCCGGAGCCAACTGTAGGCCACTTCGTGGTCTTCGAGTCCCCAGAACTCCATTCCCGGGCCACATTTTGAATGCCCGGAGCCAACTGTAGGCCACTTCGTGGTCTTCGAGTTCCCAGAACTCCATTCCCGGGCCACATTTTGATGCCCGGAGCCAACTGTAGGCCACTTCGTGGTCTTCGAGTTCCCAGAACTCCATTCCCGGGCCAGATTTTGATGCCCGGAGCCAACTGTAGGCCACTTCGTGGTCTTCGAGTTCCCAGAACTCCATTCCTGGGCATGATTTTGAATGCCCGGAGCCAACTGTAGGCCACTTCGTGTTCTTCGAGTTCCCAGAATTCCATTCCCAGGCCACATTTTGAATGCTGAGGCAGGCTGAGGCTGAGGCTGAGGCAGGCTGATGCTGAGGCAGGCTGAGGCTGAGGCCGAGGCCGATGCAGGCTGAGGCTGAGGCAGCTGAGGCTGACGCCGAGGCTGAAGGCAGACTGAGGCTGAGGCTGAAGCAGGCTGAGGCTGAGGCTGAGGCAGGCTGAGGCTGAGGCAGGCTGAGGCTGAGGCTGAGGCAGGCTGAGGCTGAGGCTGTGTCTGCGACTGCCGTTGCCACTGCGACTGTCATCGCGAATGCGACTACGACTGCGAGAACAGCACAATTCTACAACTGGATTCTCATCTGAATCTTAAGGGGAATGCTTCCAGATATGCTCCTACACATCGCTGTTAGGTTGCTTTGCCGGGATAATCTTGAGATAGCCAGGATTTTTTTTGGTATGCGTCTCTTCTTCTTCCTTTCTTACGTCTTCGTTCTTTCTCGTTCCCGTCTTCGTTTTCTTTCTTCTTTTCTTCGTTCCTTCCTTGGTTCGTTGCCTGCTGCTGCCGTCTCTCGTCGTTGTTCTTCTTCCTGCCCCTTCTCTTTCCGCTTCCTCTGGCCGCCTGCGTGGAGCGCTGGGCGCGCGCGCTGCGCGTTCGCCGTGCGCGTGGGCTTGCGCCCTTCTCCCCCGTCCTCCCCTTTCCTCCCTCCCTCTCTCTTTCTTCGTGTTGCTTCTCGTTGCTGCCTGCTTTCTCTTTTGTCTTTTCTTTACTCTTCTCTTTTCTTCTTCTCCCTTTCTTGTTCCCCCGCTGCTTCCCCGCCGGCCTGTCGAGCAGGCTTCGGTGGCTCTGTTGGAGACAGTTTTTTCCCCACCCTGGATGTAATTTGTTATTTGTATGTGACTGGGTGAAGTTTACAGCGCTGCAGAGGCCCGATAGACATTTTTTTGAGACGTTGATCGTTTTCTCGACTTAACTCGAGCTGGAGATGAGCTACAGTGCTGTTTGTCACATAAGTCGAACGGGCATGATAAGACGCGCTTGTCTAAAGTATCTAGACGCCCGAATTCAGTTTACTACCAGAACTGGGTCAGAACAGCTATTTGTATTCTGCTAAATTTCAGAAAGATGATGGTAACTTTCTCGGGGTAACTCGAGCTGCAGAGGAGCTGCAGAGCTGTTTGGCACAGAACCGGAAGGAATGTATCAGACGCGCTAGTTTGAAGTATCCACATGCCCGAACTCGTCGCGCCTTCAGAGTTGGAACCAGAAAAGTATTTTTACCCTATCAATTGTTCCAGGGATGCCCTCTCCTCACTCCTTCTTCTCCTCCACGTCCTCGTCCATGAGACCGCGCCCTCGCGCGCGCAATGCGAGATTGCCGCGCCCGCGTTGCGCGAGGCAGCTCTGCGAGTTCCCGGCGGTTACCAAGGTTGACGGCTTGCCGCCGGCTCGCAGTTGGTGATTCGGTGGTTTCGTTAGAGAGCTTGTTTTTCTTTACTTTCCATGTAGTTGTTGTTTTCTGATTTGATCAAGAGAAAATGAGTGCAGCCGGCAGACTACAACAGAAGAGTTGAAGCCTTGCGTTGTTCACATTTTATGGAATATCACCACTGGGAGCCGGCGGTGAACCGTCAATTTTGGTTTCCGCCGGGAATTCGTAGGGTTTTTTCGCGTAGTGCGGGCGCGACAGTTTCCCATTCCGCCCGCGCGAGCGCGCGGGTTTTTGGGTAGGACGCGAATATCCAGATCCAGTTTTGGCAGCCAACCAAGCCCAGGCATTTGGATTTTCGGTGCGCCTGTAATTCTCGTTCTTGTGCTGAACAGTTTTGTATCTTGTCTGAGAGCGGTTTCCGACAGTTTAGCCTTCCAGCGCACCGGAATTACTTTTGTAATTTCGCCGCTAACTTTCCAAAAAGCTTTACAAATCAGGGGCCGGAAAGCTCCCCGGCGGTTTCGCAGTAGCTGCCTGTCCTTCCCCCAATTACGACCATTTATCTTAGCGTCGCTTATCTCATTTTGCTTAGCTTATTTCATGTTAGCTTAGCTTAGCTTCATCTTGGCTCAGGTTGGTTTTAGCTTAGCTAACCTTCATCTAGCTTCGCTGAGCTGTAGCAAAGGACAGCGTCTGCATAGCCCAACATAGCATAGCATAGCGTAGCATAGCATAGCACAGCATATCATAGCATAGGGCAGTATAACATAGCATGGCATCTTGTAACATAGCAAAGCATAGCATAGCACAGCGCATCTGAGCATCGCATAGCACAGCATAGCATAGCATAGGATAGCATAGCGCAGCATAGCACAGCGCAGCATGACATATCATAGTTTATCATATCATAGCATAGCATAACATAGCACAGCGCAGCATAGCATAGCATAGCGTAGCATAGCATAGCATAGCGTAGCTCAGCCTAACATGGCATAACATAGCATAGCAACTAATGCTGCTTTCCTAGGGGCTCCAACTTCTAGGTCGGGTCGCACTGGGGTTATATGAAAGATCAGCATGCTTGCCTGGAAGAGTGGGTGGCGATGCACCCGACATGGTGATGCTGAGATTCGGTGGCGTGCGCATGTTATTCCGGCAGGAGCTCACACATCACAAGCATCCGGAGTTGGTTTTGAGCCATTACGCTCTTGAGCCATTTTGCATGCTGGCTCCGCCGGCGCACAGCGCGAGTTGTGGTTGGAGGCCAGCGCTCCCGCGCTGTCTACATGGAAGACATGGTCTTTCAAGGCGTGGTGTGGAAACGCGTTTTTTTGCCGACGACTGCGTGGGCATCCGTGCAGACGAGTTCCATGACGGCATGTATGTTGACGAACTCAATGCCTGGCGGTCTGTCACTGCGGATGCGCGAGTGCTTTTTCCCTTATGCGCTGGTGCCAAGAGTCTGTCCATGCCTGGGGCCGCGCAAACAGACTGCAGTTTGATCGTGTGAAAGGGTGGTTTCCATATCACGCGCGCACGCAGCCAGCAGGTGACGACTTTAAGCTTTTGGACGTCCCTTTTCGCACGAAATTCATTATGTTCAGAGCCGTCGAAAGCTGCGTCGCTGAGTGCTCCTGGAGAGTGCTGCGTTTAATTCGCGCTCGCCGATTTAACACAGACGCAGAATTCATTGGATTGCTTCAGGCACGTGTGTTACATCGTATACAGATCGGCTGCTGTGTACCACGCGTCCTCTTCAATTTTAGCCCCGCTTGTTGCAGCATATGTACATGTATGTATGAATGTCTGTATGTATGTATGTGTACATATATATATATACAAGACTGCATTGGCGCTGCGCGCCATGTACCTTGGTCCTTTGAGTTCTGCGCGCGAGCGGACTGCGTGCGTGCGTACATGCGCGCATGCATGTATACACGCGCGCGTGCATGCACGTTCCGTATATATGTCTAGGTGTATACAATATACTTACATTGCTGTATGTGTGTACAGCGTACATCTGTACATATAAAATTACGTGTGTTAGGTTATGAACATGCGTATTCAACTCGTACGGGGCATCCTCGGGCATCTTCGCTGCATGCCGCGAGACCCTCACCGACTGGGTCACAATGTGAAATGTCATGGGGGCAAAAAAACAATGAACGTTGGCATTCGGAAGCATCGTGGGGGTGTTTTCGGGGCCCTCGTGGCTTGTTTTGGCTCCTTCATGGGCCGTCCTGGGGCCTTCTTGGGCCGTCATGGGGAGCTTGGGCCCGCTGGGGCCCGACCCATCTTGGGCACTTCCAGGGGCCTCCCATGGCCCTTTTGGGTCTGTGCTGGGAGCCCTTGGGGGGTCTCTTGGTTCCATTATGGGCTGTTTTGGGGCTCTCGTGGGCGATCGTGGGGCCCGGCTCGGCCGTCTTGAAGCTTTCTAAGGGGGCCTTGTGGAGCGTCTGGAGGCGATCTCGGGGGCTTTGAAACCGTCTTGAAAACTGATAAAATTCCGAAAGGCAAATCTGCTAAAATTGTAAGTTTTTCGAATGGAATGGGACGAAGTTTTTTGGGGTGCCTGGGGGATCTTGATGTTGGCATTTGGAAACATCGTGGGGGTATTTTCGTGGCCCTCGTTGCCCGTTTTGGAGCCTTCATGGGCCGTCCTGGGGCCTTTTTGGGCCGTCTTGGGGAGCTTGGGCCCGCTGGAGCCCCCTTTGGACCCTTCTTGGGCACTTCCGGGGACCTCCCAGGGCCCTTTTGGGTCTGTGCTTGGAGCCCATGGGGGGCCTCTTGGTTTCAATATGGGCTGTCTTGGGGCTCTCGTGGGCGATCGTGGGGCCCGGCTCGACCGTCTTGAAGCTTTCTCGGGGGCCTTTTGGGGCGTCTTGAGGCGATCTCGGGGGCTTTGAAACCGTCTTGAAATATGATGAATTCCGAAAGGGAAATCTGCTAAAATTGTAACTTTTACGAAGGGAATGGGACGATGTTTGTAGTTCGAAGGCCCCTTTGGAAAGCTTTTTGGGGTGCCTCGGGGGTCTTGATGTTGGCATTCGGAAACATCGTGGGGGTGTTTTCGGGGCCCTCGTGGGCCGTTTTGGCGCCTTCATGGGCCATCCTGGGGCCTTCTTGGGCCGTCTGGGGGAGCTTGGGCCCGCTGGAGCCCCCTTTGGACCCTTCTTGGGCACTTCCGGGGACCTCCCATGGCCCTTTTGGGTCTGTGCTGGGAGCCCTTGGGGGGTCTCTTGGTTCCATTATGGGCTGTCTCGGGGCTCTCGTGGGCGATCGTGGGGCCCGGTTCGGCCGTCTTGAAGCTTTCTTGGGGGCCTTTTGGGGCGTCTGGAGGCGATCTCGGGGGCTTTGAAACCGTTTTGAAAGCTGATGAATTCCGAAAGGCGAATATGCTAAAATTGTCAGTTTAACGAAGGGAATGGGACGATTTTTGTGCTTTGAAGGCCCTTTGGAAAGCTTTGTGGGGTGCCTTGGGGGTCTTCTGGGCCGTCCTGACGCAATTGGAGTCCCTCTTGGAGCGCTCTTGTGCTGTCAGGGGCCTCCCTTGAGCCTTTCTGATGACCCCTCGGATCGCTCTCGTTCTGCTGGCAAGGCGTTTGTGGAGACCCCGAAAGTTGGGTGACCTTTTCCAAGGACGTCCAAGGGAGCCCGAGAACCCCAGATCCCGGGGGTCCAGTTTTTTTTTGAGGGGGGATGGGTTCCCCCCCCCCCCCGGGCTTGTAAAAATATAGGAAGAGGAATCTCTCTCTTTCTCTCTCTCTCTCTCTCTCTCTCTCTCTCTCTCTCTTTTTATATATATATATATATATAGATCTTCTGTGTGTGTATATATATATATATATATATATATATATATATTCGCTGGAACATTGTTTTTTTTGCATTCGTTGTGATATCAGCATGCTTGGCCCTGCTTGTTTCTGCACTCGTCAGGGTTCGGCCCTGCTTGTTTTCGCACTTTCGGCCCAGGCTTCCAAGAGACATGTTTATCACTTGGTTGAACCGCGTTCTCCGCGCCTGAGTTTTTGCTCCACTCCGCCTTTGGAGCAACCCGAATCTATAATTCGCTTCCTGATTACGTCGTTTCCGCGACAAACACTTCTCAATTCCAGTCCCGTCTGCAGGCGTAAGTGCGCTCTCGCGCAACTGCGCAGACTGGGCCGCTGCGTTTTCACCCCGACTCCCGCTTTCCCAGCACCCGCTCCGCGGTTGCAGGGATTGGCGTGGTTAGCTTCTCCCTTCTTCCTCTCCCTTCCTTGTTTCTCCTCCCTCCTCCCTGCTCTTGCTCTTCGTCGTTGCTGTCGCGTCCCGCCGTCGTCTGTCGTTCGTCCTGTCCTCTCCCCCCCCTCTTCTCTTCCCCCCTCGGCCGCCCTGTGTGGGGCACAGGGTGCGCGCCAGAAGAAGAAAGCTTGGCAGAACATGCGAAATTTAACATCGAGCGCCACATCGTAAAAACGACGTGGTCATCGCTTTACGCATGTAGCTAGAATTTTCGAAAACAGTTACCAGTAATTTTGCAGTCCCCCGAAAAGTAACGCCCATCAGGAAGGAATACAGAAACAGCAGTGGCGCAAGCGATGCGTGCGAATTTGCGCCGGCACCGCGTGTAGACCAGTGGCCAGTCTATCCAAGACCAAGCCGGTAGGAGAGCCGTTCACGACGGTAGGTGTTTTGTTTGACACGAGTTTACCCATAAAGGAGGACGGTTTCACACGCAGCGAGCTTGTACGGCTATCAAAGGATCAATATTGAATTATATTGAACACCGTCAGGTTCAGCGCACACAGCTCGTGTTGCCCCCTTGGCACCTGTTTGGGGCGTCATCGGGCACCCTTTGGAGCCTCGTTTCCTTGTGGGGGTCATCTAGGAAGAGATCGATCAACGGCAGCGCAGTACTCAATTTACGTTGCCCCCTTCTAGCCTTTCATGTGGCAAGCGTTTTGTTCTGTTCCTTTCTCGCCAGGGCCATCTTAGACGCTCTAGCGGTTCGCGCCCCTCCCCCGTTGTCCAGGTCCAGGGGAAGGGGGTATGGGGGAGGGGTCAAGACGCCTTCCTCGCCGGCAAGCCGTCTCGCTCATTCCCGTCCGCTTTCCCAACGCGTAAGTCCGACCCGAAGCGTTTTCAGCGGTAGTCTTTGGACGGGCAGCTACTGAGAACCCAAACAGACCCCATGTGCGCAAGGCTGGGGCGAGGTGCGCCAGGAGTGCCAGGCGCGCTAGGCGTGCCAGGTGCGCCAGGCATCCCTGTGGCCCAGGCGTGCCAGGCATGTCTGGTGCGCCAGATGCGCCACGTGATCCACGTGTGCCATGTGTGCCGCATCCTCCAGCCGCGCCAGGTGCGCCACGTTCGGGGAACGCGCAAAGTGTGCCAGGTTCGCCTGCGTACGTGACAACGTGTCGGCCACCACCACCCTTGGCGAAAACCAGTGTGCAATCGCGGCGCGGGGGCCATCATAGCATGTGGTGGGTTTGCCCGTAGCAAGCACTCTACCAGCACCCCTGCTTTCCCAGTCAAAAAGCAATGCGCCGTGATCGTGGGGTGCCCGCGCACGATTCAGATTTAGCCGCGATTTGCAGGTTGCATGGCTTTGTCCGCAGGGATGCTGGCCCTGCGCGCAGCAAACAATATGCGGCATCTCCGCCGCCCCTGTCAAAGAAACAGTACTAACTGCCCGCGGCCCCCACGATCATGACGCACGATTTTGCCTCAAAGTGGATTTTACATTGTTTTGACAGATGGTCGGTGGCCTTCATTGGTCCTTGTTGGCTGCCGGTCGCGTGGGGGAGAGGATGTTTCGTAATAGGGAACAGTGATGACCCGTTTTTCCGAAGGGGAAAAAAGGGGTTGGAAGAGGAAGCGTGCTGAACCACTCACGCCCTGAAGGGCTGTTGGGACTCCTCGTCATCGCGTCTCTTGCCTCCGTCTCCTGCCACGGTGCAGCGAGCAAGCCGAAACCCCCTGTATTGCACCCTCCGTGCACGGAGCGTGTGCTACGATTCGTGGGGGGCGGTGTGCGGCTTCAGCTTCTGGTGCCGCAGGTGGAGCCCCTTGTAGGGCACTGTCTGTGTGCTGTCTGTGTGTGATGTCTGTGTGTGATGTCTGTGTGTGATGTCTGTGTGTGATGTCAGTGTCTGTGTGTGATGTCAGTGTGTGTGTGTGTGCCGAAGTGGTCGGGGGGACGCGCAGCAGCTGCAGCAGGAGAGGATGTGCTGGGTGGGAGCACGTGAGGAGGAGGCACGCTTCGCGGTGGGCTCAAAGCGAAGGCCCCACTGCGCAGGAACGCTGGTGGAAAGGGCTTTGCAGGCCTGTGCTTTGGCTTTAACGCACAAGAGCTTCGTGCACTGAGCGTGCTGCGCCGCCCGCGGCGTCCTCTTCCCCTCTCTCGAGATTTTCCCCGCTCATGTTCGTGCCCAGTTCGGCCCCGCAGCTCCCCTCGAGTGTCTCGACCGCGGCCTGGTCCCAGACCGCTGCGACAAAAAAAATGGTGGAGAGGGTGTCGGCATCCAAAACACACGGGTACTTCGTCCGCGCAAAGACCGTGGCACACAAACGCCCCCCCTTTCGGGCATGATGCGCCAAGAACGGCCCACGCAGAAAGCACCTCCAAAACGGACAACGTGGCCCTTCCCACCCGGTGAAGACCGGCCCCGCGGAGGGTAAGGGAGGGTTTCAACATTGGGGAGAACGCCAGGGCTGGCCATGAAACGCCGAACACCGCCTGATCCAGGACCGCTCGAGGTCTCGGGGGCGGAGACCTCCTCCTCTTCCTCCTCCTCCCTCCTCCCTCCCTCCCTCCTCCTCCTCCTCCTCCTCATCATCATTCTCCTCCTCCTCCTCCTCCTCCTCCTCCTCCTCGTCCTCCTCCTCCTCCTCCTCCTCCTCCTCCTCCTCCTCCTGCAAGGCCGCTGCGCTGCTGGACCGCAGGGCCGACGACCACGCCACGGGAACAGCGTGGCACCGCTCCACGTCGCACCCCCGCCTCGTGTGCTGAGAAATCGTGCCGTTTGGCTTCGGTGAGCTCCCTGCCGCCTCTCGACTCCGCGCCGCGCCTCGGAGGGACAGCCAACTCCGGGGCGATTGCCTTCCCGCTGATCCCGCCCGCCCCCCCGCCCCTCCCGTATCTGATTTCGCGCCGTTCCACCCTGTCTACCTCCCCGTCCGAGCCCAAACTCACCCGGCAACCGCCCATTCTGGGCTGCATGGGGGGCCTCAGAGTCAACGCCGTTTGGCGATGGCGAGGGAGGGTACTCGGGGGCCAGAACAGGCGTGAACGGCGTTCGGCCCTCTTGCCACGGGCCTTTTGACCTTGGGTCGGGCGAAAGCGGGTGATTACGTATTCCCCTCTTGTTTGTTTGATGGGGGATCGCTCGTGAGGCTCATCCCTCCAGAAATCCAGAAAGGCTTCACACACACCCACGCGCGCACTCATCTTCCCCCTCCCCCCAGGGCCAATCAGCCCCTACGACAGCCATGATGCTCCCGTGTGGATCCCAACGGTGTGGTCCGTAGCCATTTGGCTCAAGACACGGAGAGTGCCCGTGGGGATTCGAGGAAGTCGCTGACGATGGCGCGCCTAAAGGAGTGGCTGGGCCCGACCACAGTTCGACAGTGCCTGTCGGAGATTCTCGCCGGGGTCGTGGTTTGCTTTGCCCAGATTCCTGAGAGTGTGGCCTTTGCGAACCTTGCGAATTGCCCCCCGGCTATCGGGCTCCAGGCAGCCTGGATCGTGGGCCTCGTTTGCGCTCTCTTCGGTGGTCGCCCGGGTATGATCAACGGGTCCGCCGGGGCTCTCGCAGCGGTCACGAAGAGTTTTGTTTCGAAAGAGGTGGATGGCGCGGGAGTCATTCACTACACAGGCTTGGTGCAGCTATTCTGGAGCGTTGTTTTTGCATCAGCACTCATTCTGTTGGGAGCTGCTTCTAACGTCGGCAAGTTTCTGTGTTTGATTCCAGCGACGGTTGTGATCGGATTCTGCAATGGTTTGGGTTGGGTCATTGGCCATGCGCAGTTGGCATGGTTCCAGGACGAGCAGCACACGTTCTTGCAGGGAGAGGTGATGAGACTCAGTGTCGTGTCGTGCTTGGTAACCTTCGTGATCATGCAAACCCTGGTGTCGCTGCGCCTGAAGGGTGTCCCTGCTGCCCTGATCGCGATTCTGTCCGCGTGCCTTCTAGAATTCTGTCTCTTTCGGCCGGTGCTGGGCACAGAAACTCCAACCGTCCGCGACAAGAGCCCTTTCGACACCCGCCAGACTGTGCCACGGCTTTTCTTCCTGAACGGCGACTACGACCTCGCCGAGTGGGGCTCACTGAGCCAGATCGCCGTACAAGGCGTCACCATCGCCGTGGTGGCGATGTTGGAGTCGCTGTTGTGCCTGGAGGTCATGAACGACCTCACCCGGACGGTGGGCCAGCCGAATCGGCAGCTATGGGCCTTGGGTGCGGGCAACCTGCTGGCGGGCCTCTTGGGGACCATGGGTGGTAACTCCCTCATCGAGCTTTGTGTCATGAACGTGCAGTCGGGCGGGACTCTACGCCTGTCATCTGCAATCTGTTCGGTTGGGCTGTTGCTCATCTTCGTCGTTGGCTTCGAGTTGCTAAACTTCATTCCTGTATCGTCCCTTGCGGGCGTAATGATCGCTGTGGTTATTGGGTTCGTGAGATGGAAGTCTTTACCGGCGGTGATCGCCGCCTTTCTCCCGCGGTCTAGTCTGGAGCCCTCGCCGTCCGGCGGCTCCCGAGGCAGACTGCGCGATTATCTGTGGTCTGTGCGCATCGGACGGTACGACGCCTTAATCATTATTATTGTGACATTCCTGACCGCTGTGTACAATCTGGCGGTTGCAGTTGGTATTGGCGTCAGTCTTTCGTCCGTTCGTTTTGCGTACCAGCAGACGAGGCCAGTAGAGATTCAGGTCACATTGAGCAGCGGCGCCAAAACGTATACACTTTTAGGTCCTATTTTCTTCGGTGCGCGACGTGAGGTCATCGAGGCCTTCACTCCGCGAGCGGATCCCCCGTCCGTGCAGATCGACTTCGGCAGTGCGGAGATCTTCGACTTCTCCATCATGCAGGAGCGGGAAGCGTGCGCCGGTCCCCCAATCCAGAGTTCTTGCCTCCCAGAATTCCCCCCCCCACCCCAAAAGCCAGCCTCACTCCCACCCACTCGCCACGGGCCTGCTCCGCGCCTGGGGCCCGAGCGCGTGGGGAAGGGGGGGGAGAGAGGCGTTGCAGGGCGTGCCTCAGGATGCAGGGCGCTTGGTCGAAACACTGGAGCATGTAATGTGAGCATATGATTAAAAAAATACCCCACCCCCCCCCCCTCCCCCGGGGGGCCCTATCCGTGAAGAGTTGGGCGTACTACTAGAATCTGGGGGCCGAAACTGATTTTTTAATCGTCCCCCCCCAGCAACTTTAATCGTCCCCCCCCCTTTCCCCCTGAAGATTCTCGATTTTTCCAAGGAGGAGGAAGGGAGGAAGGAGGGAGGAGGGACGGAGGAGGGAGGAGGGAGGGAGGAGGGAGGAGGGAGGAGGGAGGGAGGAGGGAGGAGGGAGGGAGGGAGGAGGGAGGAGGGAGGAGGGAGGAGGCCTCCCTCCTCTCCTCCCTCCTCCCTAGGGAGGAGGGAGGAGGGAGGGAGGGGGGAGGGGGGAGGGAGGCGAGGCAGGGCGGGAGGAGGGAGGTGGGAGGGAGGAGGGAGGAGGGAGGAGGGCTGGGGCCCGAAACTGATTTTTTAATCGTTCCCCCCTTTCTCCTTCCCTCCAGCGTTTGTTTGTTCGCTCGTCGCGTGGACACATACTGTGATGGCCACAAGAAACAATTCAAGTGATTCGCTCCCGCCCAAGTGGTGTCGCGCGTCCGTGCGGTCGCCTGCGGCGTCGTGTTATGTTGCTGCGTCGTGCCGCGTGGTGCAGTGCCGTGTCGTGCAGGATGCCCCGTGCTGTGCCGCGCCGTGTCATCATCATCATCATCATCATCATCATCATCATCATCATCATCATCAGCAGCAGCAGCAGCAGCATCATCATCATCATCATCGTCATCATCATCATCATTTCCTGCGTTTCCTGTGCGGTGTTTGAGGCTGACGGATCGCACGTCCGCGCGCGGTCGCCCGCAAGGACGCCCGCGCGCGGACGTGCGACCGATGTCGCCTCCTCTCCGTCCGCACTCTCGCCGCGGCTGTGCGGCTCGAGGAGGGAGGAAGAAAGAGGGAGGGAGGAGACAGGGAGGGAGGAGGAGGAGGGAGGGAGGGAGGAGGGAGGGAGGGAGGGATACAGAGAGGGAGGGGGAGGAGGAGGGAGGAGGAAGGAGGGAGGGGGGGAGGAGGGAGGGAGGGAGGAGGGAGGAGGGCGGAGGGAGGAGGGAGGAGACAGGAGGGAGGGAGGAGGGAGGAGGAATTGAGGGAGGAGGGAGGCCGGAGGGAGGAGGGAGGAAGGAGGAGCGGAAGGAGGAGGGAGGAGGGAAGGGCCGACCCCCCCCGCTCCGAATTGCCTGCCCTCGCCCCCCCCCTGGCCCTCCAGACGGCCCGGGGGGCAACCATGATTGTCCCCCGGAGAACTTTATTTGTTCGCCCTGGGGGGGCCCTCCGTGGGCGGCGCCCCCTCCCCCCCTTATGTGGGCCCAACCAGGCCGGCGAAACTATTTTTTTAAACGTCCGCCCTCAAATGTTTTTTTAATCATATGCCTCCATTACACTACCAGTGGCGGGCGGTTCTTCAATCCCAGGACTTTTTGAGGGTCGGGGACGACGCTGGGGTGGTGTGGTGTGCTCTTGTCGCCGTTTTCCGGGGGCAACGACGAAAAGTTGTATACACCAGGATCCCGTATACACCAGAATCCGCGTTCCCGTGCGAGTTCCGGCGCAGGGTCGGGAGAAGCGTCGGTGTATAGAGAGTTCGGTTCCCCTATCTGATTTTCCGGGGGCCGCTGCGCGCTTCCCGTGCGTCCGCAGGAGCTCCACGCCATCCTGGAGCAGTACGCAGAGCTGGGCAAGAGCGTTCGAATCTTGAATCTGGCGGACGCGACCCACCTGCCGGCACTCCTTCGTTTCGGCGCCATGCCAGCCGACTCGAGCGGCCCCAACAGCATCAGCATCATCGACGCAGGCTCGTGCGTGGGCGATGGCTGTGGGGCTGGCGGCACTGTCGTCTCTCATGCAGGCAGCAGATGTAGTGGTAGCGTCCTGTCCCGGCCGATAAATCAGGCTGGGCAGCCTGACTGACGCTACCAAGTGCCCCCAGCTGCGCCAAAAACCATAGTGTGTGTGACAGTAATCAGCTTTTGATGGTATTATAATATGTGCGGTTGAGGAAAAACTAAGCGGTAAATGGGAAAGCGAGATCCTGCTTCGCCAATCGGGGATCGCGAAGACAAAGCAAAATCAGACGTCAAGCAAAACCGAAGATACGAAAGTCACAAAACAGGGGCTCTGCGAGACTAAGGCCGAGTTTCGCGATTCCCGAGAAGCCGAAGGATCAGTACAACGAGCAAGCTGTTTAAAGCAGAAGTGCCCATTACGTGCACGAGAGTTTGTGATCATTTTGGAGAAGCTTTGGTGTGCCAGTTTCGTTCCTTCCAGTACTCCACGAGCTGTTGAGGAGGTGTCTAGCTGGAAACCCGAGGACTGTCGAGGAAGGCACTGGCCCCACGGAGGCTCATCCTGGTGCTTTCCTAGTCGAGAGCATTCCGGCGAAGACGACTGCGACGAGTCCTGGGCCCACCGAGTCGCCTCCGCACTGCACTCGGTCATTCTGCCGTTTCGGGACGCCGCCCCACAGCAGGGGCGCGCTGCGGCACCTGGCGGAGTTTCGCAGCAGCCGTCTTCTTGGGAGTCTCGAGCTCTTCTTCCTCCCCCCCCCCCTCCTCCGCCCGCTCCTCCCTCTCTCTCCCTGCGCGCAGGGGCCCCAGCACATCAGGACCGCGGCGGAGCCACCGGCCGCGGGCAGCGCTCACGACATGTTCCAGTCTGCGCCCCTCCTCCATCCTCCCCTCCCCTCCGCCTTCTCCCGCCTGCTCCCTCCCTCCTTCCTCCGCCTCCTCCTCCTCCTGCTCTGCCTCCTCTCTCCTCCCTCCTCATTCCTCCTGCTCTTCCTCCACCGCTTCCTCGTCCTTTCTGCTCCTCCTCCTCCTTCTCCATCGCTTTTGCTTCTCCTCCCTCCTCCCTCTTGTGATTCCTTCCTTCCAGGGTTACGTAGGAGGCTGGCTGGCGCATTGGATATGTGCTGTTCTGGGAACGAAGGCTTCGGCTCAAGTCGCGTTCAAGGCAGGCTTGTGCTTCAGTCGTGCCTGTCTTTGTTCCAGCTCTTGAGCTCGGCCTGCCAAATCCTCGCCTTCGCGCAGCCCGATGGAGACTCTCAGCGAGGAGCCGATGGAGACTCTCTGCTCCTCGTCCTCCTCCTCCTCCTCCCTCCTCGTCCTCGTCCTCTTCCTCCTCCTCCTCCTCCTCCTTCCCCTCTTCGTCTTCGCGCCGTGTCGACGCACCAGTGACGCCAACGCGGGCGTTCCAGGTCGAGCATCGCCGGCAGCCTGGAATTCGGCACACATCGAAGGACCTGCGGTGTTGGATAGCCGCGATCGTTCACGGTTGAACGATTCACGCGGTGTCAGGAACCACCGCGCAGGGCGTCACGATGCGAACCTGCTGTAAGGGAGCTCTCGGTGACCCAGTCTTGGAGGGAGGGAGGGTAACAGTTTTTCACCGACACCATTACACGTTTTCAGAGAGTTGTCGCGCGAATTCCGAATGGACGATCTTAAGCCGCTTTCCGACACGATGCTTGTACCTAGGAGCTCTTGCGTGTCTTCTAAGTATGTGTTCACGCTTCACGTCTCTGCGGCTTTTGGCTGCGCCCCCCCGAGCAACTGCGAAGATTTCATCGGACGCAGAAGAGCGTCCGCCCTGAGACCTGCCCAGGGTGTATCGGTCCCTCGTCGCCGACCCAGCCACGGTTCTACTACAAGGACGCCGTGGCACGTCAGCACGCCGCCAGCGAACAGTGCAGCCCTGCAGCTCGACAGCTGCCAGCCACCTGTATGCCCTGGCGGCGGAGGCATCCGGCTTCTGCACGGGCAGCGTGGAGGTGGTGAGTGGGTGTGGCTGCCATACACATGGTGATTGGCTTCGTCAAGTGAGCGGCCCCGCATCGAGTGGTTCAGCCTTCCGCGGTCCAAGTTCGTGTCGCTCTTCTCGGCGCAGCCATAGCCCCAGCCCTCGTCTGGACATTGCATCATTGTACCCCCGAACTGCGTGAGTCGGGTACGATGTAAGTGGACCAGCCACTTGCTGGTGGTCGCCAGCCTCGTGCACGCACACCAGTGGTCATCACAGCACAGTGAGCGGCATTGGTTGGTGACCGCCTTGTACCCCCGCCCTGCCCCACCCTCCCGTGGTCAAGAAGTTCTGTGCATGGATGCCCTGGATATTCTCATCTGTGTCCAGCGGCTTTTGGCTGCGCCCCCTCCTTCTATTCCTTTCTTTCACAACGTCTCTGCGGCTTTTGGCTGCGCCCCCCCCGATCAACAGCGCAGATTGCAACGGCCGCTGAAGAGCGTCCGCCCTGGGACCTGCCCAGGGAGTTCAGTGCCGACCCAGCCGTGGTTCTACTACGAGGGCGCCGTGGCAAGTCAGCGCGCCGCCAGCGATCGGTACTGCCCAGCAGCTCGGCAGCTGCCAGCCACCGGTATGCCCTGTTGTCGGTCGCATCCGTTTTCTGCATGGCCAGCGTGGCAGGCGTTGTGTGGGTATGGCGGTCCACCATACACAGGGTGATTGGCTTCGTCGCGCGAGCGACCCGGCATCGAGTGGTTCAGCCTGCTGCGGTCCAAGTTCGTTTTGCTCTTCTCGGCGCAGCCACAGCCCCAGCATTCGCCAGGACATTGCATCGTTGTGCCCCCGGACCGCGCGATTCGGATACGATGTAAGTGCACTGGCTACTGGCTGGTGGTTGCCAGCCTCGTGCACGCACACCAGTGGTCTTGGATGGAGGCACGCCGTCCCTCATTGACACTGGTGCTCAGCGGCTTTTGGCTGCGCCCCCCTCCTGCCTGAGTTTCGCCCTGGTTCGTCGCTGACCCGGTCATGGTTCTACCACAAGGACGTCTTGGCCCGCCGTCAGCACGCCGCCTACGAGCGTTACGGCCCAGCAGCCTGGTAGCCGCCAACCATCGGATCGCCACTGGCGTCGGTGTGGTCGGCTTCCGCACGGGCTGCGTGGCAGGTGTGGATTGGGTGCGGCCGTCAGCCATACATTCGGTGACACCCGATGTTTGGCTTCGTCAAGGGAGTGGCCCTGCAATGAGTGGTTCAGCCTTCTGCAGTTCGTGGTCGTTCCCCCTTGCAGAGCAGTCTGCAACCAGCCCCCGTCAGTATTGCATCGTTTTGCCCCCGAACTGCGAGAGTCGGATACGATGTGCACGCACTGGCTTCTGGCTGGAGGTGGCTCAGCCTCGTGAGCGCACACCAGTGGTCTTCTTCTACTGGATGGCGCTTCGACGCGGATCAGCTAAACCGCAGCGTCAGTGAGCCTTGATGAGTCAGGCCTCTTTCGCCGCACCATCGTTCACTCGTGGTGCTGCAGTGGGCCTGTGGTAATCGCTCGCTTTCGCTCTCTCCCCCTCCCCCCTTCCGTGGTCTTGGACGGCCCGTCCCTGTGTGCACGCTTGTAGGCTTCGCTTGGTCAATGGCCATTCGGATCTTCGTTCTGCCTGCAGCTTTTCAGTGCCTCGCCGTCCGTCCTGGCCTCGCCTCCGAATGTGGGTCGGCCGGAGCTTGGCGCCGCAAGGGCGAGTTCTCCCCCCCGTCCCGCTGCCGGTCGCCGCGCCTCTGCTTCCCCACCTGCCGGGATGTCTGGGCCGGTCACCTGCCGACGCTGTCTGCGTCTCAATGAGGGGCATTGTGTCCCTGGCATGTGCATACGCCACTGCGGCCAATTTACATCGTACCGCGCCCCGGACGTTGTGCCCGCTCCCTGTCCCTCGCCCTGGAGCCGCGAACCAAAAAAGTATCCCACCAGCTCATGCACAAACCCTGCCCTTGGGAACTGATTGGAAAAGGGACGCACAACCACATGTAGTGAAACACAGCGGGCAACCAGTTTGAACCAGGAGATCTTCGGAGCAAGGGGGTGGCCTTGGAGGGCCTCTTCGGGCCATCCTTGGGGCCCACGTATGGGGCGGGGGGATGATGCTGCTGCTGATGATGATGATGATGATGATGAGGAGGAGGAGGAGGAGGAGGAGGAGGCAGAGGAGTAAGAGGAGGGAGGAGGCTAGCAGGTGGATGATGATGAGGAGGAGGACGAGGAAGACGACGACGACGACGACCACGACGACGAGGAAAAGGAGGAAAGGGAGGAACAGGAAAAGGAAGACGATGAGGGCAAGGACGAGGACGAGGACGAGGAGGAGAAGAAGGGGGAGGAGGAGGAGGAGGAGGAGGAGGAGGACTAGGAGGACAACGAGGACGAGGACACAACCCTCAAAATCGCCCGCTGGAGCCCTCTTGGGGTTCTTTTGAGGGATCTTGGTTCCCCCTCTGGGGCCGTCGAAATCGCTCCTGAGGGCAATTGGGCGAGCTTGGGGCGCTCTCGGGGCCGTCTTGGGGGGGCCTTGGGCGCCATCTTGAGGCCTCAAGAGCACATCGGAAGCGAAAGGGCGATCAGGCAAATCCGTTGATTGCCATCAAGTGTTTTAAACAAGGATTCTGGCCTCTTGGGAGGATCCTCATGGGGCTCCGACAGCACTTGGAACCGTCTTGTGGCCATCATTGGGCCTCTTAGAGGCATGTTGGAAGCTACCCTGAACCGTCGCCGGCTATCTTTAGCCATCTTGGAGACCATCTTGGAGCACTGGAGGCCGTCTTGGAGCCATCTGCGGCCCTCTGGGGGGGCGCCCTAACTCATCGCGGCGACCTCCCCGAATCACCTCGGGGAGGGTAAGGGAAGAGCACCCCTCCCCAAAGGGAAGAGGGTTTTGGAAGAGAAAAGAACGATGCCGTTAGACCACTTTCGCCCAAAGGGCTCGTGGGATTTAACCTGTTTGCGGGGGTTTTGCCCAGTGGGCGTCGTCCGTGGGTGCCTCGCGGGCGCTCCGTGCGTGGTGGCTGGTTGTTGGGTTTTCGACTGGTGGGAGACAGTGGGCGCCTCGCGGGCGCCCCATGCCTGCTGGCTGGTTGTCGGGTTCTGGCCCTCGTCGCCGCCCCATTTCGCTCACACCATGCGTCTAGCGTACACCGCACTGCTGTCACCACCGAGCTCACACCAGATAGCCTACACGACGTAGCTTGCACCACGCGGCTTGCACCACACGGCTGACACCACACAGCTTACCTCACACAGCTTGTGCCGCATACCGTGCGCCACATAGTCGACTCCGCGTATCTTGCACCACTTAGCGCGCATGCGTGTTTGCACCAAAGAGCTGACACCACACAGCTTACACCATACAGCTGGTACCACGTACCTTGCGCCACACAGCCTTCACCGCATAGCTTACCACGTAGCTTGCACCGCACAGCTTGCACATCCACAGTGCAATGGATGATTGTTTGGGGTCCACGCTGGCAAGCATTGTTACACTTATGCTGTGTGTACCTTCAGTTTGGTCTGCGCATTGGCTTGCTTGCTGTTGGTTCGATTGGTTGGTTGATCGGGAGATTCGCGAATTATGGGTTGGCTGATTGGCTGAGTGGCTGTTCAGCGTGTTGGTGGGCTGCTTGGTTCGTTGGTCGGTTTGTGGCTGACTGGCTGACTGGCTGGCCAGTTTGAGGGCGTGCTAGTTGGTTGGTTTGCCAGTTGGGTGAATGATTGGTTGGACGGCTGGTTTCTTCGTTGCTTCGTGGGTTCTTTTGTCTGTGGTGGGCGGGTGGGTCGGGGAGGGCGGAAACAGGCGGGCGGGTGCCCGAACGGGCTGGCGGGACACTGCGGCAGGTTCCGAACGGGAGGGCGCGCCGCGGGCGGAATCTAGCGGGAACGGGCGGGCGGGTGGACTCATGCGGACGTCGGCGGGCGGGCAGGACATCCAGGCAGGCGGGCGGGGCTTCAGGCAGCCAAGCGGGCGGGCTCTCGCGAGCGGGAGGCGAGGTCGGGGCGGGCGGAGCCCGCCGGGCGGGGTCGGGTCGGGTCGAGTCGGGCGGCCCGTTCAGGGCGGGTGGGACACCGAGGCGGCTGGGCGGCTCTGCAGGCAAGCAAGCGGACGGGCCTTTGCGGGCGGGCGGATGGGGCAAGCGGGCCTTCCACGGGCGGGAGGGATGCTGAGGCGGGCTGGCGGGCTTTCAGGCAGCCGGGCGGGCGGGCCGGATCTTGCGGAGCCCAACGGGCAGGCGGGCGTGTCGAGTTCGGCGGGTCGCTTCGGGCGGGGGGGCACTCGGGCGGTCGAGCGGGTTTTTAGGCAGGCGATCGGGCGGATCCTTACGGAAGAGCGCGTGCAAGCGGGCGAAGCGGGCAGACCCTCACGGGTGTGCGGGAGTGTTGGGTCGGGAGGATCCTAGCGGGTGGGCGGATCGGGGCGGGGGACCTTGAACGGGCGGGCGGGGTCATGAGCTGGCGGGCTTCCAGGCAAGCGTCTGGATCCTGATAGGCGGGCGGCGGGCAGGTCGGGTCGGGCGGGTCCGTTTTGGCAGGCAGGGTACGAATGCGGGCTGGCGGGCGAGGTTTCAGCGAAGCAACTGCGGGCCGACCCTCTCGGGTGGAGTGGGCGGGTCGGGTCGGGTGACAGGCGTGCAGGACGGGTGGATTTTATGTCTATCGCGCGGGCGGGCCCCAGCTGCGCATCGCGGCACGTGGACCCAGTGGGGCGGACTGAAGTATGCAGGGCGAGAGCGGGACTGGGTATTCTGGCTGGGTGGGGTGCGGCGGGGCTACGAACACAATTACTTCATTTCCACATGAATCGCACGTGACAGCATTTCCTCTTTCTTAGATCTTCTTGCCGGGTTGCAGAATTCTCTTGCTCCACCCCCCTCTTGGAGGATATCGGAGCTTGTCATGCAACGACGCCGCCTGGACTCGCACTCGCGAACCCCTTGAGCATCGGGAGCATCGGCCATCCGACGTTCTGCCACTCATTATGTAAGCATGCCCAGGATGGTGAATGCTGCCCACACGGTGCTTCGTGCACGTGGTGCCATCATCCCCGCTGCACGCGAAGAAGGTGCCTGTGCAAGAAGAGCAGGACATCTTTGAGCCTACTGGATGACATCAGCAAGATTGGCATCGTGTGGGGCGTCCTGGGGGCGAAGGTCGGGGAGCTCGGCCTCGGCCAGGAGGCGGCGCAGGCTCTGGAGAAGTGGCGCTGTGACGTCATGAGCATGCCGCAGGTCAGACGGGCTACGCTTGGGGGAGCTGTGGCTCCTGCCCGGCCGAGGGACCCCTCGGCATTGACACCCCTCACGGGAGAGTGTCCTTACGTTCGGTTTCCCCATGGGGCTCGGAGGGCGCCAAAGCATGCACCTGCGCCGATCCTGGCCAGCCGGATCCTGGGCTCGGGAACGGGGTAAGTGCCTTCCTGGCCAGGCCAGGAGGGGCGTGTGAACCGACCATGGGCCCAGAGTCTGGCGTGAAGTTGGCGCCCTCCTTGCAGGGGGGTGCGGCTCACAGCTCCCCCAGCCTGTGGCTGGTCGGGCAGGTTGCAGGACGCCCTCTGAGCGTGCAGCGGCTCCAACCGGCTCTTTCGAAAGAGCTGCACGCCCTGAGGATTACCGATCTGTGCGTTCGGCCCATTCTGCCGGATGGTGTCGTGGAGCGCACAGGTCGTCTGCTGGTGGAGCTGAGGACCATCGCGTCTGTGGCGTGCAGTGCGAAGACGATCATGCCGCCACCGGGCCTCGAGACCTGCGGGCCGAAGACGCTGGAGCCCGCGGGGCTCGCTCGCGACGAGACGTGCGAGTTTTCGGCCATCGATCTGTGATCGCCCGCTGCAGCGGGGCGAATGGCACGCGCGGTGGAGGAGGGGGGTGCAGCCACTGCCCAGAGGGCATGACTCTGGGGAGAAGGGGACACGGGATCGGTCGGGCAGCGGTGGCGCGCATCCTTCGCAGGCGCGGGGCCTCCGCGCCCCGCGCCGCGAGCTCGGGCGGCGCGCTCGGGTGTGTCGGTGGCCGATGGCTGCAGGGTGCGTCTGGCCCCTGCTGTCCGAGCAGTGCTCGCACGCGACGGCCTCCGAGGGGCAGCGCTCGCACGCAGGAGGAGGAGGAGGAGGAGGAGGAGGAGGAGGAGGAGGAGGAGGAGGTGGAGGAGGTGGAGGAGGAGGAGGAGGAGGACGAGGAGGAGGAGGGGGAGGGGGAGGGGAGGAGGAGGAGGAGGAGGAAGGAGGAGGAGGAGGAGGAGGAGGAGGGGGAGGGGAGGAGGAGGGGAGGAGGAGGAGGAGGAGGAGGAGGAGGAGGAGGAGGAGGAGGAGGAGGAGGAGGAGGAGGAGGAGGAGGAGGAGGAGGAGGAGGAGGAGGAGCAGTAGGAGGAGGAGCAGTGCTCGCACGCACGCAGGGGTCCCAGCGACAGGTCGGGGGCGGTCGAAGGTGGGGCCGCAACGGGAAGCCGGCGGCAGCGATCTGGCCAGCACCAGGCCGCCATGAAGCCAGCGGGTCCTGGGGAAACGGGTCCTGGAGGTTCCCTCAATTCTAACGTCGCCACAAGGTTGCAACATCGCAACGGATCATCGCTGGAGCCCCAGACCCCATCCTTCCGCGTCATTTTCCCAGCCCGATCGACCTGTGAGGGTCCCGGGGCAAGAACTCGAGCGAAAGCGCCCGTTGTGAAAGAAATGCAACGCCAGGATCTCAGGGTTTCTGCTGTTTTTGGTCTCTGGGGGCCCGGCGACCGTAATTACCGTGAACAGCGTTGCTCAGGACGAAAGGCTGGCCCTCAGGGGGAAGCCCCGGGGTCGGTTTTGCTCCAGGCAGGAGGGAAGCATAGGCACAGGCACACAGAAACGTAGATTTCCAGGAAAAGACAGAGACACGATGGCCACGAGGGGGAACAAGAAAATCCCAAGTATATGAAAAAGTAGGGGGACCTGGAATTTGTGTAAACCTTTGTGCCTCCCCGTGCCCCTGCTGTTGCAGGGCTTGCGGGCTGGCGAGATGAGTCGGCGGCAGCAATGGGGGCAGCCACGGGGTGGGGACGGATCCGCGAAGGAAGTCCGCAGCGGAATGCAGCACCAGCGCGTGGGCCCCAAACATACCATTAGCGCAACAAGTGTGGAACACCATCTGCGGAGAACCTTTTTTGAGTGTGTGTGTGTGTGTGTGTTTGTGTGTATTGATCCTCCTTCACGCCACCCTCCGCTGCATTGACAGTGTGCACGGTTTGTACACATGCGCCTTCGACAACGGTCGATCACACTCCGCACTTCCATCTGCTTCTCGCGCCGGAGGGTCCTCTGCGCCGCCAGCTTACAAGTGTGTGTGTGTGTGTGTGTGTGTTTGTGTGTTGTGGAAGCAGGTGTCTCTGGATGCTCGGTCTCCGCAGGAGGCCATAGGAGGCGGAACCAGAGGAGGCCGCACAGGAGGCCAGACACCCACGCTCCGACACACACCGGGAGGCCATGGAAGTGCAAGAGCCCACGGCCCGAACCCAGTGGCAAGCCCCGTGGGACGGACAGCCATCGGGAAATCCAAGGGAAGCCGCAGGAGGTCCAGCCATTTGAGACCAAGCACCCGCGGCCCGATGATGGCAGGCATGCCCAGTGGGGCTGGAAACCGCAGGGGAGCCCTGAGGAAACCGTAGGAGGGCAAATTGCGTGAGTGCACAGGGGGCCAAACACCCAAGGCCGACCTTAGACGAGACAGGGCCAGTTCTTGTGCAGCACAAGTAGAGGCCCCTCATGGCAACTACTGCTCGGGGAATGTGGATGTACAGACAGAGAACACAGATGAACAGACAGGCACAGACATAGGCATGCTCACGCACGCATGCATTTACGTACATCCTGCTAGGTATGTAGGTGTGTGTATATCTGTATATATATATATATATAGACATTTTTTTTTGTGTGATTGTAGACACACGTTCACGTTTCTTTTTGTGTTCATGCGGTACATACTTGGGTGTACACACTGACATCTCGATGCGTGCATACTATATATACATATGTATGTATATATATACATACATACATATATATATATATATATATATGTATACGTCCACACATCACACCTATTTATGAATGCATTAGTATACACATAGGAATACGCATACAACACGCTATTTATGTATGCGTTACCATCACACATCTTTATGTGTGCATTATACACACACAACTCTTTACGCATATGACTATACACGCATACACATACATGTTTATATAGACGCAACCACATGTAGGTAGAGCGTGACCTATATCAACATATAATTAGCACGATGAATATAGCTATGCACATACATATCGATACATACGTATGTACATATGCATACACCATCTATGTATAAACATGTATGCATACACATATATACATCTTGTTTTAACGATATCTATGTTTACTTATGTGTACACATATATATAGATATATCGCGAGACAGGGGGGACTACAGACAACAACACAAAACACATACAGAGAGACAGAGAGAACGCGATAACGACAGTGGCGCAGTCCCGAGTCGGACTCTCAGGCACTATCCCGCGAGGATGACTCGGGCTCACGGTATTCGATTTAGGGCCTGGATCTGGCAGAGCACGGCTCGCACAGGCCCGACCCCTCAGCGCCCTCACCTCAGCGGGCGCTGGATCCCTGGTGGAGCACGGCTCACCCTGGCTCGTACCTAGCCGTACCTAGCGCCCTGGAGATCTCAGGGTCTTCGGGGACTCAGGGCGAGTCACAGTTGTCTCACCCGCTGCTCGGCGCGGGGCTACCCTTGCTACGGTGGCACGTGCCCCCCCCCTCCTCCCGTGGACTGGGGCCAGCCGTCTGGCGGAACGGAGCGCGAGTCGAGAGGCGAGTCGAGGCACAGCGGCAGGTCTTGCATGGTCGGCGCCCTGGGGCGAGTTGTGGCCATAGTTTCGAGGCGTATCCAGCCTTGGCCACGATGGTGCTCCAGGAGAGGCCTCGAAACGTGAAGCGCGGAGGTTTTTTTGCCGCTTTCGCATCGCAAACCCCTGCTGCAAGTCTGGGACTGCGGCAGATTCGCGCCACGTCGACGCGGCGACGCAGGCACGGGCGCTCACGGTCCAAGGCCCTTGGCCAGTTTTGAACGATCGTCGTTGTCAGACAGCGGCGATCGCTCCAGAATTGCACGATTTGCGTGTTGTCGGAAACCAACGGCCACGTCGACACGGCAGGATCTGGCCGCATGCGCGTACACCGACCCCAGCCCGACCAGACCCATGCCCAGCGTCAGTGGGCTCTCCTTCCCAGCTTCGCCGCGAAGGTGTATGCACGTATCCCGCGCACAGGTTGGCGGCGCGCACACTGGGGGTGGCACGAAGGGGGCGGCATTCTGAGAAGGCGGGTTGCTTCTTCCAAGGGCCTGGAGGCCTCGAACACGGCTTCTTTGAAGTTTGGAGGCCAGACTCCCCCCAGACCTCTTGGAAGGTTGCCCCCTCCCCAGCGCTATCCCCCATCGTGCGCGCCGCCAACCAGGATTGAGGATGGAGGGACGAGGATGAACAGGAGGAGGAGGAGGAGGAAAAGGAGGCGGAGGAGTAGGAGGAGGAGCAGGAGAAGGAGGAGGGGGAGGATGGGGGAGGAGGGGGAGGAGATGAGGAGGGGAGGAGGAGGATGAGGAGGAGGAGGAGGAGGAGGAGGAGGAGGAGGAGGATGAGGAAAGGGAGGAGGAGGAGGAGGATGAGGATGAGGATGAGGATGAGGAGGAGGAGGAGGGCGGGGTGAGGAGGAGGAGGAGGCGGAGGCGGAGGAGGAGGAGGATGAGAAGGAGAGGAGGAGCAGGAGGAGGAGGAGGGGAGCGGAGCAGGGGCAGGAGGAGGAGGAGGGGGAGGAGGAATAATCGGGGGGAGGAGGGGGAGGAGGAGGAGGACGAGGAAAGGGAGGAGGAGGAGGAGGAGGAGGAGGAGGAGGAGGAGGTGATGATGATGATGAGGAGGAGGAGGAGGAGGAGGAGGAGGAGGAGGAGGAGGAGGAGGAGAAGGGGCAGGAGGAGGAGCAGGAGAACGAGGAGGATCAGGAGGAGGAAAATGATAAGGAGGATAATGAGGGGGAGGGGACTGATTATGATGCTGATGATGATGACGATGCTGATGCAGATGTTGTTCATGATGATGATGCTGTTGCTGCTGCTGATGAGGAGGAGGACGGTGATGCTGATGTTGTTGATGCTGGGGATGATGACGCTGCTGCTGATGATGATCATCATCATGATTACGCTGATGACGATGATGATGATGATGATGATGATGATGATGATGATGATGATGATGATGATGATGATGACGATGCTGATGCTGCTGCTGATGCTGATGCTGATGAGGACGATGCTGATGATGCTGATGATGCTGCTGATGATGATGCTGATGCGGATGATGACGACGCTGCTGATGCTGATGACTATGATGCTGACGATGATGAGGCTGCTGCTGATGATGATGATGATGATGATGTTGATGTTGTTGATGATGATGATGATGATGATGATGATGGTGATGATGATGCTGCTGCTGATGCTGACGATGTTTATGATGCTGGTGATGAGGATGATGATGAGGATGCTGATGACGATGATGATGCTGCTGCTGATGATGATGATGATGATGATGATGATGACGATGCTGATGCTGCTGCTGACGCTGATGCTGATGAGGACGATGCTGATGATGCTGATGATGCTGCTGATGATGATGCTGATGCTGATGATGATGATGATGATGATGATGAGGATGATGATGATGATGATGGTGATGATGATGATGATGATGATGATGATGTTGATGCGGATTATGAGGATGCGGATGATGCTGATGACGACGATTATGATGATGATGATGCTGATGATGATGATGATGATCATGATGATGATGCTGATGATGATGATGCTGATGCTGATGCTGATGATGCTGATGCTGCTGATGAGGATGATGATGAGGATGATGATGCTGATGATGAGGATGCGGATGATGACACCTGCTGTTCCCTGACACGCCAGCTCCTTTACATCCAGCAAGCCTTGCACGCTTCAGGAGGAGGTGGAGGCTTCGAAGCGGGACTGGGCTGGGCGGTGGAATGTTGGACACACCTCGGGCCAGATCAGCTGGCCGTCGGATCCAGGCCCACTCTTTGCGATGCCCACGCTAGAAGAGCCCAAGGCCCGCGTGCGTTCGTTTCCTCGCCGCTCAGGCTGCGGTTTTGACCAGCTGTGCCCTCTGCAGCTGCTCGCGTGATCTGATGAGGCACTCGAAGTCTTCCTCGACATCCTCGTCGAGGTGGACGTTTCCTGCACCCGGCCTGCCATCTGGACCACTATAGTTTTTCTCTCGAAGCGCGATGGCGGTTTTCGCCCCATCGCGCTCATCCACATTTTAGCGCGCGTCCAAGGGCGATTGAGGAAGCCGCTTGTAGCAGCGTGACAGCAGCATCATGATCGCAGTTTTTGGTGGTCCACGGCTGGGCGGTCGTCTGACAAGTTGGTCTGGATCCAAGCTAGCAGCGCTGAGTGGGGTCGCGCGCGAGGTTTCTCAAGCGTTCTCATCCTCCTCGACCTTGCCAAGGCCTTTGAACATATAAGGCATGATGTTCTATTGCAGGCAGCGCTGCGCACAGGGTTGCCAATACTGCAGCTCAAGCTATTGGTCGAGCTATATCGTTGCCCTCGCGTGCTCGCCCTCGGCGATGCTGTATCTACTCCTGTGCACACCTTACAAACCGTCCTTCCAGGCTGTCATTTTGCTACCTTGATGCTGCAGCTGGTGCTTCTAGCACCCCTGGATGCAGTGCAGGCTTCCTTTCCCCTCGTGCATCTTGGCAACGTGGTCGATGATTTTGGGCTGCAGAGGCTTGGGTGCGAAACCGATGTGGTGCTCGAGCTGGCTGGAGCCACGCGCAAGCTGCACGTGCAACTTAGCAAGGCCAGTCTGCCTGTTGCCGTGAAACAGTCTCGTGTTGTAGCCTCCGCAGCCAGCCTCCGTGAGAGCCTCGAGGCCAAGCTCTGTCGCGTCAGGCTCAAGGGCGCTCGCACTGAGAGGAATCTTGGGATTGACTTTGCCGCTGGAAAAATGTACAAGCAGTATACGCGTGCCAGCCGCAAGCAGCCTGCGTGTGCTGAGTAGCCTGCGCGCACTCTGTCCAGCTTTCTGCGCAAACGCCAGCTGCGCAACATGATTCGCAGTGCTTCCCTTTCTTCGTTTGCATATGAGTGCAAAGTTTTTGGCACTACAGGCACTAATCCCAGACAGGCGCGTATGCAGCAAGTGCGGGTGCAGGCACACAGTTTAGACGGTAAGTCGGTCACTCTGATGCTTGTGCTCAGTGAACGCAGTGGCATCGACCCTGCGTTCGAGCTGCAGTGCGCGCCCTTGCTTCAGCTAGCCACCGCCGTTTGGGAGCGATGGCAGCATGCGATGCTCACGTAAGGGTTGCGAGGTGCGTTTGGCAGGCTTCGTGGTAATGGTAGCCCTTGGGCGAGCATCCGAGGCCCCTTTTCGGCCTGCGCAGCCGCGGCGCTGCGCCTCGGCAAAGACATGCAAGATTTTGTTTGGCGGCGCTCCACTGCGGGCGAGATCTCTGTGCAGTTGTGCGGCCCACGCACTGTCAGGAAGTGGCTCAATGATGTTGTGCAACTGTGATTGTGGAAAAAAAGTGGCTTCAGAGAGGGTGTCCCTGAGCTCTCTCTCGGGTGCAACCTTCAGCCTGTGCGCAGCCTGCTGGCCTTGAAAGCCCTGCGAGCCGACGAGAAGGCTTATCTTAGGAGTGTCGTGTGTGGAGGGCAGTGGCCTCAGCATAGACAGCGGATGGCACACTACACGGCCGAGCCTCACTGTCAGTTGTGTCGCGAGGCTCCTGGCACGCTGCTTCACAGGCATGCGTGCTGGGGGGGATACCGCGACATCGCTGCTGGTAAAACCGCGCCCGTGTTTCTAGATTCCGTGGTCAGAGCTTGTGTTGGCCCCCTCCCTCTCCTCTTCGCCGAGAGGCTCCTCGTCCCTGATGCCCCCTTTCCTCCTGCCACCTCCCTGCCCGACACGTGGTCTGGTGGAGGCCCCACCGGGATGTCAGAGCGCATCTTTGTAGACGGCAGCTGGATGGACCAACGCCTGTCGTCGCATGCGCAAGCAGTCGGATGGGCCATAGCCAGTGTGCAGCCCGAGTACCCGTATTGTGTCAACTCTGTTTGATGTGGCACAGTGGCGCATGTCTGTCAGGACATTGACTATGCTGAATTGTTCGCTTTCTATCGAGCTCTGCGACGCAGCATGGCAGGCAACACCTTTTATACGGACTCGGCGTGTGTGCACGACGGGGCCCGCTTGCGTGGTCAGGCTTTCTGTTGCTTTTCGCGCGCCGCCTGGTCAGAGCTGTGGGTCCAGGTCTGGCAGCGCATCGCAGACTGGGGTGGGGCCGATAACATCGTGATCCGCAAAGCAAAAGGACATTGTACAGAAGCCCGCATCCAGTCTGGTCTTTCTTCGCGCTTTTAAGAAGAAGGCGATGTGCACGCCTGCGACTGGGCCCAGTGGGTTGCCTCGAGGGCCCGTGTTCCCTCTGAGCTCCGCGAGACCCACAAGGCCAAGGCTCTGGTTCTTGCTAGGTGGGCTCGCTGGATTGCCCGCGTATGCCCGCGCATGGGTGATTTATATTGCGAGCATGTCTCAAAGAAGCAGCGTGTTGCTCGAGGCAAAGGGAGTGCGGATCGCCCCGTACCTGGCCTAGTTGTTGAGCCACCGTTGCCCGTCGCGCCGCGCAGTCTCTCACGCGCCGGTTTGGCCTCTGTGCGTTTGCAGCTCGCCGACGAGAGAGCGCACGTGATGCATCCCTTCGCCGTTCTTGGGGACGTGGCGCGGAGGCTTTGGTGTGCTGTGTGCGTGGTGTGTGGGCTGGGAGTGGCCAAGATCTCTGCAAACCTGTCTCTTGGCTGCCGAGGTCTTCCTGCACCTGGGACCTGGGGTGCCCGTGTGCTTTCTGGCCTCGCCCGCTCGCCTGCCAGGTTCCAAGACGTGCCTGGCGGTGCCTAGTCGAACCTTTGCGCCCCGCCTCGGTCACCAGGGCTGGGGTGGTGCAGCCCACCTGATGGGTCGCACTGTTTCGGGAGGCGCCCCCCGCCTCTGGCTTTGGCCATGCGGTGGCGTACGTGGCATGTGGCCCGGGCGAACTCGTTCGCGTTCAGGCTGGGCCGATGAGGGGGAGGAGGGAGAGAGGGAGGGAGGGAGGGAGGGGGGGGAGGGAGGGAAAGGGGAGAAGGATGGGGGATGATGATGCTGATGCTGATGAGGAGGAGGAGGGAGAGGAGGATGATGAGGAGGAGGAGGAGGAAAAGGAGGAGGAATAATACTAATAAGAGACAGGACAAGGGTGCGGCTACTACTACTACTACTACTACTACTACTACTACTACTACTACTACTACTACTACTACTACTACTACTACTACTACTACTACTACTACTACTACTACTACTACTACTACTACTACTACTACTACTACTACTACTACTACTACTACTACTACTAACTACTACTACTACTACTACCTACTACTACCTACTACTACCTACTACTACCTACTACTACCTACTACTACTACTACTACTACTACTACTACTACTACTACTACTACTACTACTACTACCGACGACTACTATTGGTACTACTACTATTACTACTACTACGAATAATACTACTACTACTAGTACTACTACTACTACGGCTTCTACTACTACTACTAGTACTGCTACTGCAGCTACTACTACTACTACTACTACTGCTACAACTAATAATACGATACTAAGGGTCATAATCATAAGAAGACTGCACATACCAAAAAGAGGAATGCAACGACTACGAATGATAATACTACTGAAACTACTACTAGTCATATTACTAATAATACTAAACATGAGAAGAACACTACGATCAATATCAATGATAATACTACTACTACTAATAATAATATTCATCACAATAATAATACTACTACTATTTATACGACTAATAGTAATACGATTAATAGTAATAATTATGATACTAATACCAGTACTAATACTTGCAATAATAACAATAATAATATTAATAATACTAAGAATAACAATACTTTTAATAATAATAATAATATTAATCATAATAATATCACTAACAATACACATAATAATAACAATACTAATAATATTACTAATAATAATGATACTACTACTACTACTACTACTACTACGACTACTACTACTACTACTAATAATAATAGTACTAACAACAACATCAACAATAACAATACTAATAATACTATAGTCATAATTATACTAATAATGATAATACTAACAATAATACTAACAATAATAATACATAATAATGCTACTACTACTAATAATAATACTAATAATAATAATAGTAATAGTAATACGAATAACAATTTTATTAATAACAATGCTAATGTTAACAAGACTACTGATAATACCAATAATCATATTCATAGTAGTGGTAAGAAGACGAATGAGTCTATTATTAATACGAATACTCTTATGAAGGAGACGCCGGAGAGGAACAGGGAGAGGGGGAGTAGGAGCAGGAGCATGAGCAGGAGAAGGCGCAGGAGCAGGAAGAGGAGGAGGAGGATGAGGAGGAGGTGGGGGAGGGGAATGGTGATGCTGGTGATGATGCGGCTGATGATGATGCTGCTGGTGTTGTTGTTGATGATGATGAGGATAATGAGGATGATGAGGATGAACATGATGATGTTGGTGTTGTTGATAATGAGGATGATGATGATGATGGTGACGATGATGCTAATGATGACGGTGATGCTGATGATGAGGATGAGGGTGAGGGTGAGGATGATGATGGTGCTGACGATAGTTTGAAAAAGGAGGAGGAAAGGAAGAAGAGGAAGAGGAGGAGGAGGCGGAGGAGGAGGAGGAGGAAGAGGAGGAGGAGGAGAAGGGATAGAGGGAGGGAGGCAAGGAGGGATGGGGGGAGGGAGGGAGGGAGGGGGAGGAGGGGGAGGAGGAGGAGGAGGAGGCGGAAGAGGAGGAGGAGGAGGAGGAGGAGGAGGAGGAGGAGGCGGAGGAGGAGGAAGAGGAGGAGGAGGCGGAGGAGGAATAATACTAATATGAATGCGAATAGTTTTTGTAAAACTATTATGAGTCATGATGAAGAAGTAATAATGTTAATATTAAAGTTAATAATCGGAATAACAATAACACCAGTACTAATACGAGTATTGTTGTGAATATTGAGAATAGTAGCACGACTTATATCAATATTCGTCATAATAATAACAATAACACTATGACTAATATGAATATGAGTAATAATAACAATAATGAGCATATGAGTAAGTATAATAATATTACTAAGACTAATATGCAGAGGAGGAGGAGCAAGAGCAGGAGCAGGAACAGGAACAGGAGGAAGAGGAGGAGGAGGAAGAGGAGGAGGAGGAGGAGGAGGAGAAAGAGGAGGAGGGGGAGGGGGATGATGATGATGATGATGATGATGATGATGATGATGATGATGATGATGATGATGATGATGATGATGATGATGATGACGATGATGATGATGATAATGAGGACGAGGAGGAGGAGGAGGAAGAGGAGGAGGAGGAGGCGGAGCAGGAGGAGGAGGAAGAGGAGGAGGAGGAGGGAGAGAGGGAGGGAGGCAGGGAGGATGGGGGGAGGGAGGGAGGGAGGGGGGGGGGGAGGAGGAGGAGGAGGAGGAGAAGGAGGGGAGGAGTAGGAGGAGGAGGAGGAGGAGGAGGAGGAGAAGGAGGAGGAGGCGGAGGAGGAGGAGGAGGAGGAGGAAGAGGATGAGGATGCGGAGGAGGAGGAATAATACTAATATGAATGCGAATAGTTTTTGTAAAACTGTTCTTAGTCATAATGAAGAAGTAATAATACGAATATTATCAATACTAATCGGAATAACAATAATACCAGTACTAATAAGAGTATTATTGTGAATATTGAGAATAGTGTTACGACTTATATCAATAATAGTATTAAGAACAATAATAACATTATGACGAACAGTACTAACATTATGACTAATATGAGTTTTAGTAATAATAACAATAATCATATGAGTAAGTAGAATAATGATACTAAGACTAATATGAAGAGTAGGAGGAGCAGGAGCAGGAGCAGGAGCAGGAACAGGAGGAAGAGGAGGAGGAGGAGGAGGAGGAGGAGAAGGAGGAGGAGGGGGAGGGGGATGATGATGATGATGATGATGATGATGATGATGATGATGATGATGATGATGATGATGATGATGATGATGATGATGATGATGATGATGATGAGATGATGAGGACGAGGAGGAGGAGGACGAGGAGGAGGAGAGGGAGGAGGACGAGGAGGAGGAGGAGGAGGAGGAGGAGGAGGAGGAGGAGGAGAAGGAGGGGGAGAGGGAGGGAGGGAGGGAGGGAGGGAGGGGGGAGGAGGAGGAGGTGGCAGGATGGCCACGTCAGGTTAGGATCGGGGTATGCCAGGATGGCCAGGCCAGGATCGGGGTATGCCAGGATGATGGGTGGCGCTCCTACGTCCGGGAGCCCCGTGCAGCTTACGGTGCATGGGCCGGCGAGCGCACGGTGCCACCGCGACCCCTGAGGTCGATGATGAGGAGGACGCAAGAATGAGGTTGAGGATGATGATGAAGATGACGGTGATGATGAGGATGACGCTGCTGCTGCTGACGACAATGATGCTGCTGACGATGACACATATTACGATGACGATGACGATGATGATAACGATGATGAATATGATGATGAGTATGAGTATGATGATGGTTATGATGATGATGATGATTCTGATGCTGGTGATGATGATGTTAATGATGACGCTGACGATGACGATGATGATGATGCTGACTATGATGATGGTGATTGTTCTGATTATGATGATGACATGAATAATGATGATGCTGCTGCTGATGATGGTGATGCTGATGATGCTGATGGTGGTGACGATGATGATGATGATGACGATGATGTTGCTGCTGATGCTGATTCTGATGATGACGATGATGATGCTGATGCTGATGCTGATGCTGTTGCTGACGATGATGATGAGTATGATGACTATGCTGGTGATGACGTAGATGTCGATGATGATGATCATGATGGAACTGAGGATTGGAAGAGGGAGGGTAAGAAGGAGGTTCAGGACGAAGATGAGTTTGGAGATGGTTATTCCAATAACAAAATGCTGATGCAATTTGTGAGCCTGCTGATGATTTTGATAATGATGATGATCGTGATGGTGATGCTGCTGATGCTTATGATGATGATGATGATAATGATGACGATGGGACTGAGAATGATGATGATGATAAGGAGGATGAGGACGAGGATGATGATCAGGATGATGATGACGATGATGATGACGATGATGATAATGAAATGGATGATGACGATGACGATGACGATGAATGATGATCATGACTTTGATGAGGGTGATGATGAATATGCTGATGATGCTGCAGCTGATGATGATGATGAGGATGAGGTTGAGGATGAGGATGAGGATGCTGATTCTGTTCAATGATCATGCTGCTGCTGATGATGATGATGATGATGATGATGATGATGGTGATGAGACCGATGAGGATGATGTGGATGAGATCGTGGACGAGGTTGAGGATGATGACGATGACTACGACGATGAAGACGCTGCTGCTGCAGCTGATGATGATGACGATGAAGAAGATGATGACCATGACGATGAAGACGAATATGAATATGAAGATGAAGATCAAGATGAATAACATGATTGTGGTAATGCTGCTGCTGCTACTGATGATGATGATGATGGTGATGATGATGATGATGATGATGATGATGGTGATGATGCTGATACTGATGCTGATGGGAAATGATGGTGGATGTTTCTGACGATGATGACGTGGCTTCTGCTGCTGCTGATGATGAGGGAGGAGGAGGAGGAGCAGATCTTCAGTTCCCAGGGCGGGAGGTCGTTCCTCCCTCCTCGTCTCCTCCCTCCCTCCCTCTTTTCCTTCATCCTTCCTTTCTCTGGTTTTCGCTGGCAGTTTGCTGTGAGCGACGCGATCGACAACGTGACAACAGTAGCTGACACTAGGGCATTTGCCCGATCTCCTGTCATCAGGTTCAGCAGCCGGAGCTTGGCTCTGTGTACGCCGTTCTGGACAGCCGCGGTTCTTGAGAATCCACTTCGTCTAAGGCGTCGGCCTCGGCCTGCGCCATGGGGGGGCAGTTGGCACTATACCAGTCTCTGCAAAGGGAGAGTTTTTGTTGCTTCTCGACAGATGGACGACCAAACGAAGCCACATGCAACATCTCGTGTGCTGCGGGCACGCGGCGTCGGTACGCGCAAGCAGCCGCATCGGGCTCCGTGCACCGTGTTCGGACTTGATATGCTTCAGTCGCGCTTGAGGCGTCGCCGCAGAGGCGCATCCGCGGTACTCCTCGCAGACGAAGTCGCCCACAGCTGCTGGCTCCGCGGTCGTAGGCCAGGGCTTGTCGCCTGCCGAATCGACACAGATTTTGTGTAGTTCTTATTTGGGGTTTCTTGTTCTTGTTTTTAATGTATCTTTTGTCTTCTTAAAGACCCTCTGGGCCACAACGCGCACGATGCTCCCACTCCCCCTCCCCCCCCAAAGGGCATCCCTCGCATTCAAAGTTGGAGGCCCACACATCCTCCACGTCAGCAGTGCATATGCGGCGTGGAGCAGCAGCGTCGAGTACGCGTACCGTACCCGTCACGACCTAAGGCCGTCGGACAAACCGACACGAGCTCAAGGTCCCACGTTAGTCACACATAGGGTACGGCAGAGTGAGCACTATCGAGATATGGCGCTGCAGGACGTTTCGGCCAACTGGTGGGAACGTGTGCAGGTGGTGTTGCACAAGCTGGCTCAGCACAAACGACGGGCGAACGGACGTAGCCAGTCAGAGGCTCTCGCCGTGGCAGGGGCCAAGCTTGCAGGGTAGCCGCCAGGTTGCGCATGCAAGTCCGTAGGCAGATCACCCGACGCCACCACATGGACATCCTGGCTCACAGTTTTGCTCGAGCTCAGGGACTCACCTACCAGCAGCTGCACGTATACGCAGCTGAAGCTAAACGAGTCGCCCAACGGGCTCGCAGTCATGCAGTTTCGGCCTCCTTGGCTGATTTCAAAGATTGGATAGGAAAACAGGAGCACTCTGGACTCATTCTCCGAGCTACTAAAGAGTCTCCTCTCGCAGTTGTAGAGTTTCCAACTTCGGCCAGTTCGGACCAGGCCGTCATTTTCCAGCCCAAGGACGTAGTCGACCACAAGGCAGCTCATTGGCATACCTTGTGGACGTCTCGCGTCAAGCAGACAGTGCCAGGGGTTCAAGAGCTCTTCGAACGTATCCGGTGGCATGCAGCATTTGAGCCTCTGACTCCTCTTACAGCAGACGATATTCGTGCGGCAGTTCGACGAATGCGACCTCGGGCTGGCCAAGGGGTCGATCGGCTATCACCGATCGACCTCGAAAGGTTACCACAGCAGGCGCTCGATGAATTGGCTGTCATTTATACCATGTGTGAATTATGCTAGACATGGCCCTGGCAACTCCTGCCAGTGCTAGGGCGTCTCTTGCCCAAGAAAAGCTCTGGCAACCGCGTGATTGGGCTCATTTGCATGATTTGCAGGATATGGTCGGTATCACGGGAACCCCTCATTCGAGAGTGGGCCAGTGCTGGGCAACCCGACTGGGAGGCCGCCATCGCAGGCAACTCAGCCTTGCGCGAGGCCTACCTTCGGGCGCTCGACGAGGAGCTTTTCACCAAGATGAAGGCTTCTCGCGGACACGCATTACTAGACATACAATCGTTTTACGATGAAATGGAGTGGCCGGTGCTTGTGGACGGAGCCCTTAGATATGGCTTTCCTCCTGTTATGTTAGGCCTCGAGCTCCAAACTTGTTCAGGTCCTCGTCTTTTGGACCACGGCGACGCTGTTTCGCGCCCGTTCCAATGTACGAGAAGTATTATTCAAGGACTCAGGAGTGGTACGAGGATCGCCAAAGTGGTCGCCAACACGGTGATGGCACGCCTCACAGTGTGCCACCCACGGCTGTCGGAACGATTCTGGATAGATGATCTTTCACAGACAGCCGTGGGGTCAAGGTTTCGATTTGCAACGATCTAGCGGGAAGTATTACTTGCACGAGTGACCTTATGGACGAGTATTCTCTCAGGCTGGCGAAGAAAAGCACCATCACTTGTTCTGGCATGAGGGGCGCTCGGAGAATCCAGAAGAGGTTGCAAGCTCGTGGTATTTCAATCATCGCGGCTCCTCAGATCTCATACCTTGGTGTAGATCTAGCCAGTGGAAAGAGACATGGGAGAGCTACACGTCAGAAAAGGTTTGTCACGACTCTCAAGCAGCACAACAAAGTCCGTCGGTTTGCTTTTGCTTCCAAGAGGTTCAGAGTTCTGCAGAAGGTGGAACCAGCTGGACTTCAGGCAGGAGCTCGGTACGGGCATCAAGTACATGGACTTCCTTCGACTTCGCTGACCCACCTACGTCGGCGGCTAGGCGCCGTCACAGGAGGGCATAGGCGAGGTCGGTGCCTTCCACTTTGCTAGACATTCGAGCCCCAGGAGCCGACCCTGGGCATGCCTTGCCCCGCCAATGCCTGGCCGAATGGCTACGAGTATGGTTGGATGTCCCGCGTGTTCGGGCTCCGATCTCGAAGGTCTGGGGTGCCGCAGTCTCCTTCTTCCAGCAGTGTGAACCTCGCCACCGAGCGAGGCACATTCGTGGTCCCCTCACGGCGGTGATCCGCTACCTCATCGACGCAGGCTGGGACATCCCAGAGCCGTCGCTGTGGTACCGGGCCGCTGATGCAGAGGGCCACCAGGGCGGGTGGAATTCTTTACGCTTCGCGTATCCCCACCAGCCCATCTCACAGCAGCAACTCTTGCGAAGCATGCCGACAGTCGTGTTTTTTTCAGGCGTGTGTCCGCTTGGCCCCGCATATCTCCCTTGTTCCTCCTTCCTCCCGCCTCCTTGTACATCCTCCTTGTGGGGGGGGGGCGGGAGAAGGGCGAGGCGGAGGAGGAGGGAGAGAAAGCGCTCCTCGTGATTTGAGTCGTTTGGGGTGTCTCGTCCTGGTGTGAGTCGTTCGGGCCCTTCTTCCTGGTGTGAGTCGTTCGGGCTCTTCGTGGTGTGAGTCGTTCGGGCTCTTCGTCCTGGTGTGAGTCGTTCGGGCTTCTCGTGGTGTGAGTTGTTCGGGCCCCTTCATCCTGGTGTGAGTCGTTCGGGCCCCTCCTCCTGGTGTGACTCGTTCGGGCTCCTCGTGGTGTGAGTCGTTCGAGGCCCGCGTCGTAATGTGAGTCGTTCGGGCTCCTCGTGGTGTGAGTCGTTCGGGCGCCTCGTCCTGGTGTGAGTCGTTCGGGCCCCTCCTTATGGTGTGAGTCGTTCGGGCTCTTCGTGGTGCGAGTCGCTCGGGCCCCTCGTCCTGGTGTGAGTCGTTCGGGCTCCTCGTGGGGCCTCTTGGGTGCCTCTTGGAGGCTCTTGGGGCCTCTTGGAGGCCATCTTGGGGCCTCTTGCGACCTCCTCAGAAGCGCAAATGAGAGCTGCCCCCCGAGAAGGACAAAAGGAGCCCAAAACCTTTGTAAAATCAATGATTTTGCTATGAAGGACGCTGAGCGCTGCCCCTTCAGAAGCCCAATATGGGCCCAAAACCGTAGTAAAATCCATGTTTTTGGCTTCGCAGAAGAGGAGAGGGTTTTTTCTCAGCACCCCCGTCGGGGCCAGAATCCTCGTGAGGGTCGTCGTTTTTTAGCCCTCCCAGGAGTCGAAAAAGACCCCTCTGACCACCGGCCGGACTCCCTCTCCAGGCCCAGGGGGAGGGGGTAGGGGGAGGGGTAAACCCCTCCCCGAAGGGGAAGAAGGGGGGTTGAGGACAGAGCGGGCTCTCTAAACTACTCACGCCCAAAGGGCTGGTGGGATTTCGCAGGCTCTGACTTCCAAGCTCATGGTCAGGCCGTCGAACTTGTCGATGCATTCGCCAGGTCAATCCAACGGAAGCAGTGGCAGCAGGCAGCAGTATCTACCTTTTGTGGAGGCGGCATGGAGGCAGGAGTCGACAACTTCAGCCTCAGGAAGCAGTTGTTCCAGCTTGAGCAGATTCCCAAGATCGGGCTCAGGTTGGCACATCTTTTACTTACGATCACGGTAGGCGGGGCGTGGACGGCGTCTCGGAAGGCCGATGCAGGATATGCTATTCCATCGCAGTGTCCACGCTGCGAGGAGGGTCCAGAGACACCCAAGCATCGTTTCTGGAGCTGCCGATGTAACAAAGGGTCGGCAGCCTTTGATTTGTCCCAGGAGCTATGCCACAAAGCGCTGACCCAAGGTGACAGTGTGGAATGTTATTGGCATCGAGGGCTCATACCCTCTCACCTCACGGCTGTGGACCCACCCACGCAAGAGGAGATCTGGACAGTCAGTCACAACGACGACCTGGATCAGAGCTTTTTCGGTGAGGGCGATGAGTCTACACCCATCGTGATCTTTGTTGATGCCTCTGGCGGCAGCGATACACATGATCCTCGACTTCGTCGGGTAGGGTTAGCAGTATCAGCAGTCGGCGAGCTCCCTGGACCAGATTCTCGTTTTGTTTTTGGACCACTGCCAGGAGTGAGGCAAACCGTCCCTAGGGGCGAACTGCTGGCGTTCCTCCTGGGTGTGACGTGGTCGGCAGGATTCATGACATTCGTCACGGACAATGAGGAGGTGTGTCGAGGCTGGTGGGAACGACTGTACATCGTTCCACCAGGCGCGAACTCAGATCTGTGGCGAGAAGTTGGGCAGACGCTCAAGCAACAAAGACGGGAGCCGTATCACCTCGCCGTCATCAAAGTCCCATCTCATGTTTCAGGTGAGGAAGTCATCACTCGGCAGTTGTCGGGGCCTCTCATTGCAGGCAATGTTTTCGTCGACCACTTGGCTGGAGAGGCGGCGCTGCGTGTGAGGGTCCCGCAGGATCAGTGTGCTCGTATTTTGCAGACTGAGCATGAAGTCGCCCTCGCTCGTCAACGTTTGCTCAGAGCTTCGCTCGAATCCATTGCGTGTGATAAGGAAAAGAAGGCTCCCCGAAGGCCCCGTAGGCCTCCCAGGGTTTCACCTCCTGCCCCAGCCACGGTGGCTCTTTTTTGCAGTGCGCATAGTATCTCGGAGTGTGGAAAAAGGTGCCTTGCTTGTAGGAGATCCACGACTGTGGCTGGGAAAAAGGAGTTTCTCGAGCCAGCGTGCTTCCAGCCTGAGCTGCAGTCTACGGGGATTCTGAGGGTTCCTCGGGGGAAGCGTTTGCATCTCGCTGGGGGGTGGGTCCACCGATCTCACCAAATGCTTTATCATGAATCCCCGTCCGTTTGGTATTGTGCGGCCTGTGGGTGCTACCATCAGCAGCAGCTCCGAGGTTTGGCTGATGAGTGTATGGCCCCCCCAGGAGGCCCGCTTACCAAAGCACGGCGAGTATATCTCGACCGTCTTTCAAGAGGTCTCATGCCCAAAGCTCTCAGCAGAGCTGAGGGGGCGGCCAGGCCCTCCTAACTCATTGAACTCGCTTCGCGATCGGTCCTATCTTATCTTATCTTATCTTATCCCCCCGCTCCATGCGTCCCCGGCACCGCCACCGCGCGCCCCGCACCACGGCCTGTCCCGGTGGGGGGCGGGGGCGCCACGCCCTGCCCCCCTCCCCGCCCTCCCCCGCAACGCCCGGTGTCGCCATCGCCGCGAGCTTTAAACAGTGCTCCCCGCCTGCTACTCCTCGCCTTCTTCGTCCTCCTTCTTCTCCTCCTCCTCCTCCTCCCTCCTCCTCCTCCTCCTCCTCCTCCTCCTCCTCCTCCTCCTCCCCCAACTTATGGTCGTGCTGGAAAGCAGGCCCATCACCATGTGGGGAGGAGGGCGCACCACGAGCTCGTGCCACGCCTCGCCGCGGACGGCAGGCGCGAGGCTCTGCGGAGCGGGCTCGCGTCTGCAGCGTTCCACCAACCAACCCTCCCCTCCCCTCCCACGCTCCCTCCTCGCTGCCCCTCTTCTCGCGGCTCCCTCCCTCCCCTCCCTCCCTCCCATCCCTCCCTCGCGGCTCCCTCCCTCCCTCCCTCCCTCCCTCCCTCGCCCTTTCCTCGCTTCTCCTCTCGGGGTGGACGAAAGCAGGGGCGCGGGAGGTGTGCGAGGGGTGGGGTGGGGGCACGGCAGCTGCCGCGCGCCGGCTTCGGCCCCGCCGCCCAGTGCTTTCCCCAAGGACGCGTGGCCGCCTCTGGCGACGGGAGGCGCCAGGAAGAACTGCCTGCAACCCCAGACATGATCGCGTCGTAAAAAAAAAGAAAAACAGGACGGGAGGTTTTTCCATTTTTCGGCCTCGGGGAGCCCTTGCCGGGCCTCGGGACCGTCAAAAAACGATTCAGGATGAAAAACCGGCCCCGGGGAAAGGGTCTGGACTTCCAGGGGCGCCGTCCTGAAAAAATCCGGACGTCGCATGTCTGGGGCTGATTCGCCAAACTCCCTTCGCTAACCTTCCCCTTCGTCCGCCCGGGCAGCTCCTCCCTCCCTCTCTCCCTTTTTTTTCCCTCCTGCCTCCCTCCCCAGGCCTCCGACGCCATGATTTTCTGATGGCGTGGGCCCCCAGGGGTCTCGACCCATTCCCTGGGACCAGCTTCTCATCCGGAGTCGTTTTCGACGGCCTGGGGGCTTGGCGAGGGCCCTTGGAGGAGGCCCAAAATAATGCCAAAAAACCTCCTGCCGTGATTTTTGAATGACCCGAGGGGGGATCTGGGTCTCCCCCCCCCTCCCTCGCACCCGCGAGGTGCCCACTTTTTTTAAGTCGGGCCTGTCCCTCTACTGGGGGAATATTCAAAAATAGTAAAGGGACTATTTTTTTAGTATTCTTGGGTATCTGTGGATTTTTCGTAGAGTTTGTTTTTTTTTGTTTTTTTTTTGTTTTGTTTTTTTGTTTTGAGTATTTTTATTTTTCGTCGAAAACCGCCCTGTAGGGGGACGCGCTCGACTTAACACTTTTTCTGATCCCATTCCTCGGCCCCTGGCGCGCCGGCCCGTCGCGCTGCGCGTTTTCTTGGCCGACGCGCCGAGGTGCGGCTCGCTACAGGCCCGGACCCCCTGAGCCCCTGGCGCCCTGTGGTCTACACACCCCGCGTGGCGGGATGGTGCACTGGCGAAGCTCGAAGAACAACATAACGGCATACATATGTATGTATGTATGTATGTATGTATGTATGTATGTATGTATGTATGTATGTATGTGTGTGTATGTATGTATGTATGTATGTATGTATGTATGTATGTATGTATGTATGTATATGTGTGTATGTATGTATGTATGTATGTATGTATGTATGTATGTATGTATATATATATGTATATATATATATATACAATACTGCATTGGCGCTGCGCGCCATGCACATTGGTCCTTTAAGTTCTGCACGCAAGCGGAATGCGTGCGTGCGTACATGCGCGCATGCATGTACACGCGCACGTGCATGCACGTTCCATATACATGTCTGGGTGTACACAACATACTTACATTGTTGTATGTGTGTATACAGCGTCCATCTGTACAGATGAACTTATGTGTGTAAGGGTATGAGCATGGATATGCAATTCGTACGGGGCATCCTCGGGCATCTTCGCTGCATGCCACGAGACCCTCAACGACTGGGTCACCATGTGAAATGTCATGGGAGCAAAATCGATGAATGGTGGCGTTCAGAAACATCGTGGGGGTGTTTTTGGGACCCTCGTGGGCGGTTTTGGCGCCTTCATGGGCCGTCCTGGGGCCTTCTTGGGCCGTCTTGGGGAGCTTGGGCCCGCTGGAGCCCCCTTTGGACCCATCTTGGGCACTTCCGGGGACCTCCCATGGCCCTTTTGGGTCTGTGCTGGGAGCCCTTGGGGGGCCTCTTGGCTCCATTATGGGCTGTCTTGGGGCTCTCGTGGGCGATCGTGGGGCCCGGCTCGGCCGTCTTGAAGCTTTCTAGGGGGCCTTTTGGGGCGTCTTGAGGCGATCTCGGGGGCTTTGAAACCGTCTTGAAAGCTGATGAAATCCGAAAGGCGACTATGCTAAAATTGTACGTTTTACAAAGGGAATGGGGCGATTTTTGTGGTTCGAAGGCCCCTTGGAAAGCTTTTTGGGGTGCCTTGGGGGTCTTATGCTGGCATTCGGAAACATCGTGGGGGTGTGTTCGGGGCCCTCGTGGCCCGTTTTGGCGCCTTATGGGCCGTCCTGGGGCCTTCTTGGGCCGTCTTGGGGAGCTTGGGCCCGCTGGAGCCCCCTTTGGACCCATCTTGGGCATTCCCCGGGACTTCCCATGGCCCTTTTGTGTCTGTGCTGGGAGCCCTTGGGGGGCCTCTTGGTTCCATTATGGGGTTGTCTTGGGGCTCTCGTGGGCGATCGTGGGGCCCGGCTCGGCCGTCTTGAAGCTTTCTTGGGGGCCTTTTGGGGCGTCTTGAGGCGATCTCGGGGGCTTTGAAACCGTCTTGAAAGCTGATGAAATCCGAAAGCCAAATATGCTAAAACTGTAAGTTTTACGGAGGGAATGGGACGATTTTTGTGGTTTGAAGGCCCCTTGGAAAGCTTTTTGGGGTGCCTTGGGGGTCTTTATGTTGGCATTCGGAAACATCGTGGGGGTGTTTTCGGGGCCCTCGTGGGCCGTTTTGGCGCCTTATGGGCCGTCCTGGGGCCTTCTTGGGTCGTCTTGGGGAGCTTGGGCCCGCTGGAGCCCCCTTTGGACCCATCTTGGGCACTTCCGGGGACCTCCCATGGCCCTTTTGGGTCTGTGCTGGGAGCCCTTGGGGGGCCTCTTGGTTCCATTATGGGGTTGTCTTGGGGCTCTCGTGGGCGATCGTGGGGCCCAGCTCGGCCGTCTTGAAGCTTTCTAGGGGGCCTTTTGGGGCGTCTTGAGGCGATCTCGGGGGCTTTGAAACCGTCTTGAAAGCTGATGAAAAACGGAAAGCCAAATATGCTAAAACTGTAAGTTTTACGGAGGGAATGGGGCGATTTTTGTGGTTTGAAGGCCCCTTGGAAAGCTTTTTGGGGTGCCTTGGGGGTCTTTTGGGCCGCCCTGACGCAAGTGGAGTCCCTCTTGGAGCGCTCTTGTGCTGTCTGGAGCCTCCCTTGAGCCTTTCTGATGACCCCTCGGATCGCCCTGGGTCTGCTGGCAAGGCGTTTGTGGAGACCCGGAAAGCCGGGTGACCTTTTCCAAGGACGTCCAAGGGAGCCCGAGAACCCCAGATCCCGGGGGTCCAGTTTTAGGGGGGGGGGGATGGTTTTTCCCCCCCCCCCGGGCTTGTAAAAATATAGGAAGAGGAATATATATATATATATATATATATATATATATGTATATGTATATAATATATATATTATATATATATATATATATATATATATATATGTCGGGATTTTTGGCTTTGCGGCTCAGCGTGTCGCGCCGCCGGTTCTGGTCCACGACGCCTCAGCGCGACGTGTTGTCCACTTCCAAGTCCCCGGGCGGCAACGTCTCGAGGCTTTCCCCCGGGCGGAGCGGAGCGGGAGCGACACGCTGTCCGCCTGCAGGGCGCAGCGTGCCGCCAGGGCCGCGGCGGCGACACGCCGAGCAAAAGAGCTCCAGACCGTAGAGATACCTCTCGGAGGTTCGGGGAGACTTCTGGGATCAGCTCTGGACTGCGTCACTGGCGGCGCCTCCGGCGCCGCCCCCCTGGCGCGCTCTTTGCGCGCCAGGGAGGCGGCATCGGTGCGGATCCAAGGAATCCGCGCAGACCTCCGAGGGTCTATGCTTGTGCAGCCTCTTGTCTTCTTGTGGAAGAGGGGCTCGGGGCGACGGTGTCCCGCGCAGGCAGCAGCGGGCGCCTCCGCGCGCTGAGCGCGGGCCAGCGCGCGGGTCGGCGGCCGTCCGCGAGGGCAGGACCGCGCAGGTCGAGCGAGGGAGCCAACGGTGCGCCAGCGGGCCACGGGGGTCGGGCCCCGGATGGCGCGCGAGCGCCTGGACAGACGGGGCAGATGCTACCGCCGGAGCCCTCGTAGAGCTTTCACACCTGAGACGAGGCTCAGAGCACGGCGAGGAAGGCCTCGAATATCAGCTTCACAAACTAGATTTTTTTTTGTATTTGGAACGAAGTTGCGTTCGCCGAGTGTTTTTGACAGTGATACCTGAAGCTAGAGACCTGAGGATATGACAGGCGAGGGCTTGCTGCACAGGATCGAAGACGGAGGATCCAGGAATGCAGGTTTTTGACCTTTTTGCTGTGGTTGGGCCTCCCGGGGCGTCTACGAGGCCACGGCTGGGTGCAGCTCGAAAGGTGGGCCAGAACGGACCAGGAAGGGTCTGGGCGACCAGTTGTGAACGGATCGCGGGTCGGTGGCGTGACGATGGGGGCGGCTTTCTGAGAGGTCAGGGCGTCTCTTAGAAGGGATCGGAGGCTTCTAAGATCGCGTCTCGTGGTAGGGCTTCCGTCGAGCCTCCCACCGTCGTCCCACCCCCTTTCTCTGCGCGCCGCCCAAGCGAGCACGCTGCACCGCTTGCTGGGAGAGGGGCATGGAACCTTCTCAGACATCCAGTCGCTCCAATTTTGTGGATGCGCGGGCCCCAGAGGTCTGGACCACTCTCCTGGGGCCCGGTTCTTGTCCTGGGTAGTTTTTGACGGTCCCGAAGCCCAGCGAGGGCCCCCAGAGGCCGAAGGCGGACAGAAACCAGCCACTCCAACTTTTTCGGAGCGTCGAATCTCTGGGCTCTCTCTCCTTCCCGTAGCAGTTGGCACCATTTGCAGTCGGCGCGAGGTCGCTGCGCCAGACACGGCCGAGGGAGGGGGGGAGGCTGAGCCTCGGAGTGGGCTTTTGGGGTCGGCTCGTGGGGCGCGGAGCGCTCCGCCTCTCCCCCCTCTTCTTCTTCTTCTTCTTCTTCTTATTCTTTTTATTGGATTTCTTCTTCTTCTTCTCCTCCTTCTTCTTCCTCTTATTCTCACTCGTGTTGTTGATGTTGTTGTTCTTGTTCTAGTTGTTGTTGATGTTGTTATTGTTCTTGTTCTTGGTGTTGTTGTTGTTGTTGTTGTTGTTGTTGTTGTTGTTGTTGTTGTTGTTGTTCTTCTTCTTCTTCTTCTTCTTCTTCTTGTTGTTGTTAGCATTCGTATTATTATTGGTATTATTGTTATTGTTATGGTTATGGTTGTGGTTGTGGTTGTGGTTGTGGTTGTGATTGTTGTTGTTGTTGTTGTTGTTGTTGTTGTTGTTGTTGTTGTTGTTTAGTATTTTTGTTATTATAGTATGTTCCTAGTATAATTATAATAATTCTCATTCTGATCATTTTTTATTATTATCATTATTATTTTAATTATTATTATCACATGATTGTTTTTATTTGTAATATGTGTTTCCTCTTATTCCTCTTCTTCTCCTTCTCCTGATTCTTCTTCTCCTCCTTCTTCCTCTTCTTCTCGCTCGATCGGACCCTACTGGGGCGCAGTGGGTCATGCATAGACGGCGGAGGAAACGGAGGAGGAGGAGGAGGAGGAAAAGAGGAGGAGGAGGACCAGTGTGAAACCAAGAGTCGTCAACGATGTTGGAATTTACCCTCCCTCCAAGCTCCCTCTTCATAGGCCCCTACAACGGCTCATTTCCTTTGAGGGAACTGCTTCGTTGGAAGACGACCGTTTGAAGACCTTGAAGCATGCCAAACCATTGTTCTCGGAATTCCCACGCCACGGATCAACCTGACTGCTGCGTCCTGGCGATCTGTAATCGTGTCGGATTCGTGTCAGAACACCATTTTTGGGTCTTCAACACTGCGAATCAACATAACCGTTGCACCCGCATAATCCTTAATCCGTCCAAACGCCATTTCTGGTGCGTTGATCATGGGAACCCGTGAAACTTTCGCAAAGTTTTGAAACGAACGTGCGCGGCGCTACGGCGAGAGTCACATTTTGAAAAGGCATCGCCCACAATCCGTGAAATTCTTGCACATGTTAAAATCGAATGTGCGCGGCGCTAAGGCGAGAGCCACATTTTGAAAACGACCTGGCCTCAATCCGTGAAGCTCTTGCAAATCTTTTCAGGGCATGTGCGCGGCATTAATGCGAGAACCACATTTTGAAAACGACCCGCCCTCCATCTGTGAAGCTGTTGCCATTGTTTAAGCTTCAGGGTTATAAGTGGTGAGAACTTCTCAGGCGAAACGCCTGGTCTGCCCTAAGAACTGGCCTCGGGGTGCGACAGGAAAAAGTTATTTATAAGGGAAAGGAATGGAGGAGGAGGAGGAGGAGGAGGAGGAGGAGGAGGGCGGAGGAGGAAGAGGAGGAGGAGGAGAAGGAGTAGGAGGAGGAGGAGGAGGAGGAGGAGGAGGAGGAGGAGGAGGAGGAGGAGGAGGAGGAGGGAGGAGGAAGGAGGAGGAAGGAGGAGGAGGAGGACGAGGAGGAGGATGAGGAGGATGAGGAGGAAGGAGGAGGAGGAGTTTCCTTGTGGGGCCCTTCGTGGAACGACCGACGAATTTCGGCAGCTGACGCAACAGAGCGATCGCGGTACAGCCTCACCCTGGAACATTGACTGTGGTATTTTAGCTTGCGGTTGCAGCTTTAACCTCGAGCCGTGTTGGCGTAACCACCGAGTTTTCAACAATCGTTTGTCAACATTTCAAAAATAATCAAATGCATTTCAAGGCTTTGGGCTCCTCATCACGGCACCGCTCTAATTCTTCGATGGAGCACCTCTCCATACGAGGAGAACACAATGATACGAGCCATGGCCATCTAGTATTCAATAGACGGTATGGAGGGGGGCGCTGGATTCGTATTTCTTCTGGTTGCATTTGCTGCGGGCCCCTGGTCATGGAGCACGTCTTGGATGTCGGGGAGTCTGTCGCAGAG